>CM067479.1:4264934-4338513 GCA_034552555.1 Semaprochilodus insignis
CCTGCATTAATTTCACACTTTTTGGCATTTTCCCCCTGTGGTTAAATAGATATCCATCCATGACTTGTTACATATAATGAAATACCAACATTAGCTAGCATCTGCGTCCCTAGTTAAAATATTATCCAGATATTTATTTTTACTGACTACTACTACTACTTCTTCTTCTTCTTCTTCTTCTTCTTTGTATTCATCTTGTTCTTCCTCTTCGTATTTGTCTTCATATTGTATTTGTATTCTTCTTCTTCTTCTTCTTTGTATTTGTCTTTTTTGTATTCCTCTTTGTATTCGTCATCTTCTTCCTCTTCTTCTTTTTCTTCTTCATCATATTTTTCTTCTTGTTCTTCTTCTTCTTCTTCATATTCGTCTTTTTCCTCCTCTTCTTTTTCTTCTTCATCATATTCTTCTTCTTGTTCTTCTTCTTCTTCATATTCTTCTTCCTCTTCTTCTTTTTCTTCTTTGTCATCTTCTTCTTCTTCTTCTTGTTCTGCTTCTTCTTCTTCTTCTTCTCCTTCTTCTAATTATTGTTGTTGTTGTTGTTGCTGTTTGTTGCTGCTTCTGCTGCTGCTGCTCTTCCGTTGTATTGAAAAGGAGTCTTTGGTAGACTAACATTGATCTTTAACAATGCTCTGTAATGGCCCTGCTCAAGCAGAGGACTGTTACCACTGTGGCATTACTGAGACAAAGACTGTTCAGAGGAGGAAAGTTTTGATATATTCCATTGTTTATTTTTTCGTCCTCATCCGTGTGTGTGTGTGTATGTGTGTGTATGTGTGTGGGAGGAGTCGATTTGTGGTAATGAGGAGGTAGTGTATGCAGAACTGTGAGTGGATTGGAGGTAGACAGGCTGCGTGTGACCCTGCCCGTATCTGCTGCCACACAGTAATGTGTTTCACGCTGAAATGGGGAGAATTCACTCAAACAGAGGAAGAGTCTGAGGGTCTTTACTGCCCTTCGTGACCCACATACACCCACTGCACATACATACAAACGCTATTGAATATTCCCAGATACCCACAGGGAATGCAGTCCCCCACCGTACCAGCATAGCAGAGTATTTTCATATTCAGTCCCAGGTTTCACACCTTGCTTGACATGGTGCTATAAACATACACACTTTCAAACTCTCTAAATCACATACTGTTCAAGACTTTTACGAGCAGTGGCACACTGTGTGACTATTAGAGCTACACCTTCAGTTCGGGCTGTATATGTCAAAACCTGGCCAGAAACAAGGGAAAAACACCTGCTATAATGCTGTAGCTTGTGCTAGAACCTCTGTGTTGCTAGTCGTATGTTAGCTAAGGTAACTTTGTCAGTTCTAGATTAAGATGGATTAACATTCATTTTAACTTTGTACTAGACTCAGTTAAGAGCTCTGCCAGAGCACTGCTGGGAAACCAGCAGATAGACTCCAGATGGGTTCCACAGGCAGAGATGAATCTAAGACTACCAGATGAAATCTGACACATTAGCTCCTGAAGCCCTAACAACTGGGAGAGTTCACTTAGCAACATCTTTCTAGATACCACAGAGGAAAAGCAGGATTTGATCATTTTCCGCTGGCCATTTCATGAATTGAATCATTTTATTTCCCACCGGAAGTCAATAAAATGAGCTTTATATATATGCAGTATATGTAGAGTTTAAGTCTAAACATGATTATGTATTGAATTAAAAGAAATTCCCAGGCATATAGAACTCCTCTGCGCTCCATTCTTGGACACTGGACGTGCCTTGTGAGCTACTGCACTAGTTCTACGGTTAGCTCACAGTGTCGGTGGAGGGCGGTGGCCAGCGCTACCAGCCCACCACACTGCACTGCCAGCAGATCCTTACCAGCCACCATCCAAATGTCCTCACTGTGGCCTTTTTGCCGTGCTCCACCTTGCTGCTCCCTGTGCTTCCAGGAACCCCTTTAAACTCCTCCAGATTGCTAAAGGGCAATCTCACTTCTGACACCAGTGTAATGTCTTGGCAAAGAAGGAGACATGGAAAACATAGCGCCTTAGGCGAATGCTGTTTTATTGAACACAGCAACAGTGGCGAAACTGAATGGCTGAGACAGAAGGCAAGTCGTCACAAAACATACAGCTTTGGTCTGTGGTCGCACGGAGGGTCCTCCTATGCTTATGAGTACTCATATTCAGGGGGTTCCAAGTTAAGCTCAGGTTACCATCCTGGAGATCTGAATGTTATATTCAGATAAAGATTATCTGTTCTGTCCTCAAAGCTTAGATACGTAAATGTGGAAGTTTAAAATGATCTGAGTGATATGACTTTACTGGGTGATAACAGCCCTCCATTTAGGCCAGCAGATGATCTCTCAGAGTCTAAACCCAGCTGAAAATCCTTTGTATATGCCATAGAACATGCATGATTTACAGTAGATTAAGGTGATCTAATAGAAAATAGGCTTCTATATAAGGCTGAAATGTCAGGCTCTGACTGAAGTGTTTCCATCTGCAAACTAGTGCTACTGTATTGGAGATGAACTAATTTGTCTAATTGGACGGTGCTGTTGTAGCTATTTGAAACTACATAGGTTGACAATTTTTGGGGGGAAATTTACCACACAAGATAAGCTTGACTGCACCACAAAAATGACATTCAGTCCATTACAACAGTGTGAATTTTCACTTTTTGTAAAATAAATATTATGTAAAATCAGTAACACAGTCTAAATGTAGATATTTCATCATTTGTTCCTGAGGTTGAGTGAGATTTTGTGTGTAACTTTAATATGAAAGTAGTAAAGTAGATAGGGACCAATTCACAGTAGTTACTAGGTAATAACCATAATGATAATAATAATGATAATAACAACAATAATAATGATGATGATGATAATAATAATAATAATAATAATAATAATAATAATATTTTAAATAAGAAATGGAATAACTTAAATAGCCAGTAAATCATAAGCCTATGGGTTTATTAAATTATTCTAATCCACTGATTAGCCCAATTAGTTGTAGCCAACGAAACTTAACAGGGAAGTCTTTACTGGTGCTGCTGCTGTTAGTATTTCAGTATGGTAATATACGACACGGCCTTAATAAACAAAGCCTTGGAATAAACACAATTCAGCATTCAACATATAATCTCATGGTACATGCACACACTGGAACATATTGTGAGCCTTCACAGCTTCATCCTCCCTGTTTGTCTCCCTCCATCTTTCCCCATACTACAGCAGTAGTCAGTGCCATGTCATTATTTAAGGTTCGATGCAGCATAATCCACCTTAAGGACTTTATTCAGCACCGTCAACGACTACTTGCATTGACCTACGACTGCTTTGCCTTGCTTCGCTCCAAAGGGCCTGGGAGGGAGATTATATTGCTCAAATGTGTTGGGCTCTCCAAGCCCCACCGGAAAACCGGTCCGTAAAGGCAAATCCACAGAAATCCGCCCTCTCTGACAGCCATGACGTTGTAACTTATTCATGGTCCTGGAGCGCAACCTGATCAATACTGCGATTTGACCCTGTAGCTCAGCAGAAAAACAGTCCAATATTACTTTTTTTAATATTTGATACTGCAGTAAGAAAGAATCTCTGTAGTAATACCACAGTACCAATACCGAAGCCTTGAGTGTTGCTGATTCCTATATTTCGTTTTTACTTTAAAATGAGCTGTTTTAACTGAATGACCAAACTTGTCCATCTAAAACTGCCCAATCTACTACCATCAATAGCTCTAACACCTTAGGAAGCATACATAACCAAAATATTACAAAACCTTTTCATTCAGTTGACCTCTTTCACCAAATAACAGGCTGTTTTAAATAAAATAATTGCTATTCTAAATTAATCCTTGTTTGGCTACTTGTAGTTATGTTTGGCTGCTGTTGTTATATGACCTACTGAGCTTTATTTTATGTTATGTGTATTTTATGCATGTTTAATGCAATTTGATGAGATTTCAGGTTATCAGATCAGGTTAATTCTGGCCTTTTCACTGATATCGGATGCGACATTTCCTGGTGGTATCTACCGTTTGATTTGCTGGTGAGTTTATCACGCAGGAACTTTTTACTTTCCTGCCTGGATCTGTTTTGACATGCTGCTTCTGGGTGATCATTGCAATGTCTCACTGTAAACCAGCAAATCAGAGCAGAGCTCATCACACTATTTATAAGCTCACCAAAAAGGAAAATGGCTAGTGTCATGCTAGGGCCAAATCATAGGGTGTAAATGGACTAGTAAGACCACATCTGGACATTTTTCACCCTGACCAAAGTCATATACCTTCTATGCAGGCCACAGAGAGACGTTGGAATTGCTGAAAAATGCATTCTATGGCACCTTTTAACTAAGCTAACCAAAAGAAGGGTCTAAAGGTGCTTTGTTGGCTAGTTGCGACAATAAGTACAAAGTCTACAAGTTGCACCAAGACAATTGGTTGTTTTGGGTAGTAACACTGGAAGGGAGAGGTGCTATCTTCAAGGATCCAAACTGCTAGCCATCACGTCCAGACTCCACCAGTTTGGTATTCTCTCATCTCATTTGGTATCATGCGTATCCGCCTTAGTTAAATTAGAAACTCAAGTGGACATAACATGTAATCAAGTCATTACGACTTATCAGAAAGTGACTCACCCACGACAGGCCAGTGTTAACCTGCACAGAAGTATTTTTATACAGGCTGTGAGAGGATGAACAGGTCATCCTCCTCTTCTGTGACATTCTTATTAGGCTGTTACTCTGGTCCACACATTGTACACTCAACACTTTTCATTCGTACTGTATGATTCACACAAAAGACTGATCGGCCGCTCACTGGCTGAACAGATGGCGAGTGGGCGACTGTCATACGCGCCATGGAGCTGCTTCATATTGACAAATAATTGATAGCCTTTCGCTGTGTCGTCGGGAGCAGCGTCTCCACGGTACTGTCAGCAGGCTCGCTGCGATTTCTGCTAACTCCTCGGGCTTAGCCGTCAGGGAGGGATAGCGAATGTTAAACAAGGTGGTATAGCCGTGCTGCTTCCGTTCCCAAAGAAACAGCAGAGGGAATAACGTCTACGTCTTCCTCGCTTATGTTTTTCTTTCCTAGTACCCACTTGATGTCAGGGTAATCTTGCTCATAATCAATATTAACTCCCCTTACCGTGTCTGAGCTCAGACTGTATTTCTATATGCCTCATCGTGGAAAATGTATGTACATAAATGCACCTATTTAACGTACAGCTTTGCCCTAGCACACTGAAGTTATGAGGTGTGTACATACAGTACCAATCAAACATTTAGACACGGCTACTCATAGAAGGTTCTCCTTATGTTTATCTTAAAGCTTTACTGTAGAATAAAAGTGAACACATCAAACTATAAAATAGCACTCATGGAATTATGCGGTCCACCTTAAAAACCTCCAAACTGGAACTTTACAGGAGGATATAACAGCTTTCCTAACTTGCAATAGAGGTTTTTTTTTTTTTTTTTCTAAGCCGTTTTGGACCAATTCTATTGATCTGTCAATCATGAATATTCACTAAATTAAAAGAGTAACTAGAGCTTTTAAACTGTGAAGGGAAAAAAAAGAGTTTTCTGTGCAACGAAATATATATTAGAGGTGGATATATGGCACAAATATAATATAGCGATACATCAAGAGTATATGTGGTATATCAGGATATGTATTGTTTCAGACATCTCATCAGTTAGAACTGTTAAGTGTAAGCCTGTAGAGTATAAGATAACCAAACACACCCATTTAGATGGGTGTGTCTAAACTTTGACTGGTTGTGTACACAGTGGTCTTTACATTGTGGTCTTAAAGACACAGTAAGAAAACCAGCCTGTGTAATTCTAAGGGATAAAAGAGAAGTCAAGTAAAAGTGAATTATGTAGCATATGTAGATTTAAGGCAATTTTATATCAGAGCTATCCATTTTGAGGCCCTCTAAAGGCCAAGCTTTAAGATGTTTTTCTTTTCCTTTCCTGAAAAATGACTCATCTTATGATTCAGACCTCAAGAGATAACAGCAGGTATTTAAAGAGCGTGATACTTTCTAATTAATAATGAATTTGTCCAATTACCCAGTTTACAGTGTGTGTCAAGTAAGGTGAAATACCAGTCAATCATCCTGGGTGTATTACCCGATGTTGCCCCATGGCTTTCTGAGGCTTTCTTTTTTTTGGCATGCTGCTTTTAAAGCTCCTGAACAAGTCAGTTCACCTCTATACAAATGGGCACTTAACTTACAGTCTGCATCTAATTATGTTTGGCTTGTTTTGATGGCGTTGGAGGAGCCAGGACCATAAATATGTAAAATTAGTATGCCTTAATAATTGACTAAGCCCATGGTTATAACCCTATTACAGACCGGCAAGGGTCCCTCTTCTTTAGACAGCATAACTAAAGAGTAAGGCCAGTTTGTTCACTCACCTGACCCCTGACCTTTTCTTTGTCCGAATGAAGGCACACAGCTCCTCAGATAGTACATAATCCATAACTCTCTATAGCATGTCATTTGAAATGACCATCTGTTCTTTACATTGCGTGAACAGTACATAATGAATGGACCAGTGGAAAAGGTCCATAATGACTTGGAATAAAATCTCAGAACATTAATGTATATTCATGAATGCTGTTATGGTTTTGCCGTCCCCTGTAAAAGGTTCAGTTTGAGAGTTATGAGGTAGTAAGGCTATATAGTGAGGCTATGGGGTTCCATTTGGGAGGTTTTGTTCTGACCTCTAGAAGAACTTGATCTAAAAGCCACTATAGTCTTAACAGGTGTGGAATGTTTTTGGACGTCTGCACCTTTAGCCACTGTTTATAGCCAGAGTCCGAAAAAACTACTTGATCCACTGCTTTCCTTGCAATAAGAACTAAAAGAGGACATTGCAGCAGCTGCTAAGGTGAGTTGTAATTCTTAATTAAATAAAGCTTATTAGCTATTTAATGTTAGCACCCACTGGCAAAGCCCAAACAGGAACTTTGCGGATACCCTTCATGCAGATTATGGGATTATTGGGTGTTTCTTGCTATGAAGCCACATCTTCGTGTTTTGTTTGTCAGGTTTGTTGGTCAAACAAGGGCTGACATACATAGCTAGCTAGCTAAGGTGAGTACAGCTAGGCCACTCTTAGTTGGGCAGCAAAGACAAAGGGTTAATAACTCAAACATGAAGATGTGGGTTCATAGCAAGATTCACCCTATAAAACCCATAACCTGCATAAGGCATATCCATAAAGGGCTATTTTGACTTTTGTCAGTGGTTACCTATATGTTAGAGCCCAGTGGCACCAATTAACTTCTCTTTATCATCACAATCATCTATTTAAACAACCAGAAACACAGCACTGAGACTGTTGGAAGGGCGAGGGCCTTGACCAGTGCCGGACCAGAGGTTTGGACTTGGACGTCAATCTGCTTAACAAAAGGATTGGAGTTGAAAGAATTTAGACCCTTTTTAATCCTCAATGGCGCCTCACTAAAGAAGAGTGTGATGATGAAAAGGTTCGCAATTTATGTCATTGTTGTTCGATTTTGGGATCTGAAGGAGCATTTGGACCCAGAAATGGCTATTACGTCAGAACTAGCAAGCAGATAGTGACAGGATCCTGATAGAACCTCTACAGTATGTGGTATTCTTAACAAGGCCCCTGCCTTTCTAAGTTTGTTACAGGAACTTGAAAATGGAACAAAGGTCTGTCATCGTAGTTAAAGAACTAGAACATCTAGGACGTCTTACACACTGCATGGGCTGTTTAGAATTACTCAAGCAGTTTGCAGAATTTAAGGACTACAGTCTATGGTTTACTTTGACATTATGGCAGCACTTTATTTGAAGGATACCTGTATGTAGGCTTCATAACACATGCATAAGCATTGAATGAAGCCATAGTTGAGTATTTATTAGCAGGTAATGCTGGTGTTTGCAAGATGACGTAAGATGCTTTATTGTGTTTATTACATTGTATTGATGAAAGGACAAGAGTAACTGACTTTTGTTCTGTTTATAAACTGTTATGAAGTGTCATTATTCCCAGGTAATGGAACTTATAAGGCAGAGATCTGAGTAAAAACATATATACTGTATAAGTTCTATAAAAGAAACATTTATCATGTTTATACATATACAGTACTTGCTTTAATTAAGCTATTGCCCTCCATATTCTTCATTACAGTGCTATACATAAAACGAATGTCCTTGTTTCATTTATGGTTTAGGGCCCTTCTGTTAGTACAAAGTCACTTGCTTCATAAAACATTTAATTAATATTGACATAAAGCTGCTGAGAAATAAGTATACACTATATTGCCAGAAGTATTCGCTCGGCCGCCTTCACATGCATATGAACTTGAGTGGCATCCCGTTCCTAATCCATAGGGTTTAATATGATGTCAGTCCACCCTTTGCAGCTATCACAGCTTCAACTCTTTTGGGAAGGCTTTTCACAAGGTTTAGGAATGTGTTTATGGGAATTTTGGACCATTCTTCCAGAAGCTAATTTTTGAGGTCAAACACTGATGTTGGACGAGAAGGCCTGGCTCGCAGGCTCCGCTCTAATTAATCCCAAAAATATTTCATCGGGTTGAGGTCAGGACTCTGTGCAGGCCAGGAAAGTTCTTCCACACCGACCTCACTCATCCATGTCTTTATGGACCTTGCTTTGTACACTGGTGTGCAGTCATGTTGGAACAGGAAGGGGCCATCCTCAAACTGTTTCCACAAAGTTGGGAGCATGAAATTGTCCAAAATCTCTTGGTATGTTGAAGCATTAAGAGTTCCTTTCACTGGAACTAATGAGCTGTTTACACTTAGCACAATGCAGTCAGAGAAGTACCGTTCTACTGGCAACAGCCAAACCCAGACTCGTCCATCAGATGGAGAAGCGTGATGCTTCACTGCAGAGAACACGTCTCCACTGTTCTAGACCAGTGACTGACAGTTGACTGTGGAATATTTAGTAGCAAGGAAATTTCACGACTGGACTTGTTGCACAGTTGGCATCCTATCACGGTACCAAGCTGGAATTCACTGAGCTCCTGAGAGCGACCCATTCTTTCACTAATGTCTGTAGAGGCAGTCTGCATGTCTAGGTGCTTGGTTTTATACACCTGTGGCCATGGAAGTGATTGGAACACCTGAATTCAACTAGGTGCTTTTCTTTGGTTTATAATTACCGTAAGTATGTTTTAGGAACTGATCATTCGCATGCTGGTCATGCATCATAATTTTAGGAACATCTTTATTATCATCACCCAGTGGAGGATATGAAGCCCAGAAACAGTACTTTGCGCCTCAGGTCATCTCTCCTTTGGGAACAGATTGATTCCCATTTTAGGGTAACGGATGCATGGGGGAACACTTATTATGGTTCCTCTTCCAGTCGCTCCGTAGATAGAGGTGCTTCCCCGCTTTTGTGACAGAGAGCTTAATAATTCAACAGCTCTGTCTCTGCCTGGAGACTTCTCTCCTAGCAGGAATTTTAATTTGCACTCCCCAAAGTTTTAGTGCGTATGTGCGCGTGTGCCATATCTCCCCAGTCATCTGAGGCACTTTTCTTTTAATTAGGCTCATTATTTTGTCATGGGCAACGTCTCTCTTTTATTTGTTCCTCTTTGTTACTGATGTACAGTAGGTTCTGTCAGAGGAAGGTCTTTCTAGATGAACAGTATGAATGAATGCTGAGCAGACCTGCGACTGGGGAGTGGGCTTTTCCGGCTCATTTATCATAGTCCAACTTACATTCAAAGGCCTGGAACTCCTGATACAGGAGATACAGAGCACTGCTTCAGGAAATGATGTACATTGTTATGGCAGAAACAACAAGAAGAAAGAAAATAATTTGGTCATGAATGGTTCAAAACAATTAGTGGAAAAGGACAGATAAGAAAGATGTGCAGCCTTCCTAGTTAACGAGGCCATAGAATGGAACACTGTATTTACATAGTCGTACTTCAATAATGAGAGTTCAGTACATATAACACAGACATACCGTGAACCTCAAACACTGTTGGTCCTCTTTCAAACAAACCCATGTTTGTAATAAGAAGGCAGTAAAAGGAGCCGTTTCCAAGTACAGAAATGTACTTTTGAGGCTGAGAAGTGGGATTTCAACACTTTTCACGTAATTCTGAAGGGGCATGGTTGATATTCATCTTTAATTAAGGCTAAAATTGGCTTCCTATTCGCCGCCAGCTTATTAATCCAATGTTCAGTTCCACCTTAAATTGGTGAGGCCAGTCATTCTCTGAGTAGAGAGTTTTTGAGCCATTTTGTGCCATTTGTGATTTTCACACAGAGGAATTTGTATTCCACATTTAACCCATCCGTGAAGTGAAACACCCACATACACACACACACACACTAGTGAATACACACACACTAGGGGGCAGTGAGCACACTTGCCTGGAGCGGTGGGCAGCCCTATCTACGGCGCAGTTGGGGGTTAGGTGCCTTGCTCAAGGGCACCTCAGTCGTTACTGTCGGTTCAGGGAATCGAACCGGCAACCCTCCGGTCGCAAGGCTGGTTCCCTAACCTCCAGCCCACGACTGACCCCGAAGTCTGATGCTCTACCGACTGAGCTATCCGGGCCCATGCCACAGCTTGTGCATGGGCGTCAACAGACTGAGTGGAAATGTACTTTTGAGGCTGAAAAGGCCACTTTTCGCCACTTTTTACACTCTTTTCTGGGAATTCTGAACGGGCATGGTTAATATTTATCTTTAAATGAGGCTAAAATTGTTTCCTATTCGCTACCAGCTTCTTAATCCAATGTTCAGTTCCACCTTAAAAGCCATTGCACCATTTAAAGTGGAAAGAAAATTTGCAAAACAAGCTGGCAAACACAAAGCCAACTTAAGCGCCCACATCTTTAAGAGGATTCTGGACCATTTTAATTCAGAGTTGTTAGTTTGCATATTTAACTCCAGACAGTCACAATCCCAACAGCAGCCTATAAGTAGCAGCCATGCTGTATGATTTTACCCACTGTTTGGCGGTTGAAGCCTTAAACTGAAAGTTTCATAGTGAGTAACAGCTTTGTGTTTATGTTGAGGTTTATGTGGTCATGTTGCTTCTATAACAGCCAATCAAACCAGAGCTCATAAAAATATTCTTGAGTGCATCATATAAGGCAGAACAGCTTGTTTCATTGTATAGGGCCTGAATAGGCGAGTAAAACATCTAGACATTTTTTACCTTGAACAAATTCACATACTGGACATCAGAGAACAATATTTAATATGTAATATGAAACTGCATTCTATGGCACCTTTTAGGAAATTAACTGTCCAACTTCAGCCTGCGATTTGATAAAATCCTTTGGCAGAACAGTGGTAAGGATTTCTAGACCTAGTGTGAATGCATCGTTCAACCTAAACTCGGTCTGCCATATCCATTGTCTACATTTAGTTACCATGGACAATCCTGTCAATCTGGTTCCCTATATTTAAAAATGATGTTGATCATGTTGTAGTATTCACGTCTATTCTTGAGATCGTTTCATCTGATCTCAGTCTGGACTTGGACTCTAGTGGTCTTGACTAAAACACTAGTTAGTTTGTTGGCACAATACTTATAACAGAAGCTGCTTGGCAGGTGCTTAATTCTACCTGCAAAAGAGATGCGAAACATATTTTCTTGAATTATTTAATACAACATTTTTTTTTTGTAAATTAAGTGGTTTATGAGTGTGCTTCAGTTTTTCAGAGATGGCATTAGTTTTCCGGATGGAAGATTTTATGCTAATTTATTACTAGCATAGTGGAATGGGCTGCCCCTGATTGCACATGAATACCATAAAACCTTATGAAAAGCCAAAATAGCTGTAATAGCTTTTGTACCAAGTGTTTTGAAGTTGGAAGAAACTTCATTAGAGCAACCTTGGTAAGACATTCTCTCATTTCTGTCTTGTATTGGCTGTAGCTTTGAATCGCATACTATGCATTATAATCTCACCAGACAAGAAATTAGTCACCTGTGACTGATACCTAATATGATATGCTTTGGCAGGGACTGGACACGTTTCTGGATGTCGGCCACATCAGTGTTCAGTCACTCTTGCATCAAACAGTTGTGCAGTTGGGCCAGATTTGGTAGATGCCTTCCCTGGCATAATTCTGAGGAGAATTCCCTGTAGACTGGGATTTTAGCCACTGCTGGTAGACCCGTATGACCGTACACTTCCATACACCTGCAGATTCAGCTACTTCCTTCACACTATGGTCTTTGGCACGCCCAAATGCATTCGCTCCTTTTAGCCAATCATTAACGTCTGCTTTGGAGCCATTTTCCACACATAGAACGAGACTTTCACTGCGCTGTACCATCTCTTCTCAATCTTTGAATCCCGACACTCACCCCACAGGTGTTTATAGCCCCATCATCCTCGTGCACCCTTTCTTGCTTCTTGAGCTAATTGCTGGAACAATAATCAAGCAAACATTGCTAACAAACATTAAAAGTCAGTAGTCACCCAAATCTTTCTATAAATACATACTCAGAACCTCTCAATCTGTGCCAGATTACATAACCTTAGACCATGCTGGAACATCCACACGGTCAACTCGCCGGCTCCAAAAAAAGGAAAAGATATAGGAAGAAAAAAAAGCGAGTTGCACTTCGTAACCCTCCTTGTCCGTCAGGTATAATTAGAAAATAAATTAGTTGTCGGATTAATACGGCGAGAAGAAGAACGTCTGCAGTGAGGCTGGATGCTGAAGTCTGGATCCCTTAATGGAATGCAAATTGATTTCTTCGGCTGTTCCCTTCCACACCAGAGGAGAGAGAGCCCGCAGTTCTTTGATGAGAAAAATCTCCCTTTCGTCCGCGGCCTGCCTTTAATCAGAACGAGCGAAATCCCCTCACCAAACAATCCTTGCTATGCCATTCTTCTTTAGGTGTGTTAATGAAGATGGGATGTTAATAGGGCAGACTGTGTGTGTCTGTGCATCTCGGCAAACCTCTGCAGGATTTTAATTACGGCTTGTGTGATCTTAATTATTAAGACACCAGCATACATGATTACACCTGCAAAGTAAAACTCCAATATAGCATAGATTCATTACATTGTTTACTTTTTCTGGTACTGATATTACTGAGCATAATTACTCGCTATATTCTCAGTGCAAATAGCACCTGTAATTGGTCTTAACTTTGCAGTGTCCTCTTACAGCATTCTGCAGTGGTAAATGTTATGATGCTCGCACCAACAGTGAAAATGCTGTCATTATCAGGGCCCAGTTAGTAATATGCAAGGACAGGTTACTGTAATGATTCTACAGATTGTATAGGCTTGTGTTATATGACAAATTTGGAATCTCATGTCTTACTACCCTCTTTCTGCAGTGCCCTGTAGTGAATAGAAACCTATTCAAATATGTGTAATTAATAAGCTCGCCAGACAAAACAGTTAGTCACCTTGCATGTTTAAGGTGGTAGTAAGTTCAGGTTCCTGCAAATGGCACTACACAAGGATGATCAGGCTGTAAATACATATGGGGTGTGTGATGGGATTCATAGATTGAGAAGAGGTAGTACAGTGCAGTTGATGTGTGGAAAATGGGTCCAAAGCAGATGTTAATGTTTGGCTTAAAGGAGTGATTGCATTTGGGCCATATTATGAAGGAAGTAGCTGACTCTGCAGGAGTATGGGTCTACCAGCAGTGGCTAAAACCCCAGTCTACAGGAAACTCTCCTCAGAACTGTGCCAGGGAAGTCTTCCACCAAATCTGGCCCAATTGCATGAAAGAGTGTCTGAACATTGATGTGGCCTACATCCAGAAGCTTGTCCAATTCATGCCAAATCCAATCACAGCTGATACTGGTGCTTGTGGAGTCAGTACATGCTATTACATGCTATAATCTGTTTCAGTCATAGATTATTTTTTAGTTCGGTAAGCTTATAATCAAATAATGAATTTTTCTTTGTTAACTCTGCTACCAGGTTAACTAGGACACTGTTGGCTCTCTGTGTGTGAAATATCACTCTGTATTGAGCTGATATTGAGCAGTAAGGGATGAAAGGAGAAAAACCTGCAATTCACACCTCTACACAAAGATAGCTGTGCCAAAATAAAAGACATCACAGCTTAAGCTTTCTCTGTCTCAAAAATATTGATATACAGTAAAAAAAAAAAAAAAAAGTATTTAAACATAATAAAACTTTAATGATTGTTTAGTTGCTCCCTTTGTGATGACTAAAATCCAGGTCATGCAAACATCCATAACACAAATATATTTTCCATGTTCATTACTCAAGAAAACAAATGCTAGTTTGCTAAGGGACCACCAGAAGAGGCTAAAATTATATTCTATAGCTATTAAATAATGTAATTGAATAGTGTAGATTGAAATGTCATAAACAAGATGCCATAAACTAGCCAAAATGTAAACTCATGGTTGGATGGAGTTGAATTGGAGTGACTACAGAAACACCTTGAGCTTTCTGGTAGTTAGACTGCTGCTATATAGACGGGCAGTAGAGATGGACAAACTGCTAGGGATGTATTTATGAAAATCCTGAAAGAAAGTTATAACAGTCACTAAAACAATAGCTAGACTATATTAATTTATGTAATTACATACAATAATAGTCAGATATCTGTACCCACCCCTCCCAACCATACCAAACGTTTTGATCCATAGGAAACTCTGTGACACATGAGAATAGTGGTTTGAGAGATCCTGGGTCACGACCTCAGGTTTAGAGGAGACCGGTATCTGATGACCAGCCAGTTTTGTTGTAGTCTTATTACACTGTATATATATTGTGTTGCTATTTTCAGTAGCACGGTACTGTCTATGGAAAGAGAGACAGCAGAACCTAAATGCCATGCGGCGTTGCACAAACTGAAAGTCAATGAAAACCTTTCACCTAAGTGTGAATGTTTCATAAACTTGGCTTAAATGTTTGGGATTGAAAAGTCGATTATGCAGAAAACTCTTCCTCCCCTGGGTCTGTTTGATATATTGAACGTGCTGTACAAGGCCTGAGGGTAACAGGTAAAGACTAATAAGAAATCAATATCGGTGGAAATGTTCATTTGTATGGATTGAAGCTGAGCCCAAAATGAGTGATTCCGAATTCTTTTGATTTATTGGCAGTTAATTGCCTGACAAGTTTAAGAAACTGCAGCCTGAATTACAAGCAATTAGCTGTGAATGTACCATGCAATCAACCAGTGTTTATCTGGAGTCAAATTAAGACGAATAGAATCATTTAAAAAATATGAAAAGCAAAGTATCTGAAATATTAATAAATAAACTCCCTGGACTAAAATTAGTCACCTCTGTGATGTTCTGGGGTTGTTTTAATTATGTGGAAATGGATCCTTTGGTGGAACCACAAAGCCTACATCAAGCTGCTGCACAACCAGGTTTTGGCTTTTGCTCATCATCTTACCATGGAACATAACATTTCTATCCCTGTATTCCAAGATGACAATTCTCGCATTCACAAGGCTGCAAATGTGACTGATTGGAATGATGAATATTCAGGAGCATTCACACATCTGGACTGGCCCACAAAATCCCCAGATTTGAATCCTCTTGAAACTCTGTGAAACTGTCTGAAACAACAAGTAAAACACCAGGGAGGACGTCCACCAAATCTGGCCCAACTGTGCAATTCTTTGATCCATTGTTGTCGACCTAACACAGATCATAAAGGGTTTTTTTTGTGACAAGTTTTGAATCTTTTGTCTTACTACCCTCTTTCTGCAGTGCCCCATAGTGGGAATTATTTTAGTTGAATAGAAATCTGTTCAAATATGTGTAATTAATAAGCTCCCCAGACAAAACAATGAGTCACTTTGTGTGTCTAAGGTGGTAGTAACTTCAGGCTCCTGCAGAAGACATTGCTTAAGGATGATGGGGCTATAAATACCTGCAGGGTCTGAGTGACGGGATTCATAGTTTGAGAAGAGGTGGTACAGTGTAGTGAATGTCTCATTGGATTTGTGGAAAAGGAGTGATTGCATTGCAAGGCCATAGTGTAAAGAAAGTAGCTGAATTGGCAGGTGTATGGAAGGGTACGGTCATACGGGTCTACCAGCAGTGGCAAAAATCCCAGTCTACAGGAAATTCTCCTCAGAACTGTGCAGGGAAGGCATCCACCAAATCTGGCCCAACTGCACAATCCTTCGATACAAGAGTATCTGAACATTGATGTGGCCTACATCCAGAAACTTGTCCAGTCCATGCCAAATTGAATCGCAGATGTATTGAATCATGGAGGTATTACGCACTATTAGGTACGTTTCAGTCACATGTTACTCTTTTTTTTTTTTTTGTCCGGTGAGGTGAGGTAAGGTGTCCTTATTTGAATGTTGGTGTTTTTTTGGCCTGGACTAATGTGTAGGTTCATTAATTGTATAACATTGTTATGAATTACATGTACGTTCAATTTATGTTTCAGTTCAGCAGTTTGAAATCCTATGTGCTCCACTTGGAACCGGTGCATACGTTGCTGATGATGTACTGAGGTTTCTTCTATTGCATTTTCATCTTGGACCCGTCTGCTTCTCAGAAGCTCTTAATGGAAAGCTAAGGCCGGCTCTTCAGCTTATTACTACATAAAAAAACTCACAATGCTTCTCTCTTCATAGAATATCACTTTGCTTGAGTGCTTGGGCTGTTAGTACCACTCCCGGTTGGAAATCATTAGAAGCCCATTGAGTGAGTTTTCCCCGTCTGCTCCTCTTCCTCCACTCTGAGCTCCACCTGTTGGGAGGGGGTGTCAGCTTTCATAATCGCTTTCCTCTCTGAAAAACAAGCACACTTCCTTCGCGTTTTTCCGAAGGCCAGCTTCACAGGCCTTTATGAAAGTAACTTTATGGCTGCATTACGAGTTGCTTTCCTTTGATCCCTTTAGATGAAATAGTTGAATCAGTGGTGCCAGTGCACAGATCATACACTAGTAAAGACCACATAGAGGAATCATCACTACAGGACCACATGTTTCTGATATAGACTAGTAAATTATTCATGATTACACAACGGCTAATTTCATTTCACTGACTACCAGTTGCTAAGTAACCACAATGGTTGTGACACAATACTTGTGGTGCAAATTTAAGTAATCAAATTTATTATATTACATATATGTGTGGAATAATATTTCAGGCTTCTTGGCTTTAGGTGTTTTACACTTTCTCAATTACTTTCTGGTTCTGCTGACCACAAACCACCATGTTAAAGGGAGAAACATCATATATCCAGCATGTATTAGGCCAGAATTAACAGACAGCATTTTTTTCCTAATGTTTTTTGGACCATTGTATTGGTTTGTTCTTGTTTGTGTTGGTTTGCTCAAATTATAATACAATCCAAAGTGTAACTGAAGTTTTTGCATTTTGTAGGAAAGTAAAAAATCACCAACAAAAATCAGCATACAGTGTTTTTGTATAATGGCAACAATTATATAGAAAGCACTATATGAATGTTTCGTAACAGTGGTCCTGTAGGTCCACTGATGTCCATACACAATCACAACATCAGCCTGTGAGTAGCAGCCATGGTGTGTGATTGTGCCAGTGTTTGTCGGTTGAAGCAGATCATAGTTTCATAGTGAGAAACAACTTTAATTTACTGTGTGTTGATGTCTAGAGTGACAGCAAGTAGCCAGTATAGGTAACATTGGCAACTAGCAAACATCAAGCAACATTGGCATAGCTACTAAATAGCATGAGGACTTATCTTATTTACACAGAGGGTCATTTTATTTTCCTATCTGTGTCTGTTTGGACATGTTGCTTTTGTGTGATCATCACAGTGTCTCACTGTAAACCAGCCAATCAGAGCTCACCAAAAAAGCAAAACAGTTTGTTTCTTTCTAGGGTTCATTCTAGGATTCTAGCCAAATCATAGGCCAGAATGGGCATGTAACACCACATTTGGCCATTTTTCACCCCGACCAAAGTCACATACCTTCGATATAGACATCAGAAAACAAATTAAAATACTGAATAAATTCATTCTATGGGATCTTTAATGTAAAATAAGAACATTTTCTCATTTTCCTGTGAAGTTCTTGTTTAACAGATATTTCTGTCCAACAGCAGCTGTATGTAAATAGAAAGATGTATGCAGTGTGTGATGTTGTGTGACAGCAATAGCCCACCGCTGTGGAATGGGAACAACTAATCTGGATTGGGTGTTCACATCAGAGAGATGAGCTTGCTCATAAGTTTTATGTGCTATTAAATTAACTCGCAATGCTGGGAAAAACTGACAGAATAGGACTTCTGGGCACGTACACTCACCCTGAAGAATATTCTAAGGTTCCATAGAGGCTGTTTAAGGGAATGTACGGTTTTGATAGCCGTGTGGTCTGAATCCACATGTTCATAATGGGGCTGATATAAAAGGATTTTTAAGATCACATTTTGAACAGAGAAGGCTCAGTGCCTGGGGATACACCACCACATTCTTGTTTTAAAGAGGCTTCTAATAATGCATATTTGACTCAGGGTCCCAATTCACCACTCCTTCTTACACAAGCTTATAAACAGTGTTGAGGTTATGGAAGCAGAGATGGAAAAAGAAGTTGGGGGAAAAACACATGCAAAGCAGACAAATAGAGGAATGCAAATATATGCAACAAATTTAGTCTTTTTTGCAGATAGGCTGGATGCTCATTTCTCAAACTCTTGGTGTTAGGCCACAAAGGCCCCAAACAAAACAAACAGCATGTACAGTTCTGTAGCACTCATTGGAAGAAAAATAACCAGAAGAAAAATAAACACAAGAGTTTTGAAAGTTTTAGGACCTTACATTCGCAGCACTAGACTGTACCATTCATAATGGAGCGGCACTGGAGAGAAAACTGAGTAAAAGACTAGATAACTCAGGGTGACCAGCCATGGGCTTCCAGTCACAAATTCAGGCGCAGGGGCTGTGTTAAAGTTTCTGTGAAAATGAGGGGGCATATGGATTTAGAGCTCTTCACACAGTCACAGGCTCTCTATGCAAAAGCTGTCTAAAAACAGTTCACTGCCATCACGGCTTCTACTGCTTTTCATTGTTCCCCTTTGGGTGAAACAATGCCACAGCCACTTTGCACTGCGCAAGTATTAAGTAGCATTCAGACCAAACACCAAAACTGAAGCAACTGCTTCTTAGTCAACATAATGTTGCTTGTCTCTCACAGTTGCGAGAAAGCAATATAGGTAGCTAGCAAAAGAGCTATAAACAAAGCCTCTGCAAGGTGGCTGTGCTGGTGAGAGTAAACTCTATTACGTTCCCTCCAAAATAACATCACATAAGGACCATCCTTAATCAACTGAGTTTTGCTCCACTCTGGAGAAGAAACTAGTGAGCAAAAAGTCCATGGTGGCTGCTGCCTTGTGGTCATGAAGCAGTACGATCAGCTAGAGCACAGCATTTCCAGTGAAGTCACTATGCAGCCAGGTGAAAACATGTTGGTGTGCTGTTAGTTAGAAACATCAGTCTTGCATTCGGTCTAAAGCAGTACGGGCAGGTTAACTGAATGGGGTCGTCTTGCAGAACACACAGAGGAAAATGTGTTTGCCATCTTAGTTATAATGCTGTAACTTTATAGAAGAAGAACAAGAATGTTTTTGGGGGGGGATTTATTATGCTTTTCCGGTTTTACCCTTTCTTTTAGTGTGTTGTAGCTTTTTGTACTTGCAAACAGTCTGCAAAGTTATAAAGTACATGCCGTAGGGGGAAACTCTCCCCTACAGAAACCACTTTTCTCAGCTGCATGAAATGACGGGAAATTCCAGCTCTGTTACAAGGTGACATCATCTCATAACGCAATCCTTATCGCCCATCTACTAGCAGCTTGTTCTATCCCAGGATGGGACTCTGGTTCAGACTTGTATGGCAGAACCAACACCATTGTAAGAATAGCCACAGTGGTGTGGGGGCAACACTTGTAACATAATGCCACTCTGGTAATTGACCAATCAGAACAGAGTTGGCTAGCGGACCAAACAGTGTACACTGAGCTCATCAGGAGGTGGAGCTTAAAGACACAGGAGCTCTAACAGAGAGTTTTAGACAGAGAATGAATGCTCATGTTCAATATGCTGAAAATATTGTGTTTTGGGAAAACTGAAGCATGTAAATCTATTCAAGTAGACTCCAAAAATACAGTTGGGAATATTTGAAAATAATAATAATAACAGGTCATTATGTTTGCTTTATTATAATATTTTTTTGAAACCTATCATGTAACATTTCATGTAACATTTCTGTTATTTTTTTTATCATGAGCTGTTCATATTTACAGCATGTAACATTTTTTATGGTGTATAAATGCAAATAAAATCTGATGTTACAAGATTTTGATGTAACAGAGAAGGAAAGCTCCACCCGGTTGAAAGTATTGCAGATTAGGTAAGTTCTACCTGAGCCAAGAACTGCTATTTCACCAGTTTGTTTTATAGTATCTGTTTATTTATTACTAGGTCAGCAATCTTGCCCGTGAATATTACATGTTAAACAGCTGACATTGCCGTCATTGGAACCCATGAATAAAACCAGTGTCTGACCTTGAGATCCAAGCAAGAAGTGGATAATGCCACAGTGAATTGTCTCTGTATGTATAATGTAAATGAGGCTTAGCTGACTTTTTGAGTGTAGTCGTGCCAGGCCAACGTCATGTACAGCAGAACCTCTGTGATTCAGTGAGTTCAGGTCTATTGTGCTAAGAGTATGCTGTTGCTTCTGACAGTTTATGCCTGGGCCTATTTCCTTGCCTACCTGTTCCTCCTCTCTGTTGCTTTCACACTCTTTTGCGCTCGCAGCAAAAAAGCCAGTATGAATAACTGCACCTGCCGGCTCCCGAACCAAATTCTGCCATGCAATAAAACGGAGCAGGCTCCAATAAAAAGAAATCGTTGTGTGTGTTTGGATCACTGTTCGCCTTTCTGTAGCCACTGAATTATTGAGCACCTGTGTGTTTGCTGGAAATGTCAGATGCTCTTTTCACTGAGGCGGACGGAGGCAAAGAGGCAGAGGAAGCTATGCATAAACCATAAACATCAATGGAAACAGCAAATGCTAGTTCCAAGAATGCCTCATTCATGCCTATGGACTATTTAGAATATGACTTTTTTCAATTATTAAATATTCTGAATAAGGTTAAAAAAGCAGAAGTAGTCCATAGAGGTCCCTTGGAATGACCATACGTTTTATTCTGCCTTGTTGTTTTTATATTTGTTGATAGAGGATAGATGAAAAAGATGGAGTCAACGTGTGAGAGTTCAGTGCTGTAGAAAATCACTTTATCCAATTAGCTGCTTTGGCTGCGGGTACCATGTGAAACATACGTGTCCCAGTGGCAATCAGTGGCGGCCTAAATTTGTCAGGCTTTCGTGTTTGTGGGGCTTACACAGTAGATATCTGGCTCAGAGTGGGAGCGATCGCGCCAGTAAAAGCTTCCACAAGTGTTGCGTTCCTCTGCCACCACGTTTCCCTACTATTTTTATAGGTGCCTGTTTTCACAGATCTGGGATTTTGTTGCAGGCATTAAACAATTTTTGAAGTCACGTTAATTGTTTTCACGAATCCCTCCTGTTCTCTTCTCCTCCCTCTTGCTAATTTTGACCTGTGGTATGACTAATTATCCATCACAGCACACTTATGTGAGACCTTTCCTGATATATCAGCTATTTGATTAGTCCTACTCCATTGTCCCAAATGTTTCAGATCATGCAGTTTGACCATAACGCAATTCATTGGTATATGAAATCAATGTAGATAAGATCTGAAGATCTGTCCTGTTGTAAAGCAGTGGTTCACAAACCAGGATCCACATGTAGAGGTAGTCTTTATGACCCACCAGATATTTCTTTTTTTCGTATTTTTCGGTTCCAACTCCACTTACTTACATTCTGGCACCTGAGGCCACAAAGACCTAAACCCAGTGTCATTTGCCTTGGCAATGCATGTCTATGAATTTGAGGGCGAACCTTCTGAGGGACCTTTGCTGTTGTCGACAGTGTCAACAATTGTTCTCCAGAATCGCTTAATCTGAGTTTACCTGTGAGTAGAATAGACCATCTGCATGCTGTCATTCAACATGGAAAACCGACAACACAGATCACTCACTTACACAGCTACTAAGCCACCTATCCCAGCTCTCAAGCAGGAAACACTCTGAACAGGCCACCTGTCCATCACATGGCAGAAACACGGTCATACACATTACAGCACAAATCAGACCTGTTTTATTTCAGTTGCACCACACTACCGTGATAATGCCTGGGTGTCTCTGCAACACATGTAGATTTGAGCAATGCGGAAATCATAATTGCCCTTCGTACACAAAACGGAGCGCTTTCCAAACAGCAGCAGTGCAGCATAGAAATGGTGTAGCTCCTTCTTCACATCTAAAATGACTTTCATTGAGCTCTGCTCTCGTGGTGAAACAAAAACTGTGAACCGAGCCGCAGTTGGAAAACCACAAGAAAACCACATTTCTGAAATGCTCACTTCACAGCAGAAGAGAAAAAATGTTCTTAACGTTCATGCAAGTTCATGTAGGAGTTTTATTGCATGTAAGTTTTTTGGACTGTTTTTGTGTGACAGCTGCAGACTGTTAAAAGTATTGCAGGACATGTACCCAGGCAAGTGCTACCTGACCCAGCTGCTATAGCATCCAAACAGCTTGTTTTATATGGTAGTGTTTGTGTATTAATTGCTAGCTAAATGAAGCATCTTGCCCATAAATGACTTGCCAAACAGCTGACAAGACTGCGATTCCAACACATGCCTGTCCGACCCAGTGATTCCACTAGACATGTTACAAATTGAGCACTTGATGGGGAAGCTCATACCACCACAGTGGGTTGGGTTGTGTCTACTCTACTTTCACAGCCCTGCTATTTTTATAGGTGCCTACTTTCACAGTTTTGGGGGATTTGCAGCAGATATCCTCCTGTTTTTGAATGCATGTTAATTGTTTACACATAACATCTGATTTTCCCTTCTCCCTCCCTCCTTCTCTTTCTTTCTTTCTTTATTTATTATTATTCTTTATTACCTTTTTTTTAATTTTTTTTATAAGACCTGTGGTCGGGGCTAATTATCTCTCCTTTCACAACACACTAGGTATGATCTTTCGTGATATGTCAGCCATTTGCAGACCAGATTCCCTGGTGATCACACTCATCTGGTAACTATTTTTAGGCGCTTCCCTGCAAAGATGCTGTATTTCCCCTTTGGTGAGAAACTATTTCAGCAGTAGGGAGCTGATGTGCAGAATGCTCAGCCCCACAGACTAAACCAGGCCAGACTGGAGCACAGTATACCTTTAAAAACAGACTATAAACCTCACTTTTAACTGCTTTACAATCTCATTTGAAGTGTGACCTGATAAACTTGCTCGCTGAAACACTTGCTAGCAAAATACACTCATCATCAAAAAAGTTGGTGCACAAATAGCTGCACCCGGAAGGAATCTACCAACAGCAAAGACATTTTGGTGGGTAGGTTTGATATTGTGAGACATGAGAATGATTCAAGTTTCATGCTCGGCCGTGCATTTGATGTAATCAATGATGGGACTTATCGCTGTATCTGACTGACCCAACAGCCACGATTGTGGACATTCAGTGAGCAGTGATGCCCTCCATGAGTCAAAGTGTTAGTGCCAGCACCACTGGCAGACGGCTGCATGACGCAGTACTACATGCACAACGACTGCCCTTAACACCACGTCAACGTCACCAAAGACTGCAATGGTGTCGTGCCAGACTGTCATGGAGTGATTTAGAATTGCAGCAGGTCATCTTCATTGATGAGTCTTGGTGGAGACGACCAACGAATCCGTGTGTGGCGTCACCGTGGTCAGCACCAAGACTAATGGTTTGTTGTCACGCATCGCATGTCCAGAAGGCCTGGTGTCACTCCACCTCCACCCCCACCACACAATCTGCAGGAACTGTGTGAGAATATTCAAGCTGCATGGGATGGATTATCACAGGACACCATTAGGAACCTCTAGAACTCTATCCCTAGATGTCTGGCATGATGTGTTAGCAAACATGGAGGCCCGATGCCATACTGAGAGACCCTACTTCTGTATGTGTAGTTCAATAAATATTGCCCATATCTGTCTAAATTTATTATCATTTATTGTTCCTGGTAACCTTTATCTTCCTTCCCAATAGCACTGCAATCCCACACCTCCTTCTAAAACAATGTCCACCACCATTCAGAGCTGAACTTTTAAAGTTTGTCAGATCACTTGAACATGATGTGCTAATTCACAGGACGATCTCAGGTAGACACATAATGCAGTTTGTGGTATTGTCTCCGGCAAGCTTGAATTAGCACAGAGAACATTATGCACAGTTTGATTTATTGCTCAGCAAATGAGTGTTGTCTGCAGAATGTTACAATCTATTTAACCTGTGCACATACACAATCTGATCATAAATCATAAAAATGTATATTTAATTCTGCTTCATATTAACAACTCTCCCTGTTCTTTAATTAAAAGTCATAATTGACTAGAGACGCCGGTCTGGGGGATTTATATGCAGCTTTTATCAGCCGGCCTGTCTTCCATGCATAATCAGATGCGCTTGGACTTCAATGGGCACCAGGCTGGTCTTCCTGACAGTAAATCTGGTATTGGCAAAGTGAATCTGATTAAGCCTTGCTCTCAACTCCCCGCGTGTTTGTGTTGGAATCCCAGCGGCTGTTTCTGCTGTAGTCATCTGTCAGCCATTTTGTTTCACTTGGTTGCTCCATACAGATTCACTCCAAAGTCCACATCATTTCCATTGTTTTTTATTTTTTCCTGTGTGTCATGGCTGTTGAAGGCCAACCTTCCAAATGGTGTTTACAAGAGGTCCAGTCCAGAAGTCCAGATGCACAGGCTTTATTTCCTCATCCTTAGAGTGATTGAATTCATTGTAAATGTACATTTATGGAGGAAAATGGTTCATATATGTCAAAAAAAAGAAACCATGATTAGGTGTGAATGAAATAAGGCTATTCCAGCTCTGATTAACAGTTCAGTTACCGTGCATTTGTTATTACATGGTTGACGGTATGCATTCATCTTCAGAACGACCATTAAACAAGGTTAATCTTTAAGCAAGATGACTTTTTCCAAAATAGTATCATCTGTATGTTTGGAGAGATTGGGTCACTAGGTGAACCCCCCCAACAAACACACTACACAATAAAACCTGTGACACGTGCAAAAGAGGTTTGTCGTTGCAAGTACAGAAAGCTTGTAATCTCACGGAAGGTTTTGACTTGAAGCTAACCTCATGAGCTTTGTTACGCTGGGCCACAGCCCTGAGAACCTTACCTGAATGTTTGCCCAGGTAGGCAATTGAACCATAGTCTACAGAATTGGAAACAGAGGTGTTACCCACTATGCTAAGACTTTTTGTACAATATACAGTATTTCAAAGGGGTGGAGGGGGTCAGTTTGTTTTACACTGTACATAAGCTCATTGGGCAAAAATTTAGTCACCTTCCATGTTTAAGGTAGTAGCAATTTTAGGCTCCTGCAGATGCTGTTGCACGAGGATGATGGGGATATAAATGAGTAACAGGATTCGTAGATCGAGAAGAGGTGCTACATTGCAGTGAATGTCTTTTTGATGTGTGGAAAATGGCTCCAAAGCAGATATTACTGATTGGCTAAAAGGAGTGACTGCATTTGAGTGTGCCAAAGACCATAGTGTGCAGGAAGTAGCTAAATCTACAGGTGTATGGAAGCGTATGGTCACACAGGTCTACCAGCAGTGGCTAAAATCCCAGTCTACAGGGAATTCTCCTCAGAACTGTGCCAGGGAAGGTATCCACCAAATCTGGCCCAACTGTGCAATTCTTTTGTGCAATAGTGGCTGAACATTGATGTGGCCTACATCCAGAAGCTTGTTCAGCCCACACCAAATCAAATTACACCTGTTATTGGTGCTCATGGAGGTATTACGTGTGATTAGGTATGTTTCAGTCACAGGTGACTTTTTTTTTTTTTTTGTCCAGTGAGCTTACATTATAGAATAGGTCTAATGGCCAGTTGAAACAGTCACATCTGTTCAGGCACATGTTTTACATGTGTCCTGGGAATGTGAGTTTATTACAGACCTTTGGAAAATTACTAATACCACGCCAATGAAAATGTTGAAACCCTGTTTTTTTGTTTACGGAAAGGTGACATTTTNCCTGTTATTGGTGCTTGTGGAGATATTATATGTGATTAAGTATGTTTCAGTCACAGGTGACTATTTTTCTTTTTGGTCCAGTGAGCTTACATTACAGATTAAGTCTAATGGCCAGTTGAAACAGTCACATCTGTTTGGGCATGTGTTTTACACGTGTCCTGGGAATGTGAGTCTGTTATGGACCTTTTGTTTACGGAAAGGTGACATTTTTGACCAGAGGGTTGTCTGGTTTACTCCTAATTTTAATTGTTTATTATTAATTTAATATACATTTCAGATTCTTGCCTTTTAATAAATTTGTACCACTGGTAGATATGACTGGAAGGCTGAGCAAGGGCCCTGTGCTAAAGTATCTCTCTTTATGCATGTATCTATACCTGTGGACCCCTTCCCTGGCTACTTTTGACCTAATGTTGTATGCTGTTATTGGTCATTTTTACATTTTTACATGTAAACAAAACTCAGTAAACACTTTGATAAAATAAAAAACATTTTAACTGAAATGTTATTGTCACAATAACAAATCACAAATGACACTAACACGTGGACCCAATGACAAATAGTACATGTTATTGTGAAAAGGACCTGGATTCTCACCTAATCTTGTCACTGTCTCCTGTGCTTTTTCCTCAGGACAAAGAAGGTGAGCCACTGTTACCGCATAGTGTACCGGCACATGGAGCAAACCCTGACCCAGGAGGAAGTGCGGGTGATCCACCAGGCCATCGAGCAGGCAGCTGAGCATGAGCTGGGAGTGCAGGGCCGGTACTAAGCCCACAGTCCGTCTCTCTTCATCTTAAAAGCAGCGCAAAGAGTATAAATTCTCTCAAGCAGTACAGTCTAAGCAAGCTTTACAAGACCTCTGTCTTCTCAAAAACAGCACAGATGTTCCACATAGTCTTATGTGTGCAAGGCGACATGACGGTGATTTAAACGGTGGACCCCAGTTTTGTAACATGGGCGATCTTTCTGAGCTTAGCCATCGATTCCATGTGCTTTAGTCTTTTTAAAAAGTGAAAATTCAATGTTCCCTGACATACTGTACCACCATTTGACCTTGAACCTCTCCTCCAGGTCGTTAAGCCTCATCACTCGCACACTGTACACGTACAGCATTCTTAAATTCCTGTTATCCTGTTGCCTCCAGCAACCTTTCATCCGAGAGCACCGAGAGGCTGAACTTAAATACCTCCATCACATCAGCATGTCGCCCGGAGGGAATGGCCTTTGATTTAACACAGACGTCGTCTAGGCCGTTTACTCCCATGGATTCAGGCCAACGGCGAAGACGACTGAAAAAAGGGTCAGGGAGGACGCTTGCTCTGTACTCGTTTCCAGCTTTGCGTTTGGCTAACCGGTATTTGAGGTGGCACGTAATGACATTGCCTCCAGGAAACTCGTGAGATAATTAGAAGCCTGGGATGTATGAATAGTCAGGGGTAACAGAGGAATAAACAGAAAGCTGAACAGGTCCTGTAATGTGTGATTTGGTATTTATAATAAACTGAACATTTGGATTATTCATAGTTTGTTGTCGTCTAATTGGCTATAAATTTACTTTTGGGCACCTTCTGTATTATTACTACAAGAAAAGATGCAACTGGCCATCTTAAGTCTTGAAACCATTTTCATACCTTTGTTCACTGCTATTTATTTGAAATGATGGGATTCAGCTTTGAAACCTAGCTGAGATACACAGCCAAGAGTCACATTATTATGACCACCAGCTAATATCCAGAGTAACCACTATGTGCAGCACGGACAGCAGCTAGATGGGCTGCGAGTGACTCAGTAAAGTCCTGGTAAGTTGTCACAGGTATCTGGAGCCATGCTGACTGATAGGAGGGTGTGTGGGGGAGCATCCATAGAGCAAACACAACGATTGAGGGTTGTCCCACAGATGCTCAAATGGGTTCAAATCTGGGGAATTAGGGGGCCGTACTAGTACTTGGAAGCCGTGGTGATGCTCCTTCAACCAATGTCGGACATTTCTAGCCATGTGACAAAAGTAGGAAGTGGTCATAATAATGTGACTCAACTGTGTATTTTAAGCTCTGAACACAATTTATAGCAGTTATTCATAATTAGTGCCATTTTCTTCACATTCTTTACAAATAAAGTTCTTAGCAAAGCAGTGACCATTAATTTCTTCCTTTTTCACAGGTATAGTAGCCCTTTAGAAGCAGGCATGTCAACCTCATCACCATTTCTTTTAATAAGTTTGTACCCCTTGAAGGTATGCCTGGAAGGCTAACCAAGGTCCTGTGCTAACACTGTTCCTGGTCTATCATTTGTACACATAAACAAATCCCAGTGTGTCACCACCTTCTACAGAACTCAGTGGGTGTGTGTAGGGTGTCTGATGGTTTGGATAGTAATAAAACTGCTATATTTGTGTTGTTGACCTGGTGACCCCTGGTTCCCATTACCACCACCATAAAGATATTCAGACTCTGTACCTTTCTCTACTTTACATCAAACCGCTCAGAATGGCTTATGCAGTAATAAAAAAATGGTGCACTTTCCCTCTACCCATGTGTATAAAATGTTACAGGAGGTAAACTCAAGCTACATTCCACATTCGTTTTCAAGTTACAATACTAGCACGAGAGCAGACAAAGCATGTTATGCTCTTAATTAAAATGGTGGGTAGGCCAGAGAGTAAGCAACTGTCTAATAAGAAAGAGATACTCCAGCCATGGGCCAGCCATTTAATATACTGCCCAGTGTCACTGTTTTCCTGTTCATTAAACAGCCGCTTTAAAGCAAGGTCTGCAGAGACTGTGTGGTGGAGTAACAATGAATCCTCCACAGTGCTTTTGCGTATGCATCCATGTACACTGGAAGACAGGTTTGGGAAATCTCACGCCCACCAATATGGCATTAGTGGGAACATGCCAAAGAGAGGAGCCCTCTGCATCCAAATCATCTCTCAAATTGTGGTACCGTGTGCATGTGATTGTGTGTGCCTGTGTGTATTCCTCTGCCTGTCCTCCCTCCCTCTCTCCCCCCCTTGTTTATGAAGGGCGACGAAAGAATGGTGGGGTACCCTCTTCGGGGAATGAGCTCAATTGGTGTCATAGTAATGAATGCGAGATGCTTTGTAATCAGAGGCTGAATGGATGGTGCACGGATTGCTGAGCATGAGCCAGTCCAGTGGGGCTGAGGCTTTGTTTTAATATGTTGCTCTAACATTAGTGTTAGTTCCTGCTAAAACATTTCATGCCAGAGTTTTTGCACCTTTTCTATGAATCCTGTGGTCATAGATACATAAGTGCTTATAACTTGGTAACGGTGCTTTCTAAGAGTAGTTATAAATGCTTAGAATGCCTCGTAACTCTGTAGTAATGAGTCGTAACTAATTCCTTCGTGACAATGGCATTAACACAGTTGTAACACAGGCGTCATTGTCCTGTTTAATATGTTTTAAATGGATAATGGCCTGTGCACAATTACAGCCATGTTTCCTAATGTAGAGGTTCCTAATGGTGTCCTGTGATAATCCGTCCCATGCAGCTTGAATATTCTCACATGGTTCCTGTGGATTTAGCAGTAGGGTTGGAGGTGGAGTGACACCAGGCCTTCTGGACATGACATGTGTCAACAAACCGTTCATCTTGGCGCTGACCGCGGTGCCTCCACACATGGACTCCTTAGTCGTCTCCACCAAGACAAACGCAAGACTCGTCACTGAAGATGACCCGCTGCCATTCTGAGTCACTCCATGACAGTCTGGCACGACACCATTGTAATCTTTAGCAATGTTGATGTGTTGTTAAGGGCAGTCATTGTAACGGTCTGCATGCATGTAGTCCTGGGTCGTGCAGCTGTCTGCCAATGGTGTTGGCACTAACAGGATGACTCATGGAGGGCATCACTGCTCACTGTATGTCTCCAATCATGGTTGTCTGGTAAGTCAGGTACAGTGATAAGGCCCGTCCTTGCTTACATCACATGCACAGCCGAGCATGAAACCTGAATTACTGGAATGTCTCACAATGTCAAACCCACCTGCCATGTTTCATTCCTGTCGATTGATTACTTCTGGGTGCAGCTATTTGTGCAGCTATTTTTTTAATGATAAGTGCACATATCTATTTTGGATTTGTGCTAACAAGTCAAAAAGACTGATAAAGTTGTGTAATGCATGCAAAATAAAATAGTTGGTTGAACAATTCGCCACTAATTAGGTTAATTGGCTTTCAAAAGTAAAGATGGGGAGGGGGTCACCACTCTGTGCAAGACTGCATAGGCAAATAGTGCAGCAATTTAAGAATAACGCTTTGTAATAACAATAGCAAAGAACTTTTGAAATTGCATCATCCACAGTACATGATACCATTAAAAGATTCAGAGAATCCAGAGAAATCTGTATGCATGCACAATCCCGAAAACCAGCATTGGATGGCCGTGATCTTTGGCCCCTAAACAGACATGATTCTGTAGTAGAAATCACTGTATTAGCTCAGGAACACTTCTGAAAACTGTGAACACAGTTCATCGCTGCATCCACAAATGCAAGTAGAAACTCCATCATGCAAAGAAGAAACCAGATATAAAAAGAGATCCAGAAACGCTGCCAACTTCTCTGGGCCTGGGCTCATGGAATAAGGTGAAGTAGGAAAGTGTCCTGTTGTCTGACAAATCTAAATTCTAAATTGTCTTTGTAAATCAAGGATGCCCTGTCCTCCAGGTTAAGGAGGGGAAGCACCATCCGGTTTCTTATCAGTGCACAGTTCAAAAGATGTTATGGGGGCATTAGTGCCCATGACATGGGTCACTTGCACATCTGTGAGGGCTCCACTAATGCTAAACGATATCTACAGGTTTTAGAGCATGTATTGTAAGAGCACGGATCTGTAGTAGAAGAGCCCAGCTGCTAAACTGGCCTGCCTGCAGTCCAGACCTGGTGCCCATTGGAAACATTTAGTGCGTTATGATACAAAACTAAGCAAACTGCTGAGCAGCTGAAAGCATGGAAGAATAGGAAAGATTTCACTTTCTAAACTAAAGTTATTGGTCTCTTCTGTTCCCAAATGCTTAGAAATGCTTGTTAAAGGAAGAGGTGATGAACACAGTGCGACAGTGCAAACTTTTTTGAACGGTGTTGTTGGCATCAAATTCAAAATGTGCCTATATGTTTCAAATATGAGCATCTTTGTGCCCAAATGGGTTAGGAGTGCCTTCTACATGGATGTGTGACTCCAGAGAATGCCAGGAAAACGGGACATCCTTCATTAGGTCCGTGCTGCCACCACCGAAAGTAGGAAGTGTGTATACGACCGTGTTAACGATCACGTGCATGTTGCAGTAATTTGAAAAGTATTCTTTTAATGGCAATACAAAGATAAGTTCAGACGAGTGAGAACTCTGAGATAGATGCTTGTGAAGTCTCTAGCCATCTGTTAAGATGTTAAGTGAAGATAAATACATTATAAAGTCTGTTGCAGAATAAACAGAGTGGGAAGCGAGCCCTTGTGTCTGACTGAATCTATGGACGAACTGTGGTCATAACATCGGCAGTGGCCCTTGTTCTGGCAGCGTTTGAGCTTAAGGGTAAGTTGAACTCAGTGCGTGGAATTAAGAAGTTTGAATGGCTCTATCCTCACTGAGAGTCCTCGTGACTGGCTTTGCAGCCTTTCTGAAGTTCTGCAGAGCTCCCTGCATTTGATGCACGTTTGCAGAATGTAGTTCAGGTGTAGTCATGTTGATAAAGTGTTTTCTGTATTTGCAGCATGTGTGTGAAATGTGGCGCTGGTGTTGTCATGCTGATGAAAGTGTTTTCAGTTATTGGCTGCGCGTTTGTTAAATGTGGCGCTGGTGTTATCATTGTTATCATCAGTTTGCAGAGCGTTTACAAACCTGCAGTGCACTTTTTTAGTTTGCAGGGTGTTTGTAAAATGCAGTGCATATGTTTTCATTTTGATGAAAGTGTTTTTCTGTGTTTGCATCTCATTTTTTTGTTTGTTGTTCCTTGGGTTTTCTCAGCCACCGCATGCTTTATGATCATGTGCGGACAGTGCTGGGAAAGCTACTACGAAAACATAGCTTTGCAAACTACCAATTACCGCACACTGGGAGAAGTTGAACTACAGCAAGCCTGACCTAGGGTGAAATCTAATTTGACTAACAAGATCAAATTAAGAATGTACATATGATAAGATACGAAATTATAGTGAAATATTATATATAATGTTACGCTGTGTTAACGCTGATCAATGCCAGCACTTTTGGCTGCCTGATAAATGCATTGCCTGGGCATGCCTTCATAGCGGTCAGAATGTCAAATTGGGTTTAATTACTGTAGATTTTTTGTAGTTGTGTAGTTTCTGTAATTGAACTACTTGAATCACTATGCAGGTATGGGTGTAGCTGAGCTACCAGCAAGCTACTGCAACATGTAGTTAGACTACTAGTTTAATGACATGTAGTTCACTACTCCCCAACACTGTGCACAGGTCCATTTAAAAGAATACATTATGATAAATAGTGACACATGTTTACAATTCACCAAAGAATTTACTTTTAATTTACTATTAGAACTGTATGAAGATTACTCAAGTTTATGAATATGCTTGCAAAGCATTGTTATCAATTTACAGAGTTATAAATTGTATAGCATTTGTAAATGGCTTAGGAATACAGGCTTCATCAATACAAGTGTAACCAGTTTGTATTGAGAACTGCTGCTCCATGTTGTTAGCTGGAAAACCTTTCTGATGCTTCACGTTTAAAGCAATACCCCATAAGAAGCCATGCTTTATAGTGATTGTACTGTGGTGGGAGTGTTATGTTCATCAGCTGACCTAAATGACTGGAATGGAGGGGTTTATAGCTTTTATACAACAGTGATAAAGTACACTGTAAGTGTTAAGTTAGTAATTTAACTATTATCATTAATTGCAGTAAACCTTCCTAACACATAAGCTATGTAGTTCATTAACATATGGGCTAAGGGTGCCATGCAACATGTTTTTTTTGCCATGCATATGGTTTTTAATAATTAATACACATTTAGATTAATGTTTGTGCTACAAACCATGAGAGGTCTCCTGTGTTTTATCGTAGGTAAGGATATTCTTGCGAAATGTGAAATCACGGTAACATATGGCTTCAGGTGGCTTATTGCCTATATAAAACAGCAACAACATGAAATCAGTAAACAATTCAGCTTATATTTACATCATATATATTCCTGTAGAGTATACTACAGGTGTGGACGACTGAGGACATAACTCACTTACCTTGTAGTCATTTCATGAACCATGAACATTATGAACATGTAAAATTATCAAGGCATGCCCATGTTTAATGTTGAAATCTTTATTTGTAGTATTTTGTACCCACCAAGTTAGCACCTGCAATGTATATATTGCTAATTTCTGCTAGCACTTAAGTGGAATTATCTGTGTTCTGTTAGCATCAAGCTAACAATGCCACACATTGGTTTTCCCCACATTGGGTTTAATATTGACAGATCTAATTTAAAAATATGCACACTTCGAGCATGTTCAAGTGACATTTTCTTCATTGCAATTTAATATACACAGTCGAGTCACATCATTATGACCACCAGCTAATGTCCAGAGTAACCACCATGTGCAGCAACAACAGTGACTAGACAGAGTAGGAGTAGGACTTAATAAGGTACCGGTAGGTTGTCACGGGTATCTGGAGCCATGCTGATTGCAGTGCATCCCAGAGCTGCTGGAGGGTCCGTGAGGAAGGATCCATAGAGCGAACACGTCGATCGAGGTGGTCCCACAGATGCTGAATTGGGTTAAAGTCTGGGGAATTAGGGTGCCAGGGTAGTACTTGGAAGCCTTGGTCATGCTCTTCCAACCAACGTTGGTCTTTCTAGCCATATGACATGTGGCACTGTGTTGCTGGAAGATCCCATCTGCTCCAGGGAAGACAATCAGCATGTATGGATGTAGGTGATCTGCAAGGATGGATTCATACCCAAATTGGTTGAGAGTTCCTTCCAGTAAATACCTCAAGCCTAACACTGTATATTAATAGAGGAGCGGTTTATCCTTTTAGCTATCTTTCAGCTCGTTTAGCCTGTTACCTTTAAACCTAATTGTCAAGAAAATAAGTTGTCAATCCCTGTCAGTTCAAACAGAGCCAGGTTTCTAGTTCATATATCAGTACTCTTCACAGTCTGTATTATAGTAAGTGTTCTAAGATGGCTTCAGTGCAGCCAATCAGATTTTAGAGCCAGAGCGCTCCATTTTGTTTTTCTTGGGGTGGCAGTTCACCTACATAACCTCAAACCATGTTACTAGATTCTTTTTAAGCGGTGGAAATTGAACAATGTCCACCTCAATGAGAATGAGGTTTGATTTTGAAGGCTGGAACATGTGCCCGTGCAGGAGCACTGAAGCACAGGCTTGATCAATAGTAGGACCAGAGGCACCATAGAGAATGGTCCAGATCAATTGGGGAAATTGGATGAGAAGAAAAAGCAAACAAACCATCTATCACCCTTGTTGGTGTGGAAATAAAGGTCTAGGGTCAGAGTACCACTGCCCCGGAGCAGTTAGAGAGATGTTTATGTTGATATAATTTCATGTGAGGGGATATCGACCAGCCACTGTTTTGTGTCACACAGATCAGATTGGTGCTATTTATTTATTTATTTATTTATTTATTTATTTATTCTTTTTTTTATGCTACAAGGTCAATGTGTTCCAGAAGCACGATGAGTCTCAGTTTTCATGTTGTCTTGCATACCCAAACATAGATGCACAGTATCAGGTCATGTGACTAACCTCCCAATGCTGTGTAAAAGTATTGGAGGTCATCAAACAATGTAAATGTAAATTCAGTTGACTATTGGGTTCGATTTCTCTAACCACACTCAGGAATGATTACTGCCAGACCCGTTCAATCTAAACATCACCTAAATAGAACCTGACTGGCAATGTGAAGCAGCGCATGATGCCATGTTTTAAAGAGAGTCAAACACAGACGCAAAACAAAGTTTTTAAAATCTACCGTCTGTAAAGTTACAATGCCTTTGCTAAGGCTCTGGGACAATGTCCATGTACCCAGTTCTACAATAAGAAAGACACAGGGCAAAAATGGAATCCATGGGAGAGTTGGAAAATGCAAACCACTGCAGACCAAAAAGAACAGAAAGGCTGGTTTTGCATTTGCCAAAAAGCATCTAGATGACCCCCAAAACTTTTGGGATGTGTTCTTTGGGATTAAATTATACTTCATGGAAATGAAGTCAATCACGAGTGGTCTCTGACTTTTGCGTGGTACTAGATAAGCATGTATAGTTCAAGGGAAATGCATAAGAACGCTCTGACACACTGTGTTAACACTAGAACTGATCTTGCCAGCATCAAAGACTCCTCTGCCAAGGGGGCAGCTGAAAGAGATGTCTTGCTGCACCCACGTTGTAGTTTATGAAGACTTCATAGCCATATGGTTGGTAGAGTTCCAAGAAGCAATGTATGCTCAAGATCTATAATGCTCCTCAGGGCATATGTTAGTATCTTTACATAACCTATCCTACATGAAAGTCTTTTATGTATGCGTCATACTTGTTTGATGAAGTGCCTGAAAAAGCCTTCGTTTTGTGTTTTTTTTAAACCCCTGATTCAGCAGCGCATCATATTTTATCTTCTGCGGCTCCTCTCCTCCTCTCCTGCTTCCACTAACAGCTAGCCAGCAACAATAGGGTTAACAGTAGGTAATGTATGGTGCCATACATCACATGTGGGTGTGGACAGAGTCAGCAGGAATTTCAGGTGGAATGGAGAGAAGGGTTAATAATGGCATTAGCGTGGGCCGCAGGCGATGGCATGGGTGCATTACATCGAGCGAGTATTCAGATCAGATTCCTTCGCGGGACAAGGCTGGAACTCCCAGCCCGGCCCTCCGAGTGACACCCATATTAATCATGCCACTGCCGCAAGCCAGCCGGTTAAACTCCCCCGGTGCAGTCAAGCCCGTAGGACCATGCGGGAAGAGAGCGAGCCTCCACTGCAGGCATGGCCTGGCTCCGTCCCAAACCACAATGCTCCTACTTCAGCTGAAAGTGAAATCTGATGCTAAATATATCACGAGTAGATGAACAGCCATTTGCACAGCTCACCTTCTAATTGGCAAAAGGGGGAAAGTTCCCGTCAGCCAAAATGTGCAGGATGAAGAGTTCAGAAGGTGAAGGTACAAATCCAGGGCAACAGTGTCCTCCCCTGGAGAACAAGGCCTTGTGTTCACTTCCACGTCTGCTATGAACGAGATGTTGTTAATTAACGGTTTCTACTTACGTCTAACAAGAGCCCAGGCGTTTGCCGTCCATTCCGGCTCTTGTCAACGAATAACAAACCATCTGTACTGTCTGCTTTGGCCTCCATGAATCTAAGCTTAATAGCTCTTCTGGGGCGCCGGGCTGGCTTTGGAGAATTGCAGCTCTGACGTTTGGAATAGTCAGGGTTGACGCATCACACGGCGCCCGTGTCCCAAAGTTATTTCTCACCGCTCTCAAAGTGTTCTCTTGTTATATTTCATTCTTGGCTGCCCCCCGGCTATTTGTTTTGTGCTTGTGTCATCTGAAAAACAGGAGCTGGTGAGAGAAATGGAGAGAGGTGGAGAAAATTAAAGTCTCTCTTTGATACGGAGGATTTATTGAACTGGTTTGGCGGAGACACCGCGTTCACCTACAGCTGAAAAGGCACACATACACTAACACTGCCGCAGAGGCGTAGTAATTGCTCAAAGTTTTTTATGTTCGGGAGACCTTGTAAGGAGATATGTAATAACTTCCTAGATGACATGGCCATTTGGAGACCTTCACGAATGCTTTCTACACCCTGCTTGGAAATCCAGCACAGCTCTACGCCAGTGAAACCAGCATGCGTTGCTTTTTGGATGCTGGTGTGCTGGTTAACCAACATAACCATTCTGCATGGCCTGGCTGGTAGAGTTCCAAGAAGCAATATGTATGCGCATGTTAGTATCTTTACATAACTTATTGTGTGCGTCAAGTGCCTGAAAATGCCATCAGTTTTTTGGAGTCCCCATTTCAGCAGCACATCGTATTTTATCTTCTGCAGCTCCCCTCCTGGTTCCACTAACAGCTAGCCAGCAACAATAGGACTAATAAGTCACACATACACTAACACTGCTGCAGAGGCGTATGTTCGGGAGAGCTTGTAAGGCTGTATGTAATAACCACCAGCATAAACAAAAACCAGCGTGCATTGTCATTGTCATTAGGGTGCTGGTATGCTGGTTTACCAACATGGCCATGCTGAATGAGCAGGCAAACCAGCACCAAACCAGCTTAGACCAGAATGGAATGCTTGGTGGTCTGTGCTGTTATTTCAGCAGGGCAACGAGCCACTGTGATACTTTAAATGTGTTTACACAGCACACAGTGTTGCATTCTGGGAAATAAAATGACAGCACAGGTAGATTATACTATATCAAACACTGTACTGTAGTGCTGCTGTAACTGTGTTGCAATAAAACATCAAAACATACAGTATCATCATCTTTACTGTAATGCTTTCGGCCAAAAGTGACCCTCATCTCCACTTCAAACTCATTTCGTTTTTCAGTTTCCAATATTTAAAGAAACACTATGTAGGATTAGGGGGCTTAGAGACCACTGTGGTGGAACTATGTAACTGTATGCAATGACTTTTCTGCAAATCTTCTCTTATTGCTTCAGCATAGCTTCATCAGTATGATGTTGATTTTGCCTTGGAAATTCGGGCCTTCTGTTTGAAGCTGGACATTAATATGTTAATATGTAAAAACGAATGATGTGGTCCAAAAAACTCCCGCCAAATCCCACCCTCTGCTGGTAGACCTGTATGACCGTACGCTTCCATACACCTGCAAATTCAACAACTTCCTTCACACTAGGGTCTTTGGCACACCCAAATGCAGTCACTCCTTTTAGCCAATCATTAACATCTGCTTTGGAGCCATTTTCCACACATGGAACGAGACATTCACTGCACTGTAGCACCTCTTCTCAATCTATGAATCCCGTCACTCACACCCCGCAGGTGTTTATAGCCCCATCGTCATTGTGCAACACCATCTGCAGGAACCTGATGTTACTACCACCTTAAACATGCAAGACTAGCTATTTTTTTGTCTGGTGAACTTAATATTCAGTAGAATAGGGGTAGAATATTGATGGAGTCTTGTAGGAATATAGTTTTGCACTACATTTAAAGTACTATGCAATACGTCATTACTGGAAACAGGTATTACCATATGAGTGCTGTAGGTGCTGTAACTACCTGGCATTTCTCTTAACAGTTACTGTAAATTTACAGACTCATTTTTACAGTATGTGTATAAAGGAGGCAGTCTTTGTTACATGAAAACCTGCTGGTGCGCTCACTAGATGCTGACATAAGCTGGACTTAGACTCAGCTTTTGTTCTGCTGATGAAGGCCCTGCATATTTCATAGTTTGGTACCCGTGCTAGACCGGTGTTTTACGCTGTAGTTTTGAAATTCAACAGCTTTTGTCATCGGCATGACTCTCATGTATGATGTATTTGTCATGCTCTCCCGTGCATTTGTGGAGGGTGCTCTCCAAAGCCAAGCGAGTGTTTCAAAGCGAAAAGAGGAGTGCAGAGGGAAGAGAGAAATGTATTCCAATCCTCGAAGGGCTCACGCTCCGAGGATTAGATGAAGAGCAGTGTCTTCACTATTGTTCTGCAACATATTTCCTCAAATGTGTAATCTCTGTACAAGTGTCAGGAAGCACATTTATGAAAAGCAAACAGATTTTTATATCCCTTTCTCGCGTGCCTATGATAAAGGCTGGTGTTCATTCACTCGTTATTTATTCGCTGTTCTGTCTGCACCCGGTCATTAATACATAGCTTGGCCGTAAGCATTGACCCAGCACAGAAAGGGGGGAATGCTTTGTTGAGTTAAGTCTCAGCTGCTGCTGACTTCAAAATCCTGATTCTGGGATTAGAGCTGACTCTAAAATGGCAAAATCCAGTTCTGGTACATGACCTTCCCTGATTTGCAAGGCAAGAGAATACTGTGTTGCATTTCCATTATTTTAGACTGATCATTATTCAGCACGCTTCAAAATCCCTTATCCACAATGAAACGTAAACGTCCTAGAGGTCATCCATGGGACAGTCAAAACCAACAGACATGGAGAAAGATTATGATATGAAAACCATTATGTCCTCTGGAATTGATTTTTTAAAGGATACACATCAGCAAAAATGAGAAATGTAACCATTACTACAGCTAAATATGAATATGCTCACTAGCATTGAACAGCGATGCTGCCATAGTCTGCATAGAGAGGTTTTCTGGAATAAAGACTAATCTAATTCTACCCCCTTCTGATGGTGATGCATCTTGAAAAGGTGGGAGGAGCTTCTGAACAGCTACAACTGCTTCAGGGTGGGTTTTGTGTTTTGAAATGTCCACGACAGTCAGAGATGTCTGGTCAGACGAGCAGGACAGCAAGCTAAAAGAATTAGAATTTAGAACCATTTGGCCAATTGTGCTTGGACACAGAGGAATTTGTCCCATTTAACCAATTGAACTGCATTTAACCCATCTGTGAAGTGAAACTTTGTTCGGAGCGGTGGGCAGCCATGTCCACAGTGTCTGGGGAGCAGTTGGGGGTAAGGTGCCTGGCTTAAGGGTAGTTAAGTTGTGTCCTGTCGGTTCAGGGATTTGAACCAGCAACACTTAGGTCACAAGGGTGGTTCCCTAACCTCCAGCCCATGGAGCTACAGTTTGCAAACTTGCCCCTGACTATGTGGGCAGTTTGGCTTCTTTTCTCTGACTGAATGGGCAAAGATCTTGCCAGTGTTATCTATTCTTCACTAAATGAAGACAGATCCTCTGTTTCCTATGTGATTCTATTTGTTTGAGCTACATTAATACTAGATCAGTTGCTGTGCTAGTCAACAGGCATCACAGAGATTCCCATTGGTGGTATGATTCTATCAGCCTAATGATGCAAAAGAGTTCAAAGATGTGCCACAAACTACTCCAACATGACAAAGGACATACAGTATTGAATTCTGTTTTTAGGCCCGAATATCTGTGCTGTATTAATGTATGGAGACTTATTACCTTCACTCCAGTAGATTCCCAAAGAAAATATCCTACTCCTCACTCCTGTGCTGTCTGCTACTTGGTAGTGGGAGAAACCTGGGTTGTAATATTCTAGTGACCCAAATATCCAAAAGAATATGACACACTTTCAGGCTGAAGCAAAGCAAGTAGAGTGCTGCTCAACTGGTCACGTTTTGTTGATTTTCTCAGAGAACATACTCCTGCACATTTTAATACACAACTACTGTTTATTTGCTGAATTTGCCACTTATTATAAAAGTTATTGCACATTATCAAACGTTCTGGCACATTGATTTTTTCCCCTATCTGTTAAATTCAGCATATTTGATGTTGAAAATCGAGTTCTAAAACTTGGCTTAAAAATTGGCTAAAATGTTTACTTTAGAGGATGTTTTAACTTCTTTAGCAAAATATTAGTCTGGGGACATTTAGGCTTTTGCATTTAACTGTATATAGAAGCTAGCTGAAGTCATACAGCCATAACTTCTAAACGCTTGAGCCAGTGTTTTTTTAACTCCCACTTTTGTGCCTGTAGCCATACAGACTTTTTACAGGGGGCCCATTATTTTCATTTTCAATGTTCGTAATTTTATTTTCACGATCTACTATAACAGATTTACATGCTTAAGTTTTCCCAGAACACAGTATTTTTCTCATTCTGTACATCTGTATTCACCCTCTGTCTGAAATGCTCTGTTAGAGGGCCTGTCTCTTTAAGCCCCGCCTCACTATGAGTCCAATGTGCTCTTATTGGTCCGCTCGCCCACTCTGTTCTGACTGGTCATCTGCCAGAACAGCTGAAAGCGGTAGCAGCTTCCTGCTACAAATCTCAGCCCTACAGACTGTGTTACGAGATGATGTCACCTTGTGACAGAGAAAAGAGCAGGAATTCTTGCAAGCAGTTTTAGGCAGCTGTGGGCGAGACATAACACACTAAAGGACAAACAATACATTTTTCAAAATAACCTGAAGTTTTGCTTTTGGTGCTTCAATGTGTGTTTGAAAGCAAGTAGGCTATTTGTGTACTTTACCACACTGCTCTTATGCCTTTCTGCTTCGTCATCTTTGCAATATGTAGTACTGTGTGCTTGCAGTATTATAATGAACAAGGGTACTTCTACTTTCAGTGAAGGACTGGGCTTTCGTACTGTGTCCACCACTAGCTGCTTATCCCCAAATACTCAAGAAATATGTCCTGAATCAGAAATCAGAATCTGCTAGCTCAACAATCCAGTCACGCCCAAGAACATACAATATGTCTGCCAAACAATCTTTTTGAAGGAGATTCAGAGGATGTGACAACAGGCCTGGATTGGCTTTTATTGGAACCAAGCTGTTCTCCAAAGAGGGGAAGGCGACGTGCACTGGCACCGACAGCCCGTCTTTCTCCAGTGAAGAGCAGCCAGGGACAGCTGAAAGAAGATTGACCATTAAGAGCATGCAAAGGCAAGGCACGAGCTCAACTCAGCCAGGTTTGAAACACCAAGGAGGTAAGAGCTGGTTACCATGGAAATTCAGCTCAATTCCAACCTTGGTGGGTTTTCAAAAAGATGCCCTGTTTTGTGAACAGCTGTTCCACATCTGTGGCATCTCGTTCTGCGTTAAGTCCCTGCGTTTTGTGCACCGTTTGATAATGATGTTTTCTTTGTAAATGTGCTGTTACTGCAGATGCATGTCTCTTTTCCACTCTCTTGTCTCCAAGACTGCTTCCTTTCCTTGGGTCAGATGTTATCCTCTTATCATGTCGTGCTAATTTATCATGGCATAGGATATGTCAGAACTGCTTAGTCTGATTAGGAGTCCTTTCAGTAGCGGTAATAAGCTTCACTGTCAGTGCTACAATGAGCCGTTTATAATCAGCCTCCTAGTGAATGCCTTCTCATATTAACGCAGTGTGAAGCAGACCATATTGTTTTCTTCCCTGAAACTGAAGCGCACATGAATCATAAACATACACTCCATTCCTAAGGGCTCTTGGAAATGCTAATTCATTCAGGTGTTTACCCAACTGCCTGAGAATAGAATGGCTCCTGGAACACAACATGGGATGCGTATTATTCCTGCAAAATGAGCTTGATGCCAAGGGCATTTTCAGGTCAGTAGTGCATTTCTGGACTGCACTTGTCTGTCATTCTTTCTCTGGAGGAATACAGTATGAGGAGAGAAAAGCATGAAAGCATTGCGTTGGTAGCGGAGGTTTACTAACCAGTATAACTGGTCTTGGTATACAGTAATAATAGAAACACTTGGAAGTCAAATTAATGTCATATGCACTCATCGTCAAAAGAATAGCTGAAGTACTTTCACCCTGAAGGAATCAACCCACAGGAATGACACTTTAACATTCTGAGACGTGCAAATGATTCAAGTTTCACATGTGATGTAAGCAAGGAGAAGCTTTATCGCTGTTCCTGTCTGACCCAACAGTCATGATCATGGACATTCAGCAAGCAGCGATGTCCTCCTGGAGTCATCCTGTTAGTGCCAGCAATGCTGGCAGACGGCTGCACAACACATGACTACATGCATGCAGACCATTGTGTTGACTACCCTTAACACCATGTCAACTTACTGAGTTACTGTACACCTACACACTACACTAACACATCACACTTACCGAGTTACTGTACACCAGCACACTACTTCCAGTACACTAACACATCACACTTACCGAGTTACTGTACACCAGCACACTACTTACAGTACACTAACACATCACACTTACAGAGTTACTGTACACCAACACAGTACTTACACTACACTAACACATTACACATACTGAGTCGCTGTCCAACACTGCCTGTTAAATGTTTTCTGTTTTTTTTTACACTGAAAAATTAAATACTTGAACTTGAATAGCTGTTTTCTCTTTTGCACAGCACTGTGCACTGGACACTTTATTAGAAACCTCCCCCTTAGAACTCCACATTGCTGGGTTGTAGTTAGAGACTGCCCATCTGTTGATGCACAGTTTCTCCCCACGGACCTGCTCTTGACTGGCTGTCCCTGCTGAGAATGGTTCACCACTGAAACAAAACGCAGTCAGTCCTGTGGTCAGAAATATGAAGGTAACGTAGGTGGGGAACAGGCTGCAAGTACCTTATGGATTGGTGGACCTCATGAAGTCGAGTGTACATATCACATGTCATAGGTTACATAAGTCAAGTGTGTTTAATAATGTTAATTTATGGCATTTTAAAGTGTAGAATACATCTTTACTGAATACATCTTAGAGCTCAACCATGACAAAGACATCCTCATATATCTTGTATCTAGAGAGTAAACTACCTTGATTGTGAAGTGTTTCCCTTGAGACCGGAAACATACAGACTCTTTATGCTATATATGTGTACATTATACATCTTCTTGTTTCATGTTATATTAATAACACGGATAAAAATAACTACAGACGAGATCTGCAGTCTGTTTGGGTGTCTGGGAGTGTGAAGTGAGCTCAGAACGACGCTCCAGTGTGATTCCATGTTAATTTTGCACATTTAGGGCAGGTATTTTTAGAAAGTGGTGCATGGCAGTTTGCAGAGGCAGATGCTTTTCCTGAAAGCATCGTCGTTGACGACGTTGTCTGCTTTGCTGCTAAGCTCACATCTGACAGAAAGTGATGAAGACATTTTCCTCTGCACCGCTGCTGCTGAATGCTTTATCGGATTGAACCCCTGTGAGGAAATCTTTCTGCTCCTTGTTATCCCTGCAAAATGATGTAACTGAGAAAGAGAAGGGGGGGGATTGGCACTGCAATAAGGGTGATGTCATTCTCAGGATTTCGCTTCTTTGAGAGAAAAGTTAATGTCTTTGTGTCCATTGTTTGAGGACATTATTGTAACTCATATGGATAAAATGTATCCTGCCTTTAGCAGTTATTAGAGCAGTATGTTTTTAGGTCTTAATCAACCTCTCACAGCTGCAGTTTTATCCTGTACTGTCTATCCCTTTGTCAGAAACAAAGAACTTGGCTCGACGCGCACAGCGCTAAAAGTCAGAGGAGTTTTATTGAACAATCTGATAGCTGAACTCAACAGCAAAGGACAAGCACACATAACAGTAGGGCAATGCCAGGTCATAAGTGGAGAGACAAGCAAAGGTCAAAAACCAGGAAATCCAATAAGTGAGCGAACAGAATCAAAGGGGTAATCCAAGAGAACAGCCAGGAGCAAGAGAATAGAAGGAGAGTAGAAAAACCAGCGAGGCAAAGAATCAGGCAAACAGGACCAAGGGAGAATCGAGAGGGAAAGTCAAAGTCAAAGGAAAGTCAAAACCAGAGATAGCAACGAGAATGGAAATGGAGAAAGGCTCAGAATTGCAAACAAGGTTTGGCAAAACTTTGCGATGTGTGTGGAGGGGGGGTTTAAATGCAGCCTGGGGAATAGAGTCGCAGGTGTATGCAATCAGTACTCTGGAGAGGCAGGGCGTGGGAATGAGGTGTGATTGGGTGACTGGGAATGTGTCAGGGTGACGTCATCGGGTAGTGTACTCTGGGAAATGGAATTCGGGAGATCGGTGGTGTCAGGGAAACCCGGAGGCGTGACACCCTTTTAGGGTCAAACTTCCTAACATTTCTAGGATATCTCCTGATTTAGGCCAGGTTTACTGTGGGCTCTGACCCGGCATTCCTGAGACTTTTTTTGAAACTTATTGTTGGTTGACTTATATGCAGGGTTTGAATTCATCTTGACAGAAGGTGAAATTCCTCTTCATCTTCAGCTTTGGTAGACGCCAGTAGGTTCTGTGCCAGAATATCTTGATATTTGGAGTTGGTCATTATCCCTTTCTGGTTAGGGCCCTAGCTATCCCAGCTGAAAAGAAGCAGCCTTGAAACATGATGCTCCCACCACCATGTTTCACTGTAGGTATGGTGTTTTTATTGAATGAGCTGTGTTGCCATTGCACCGTATGTAGCATTGTGTCAGACATTTTACAATAAGAACTCTTTAGATGATTTTGGGTGATTTCATGTGCACTTTGGATGTGCTCCAGACCAATTAATGCAGAGCTACTGCCTATCCTGTGCGGGCCGATGTTGCTGCTCCATCCGTCTCAACTGGGTGCCCACTGCTTGCCTGCATTTCTGACCAGTTTACCTATCATGGAGCTTTTTGCTATTCTGTACTATGTGGAAGCTTTGCCTGCATCCTGCTGACCCAACTGATTATCCTGCTGTTTAATCACAGACTAATCAGACATTTCTTCCTCTGCCCTACGAAACACTATCGTCACTTTTAGCAGCAATTGATGTTCAAGGTTTTTACTATGATAAACTCATTACAGTGGTCACTGGTTTCACTGGTAACAGTGACTGAGGTTCATTCAGACGTTCAGGTCTGTTTCTTACCGTCACTCTCACTCTAACAGTTATCCTATTCAACATGGCATATAAAAAAGTTCCCCTTTTGAGTCTTGGTGCCTCTCGAGGTTTCTTCCTCTTGTTCTGAGGGAGTTTTTCCTTGCTGCTGTTGCCCTTGACCTGCTCATAGGGGGCTTGGACCCGGATTCTCTGTAAAGCTGCTATGTGACAACATCTGTTGTAAAAGGTGCTATATAAATAAACTTGACTTCACTCTTGATAGCCTTCCTGATAAGTTTTCTCCTTGTCCTTTCATCACTGTTTGAGGCTTTTCCTGACCATGTGGTGCCACAGTTTTACCGACAATTAATTATAGCCTTCAAAGTGTTCTGTGGCACATCCAGTGCGTTTGATATCTCGATGTGCACCTTTTTGATAGTTAAATTGAGAAGATGGCTCTTCCTGCAATCCCAAAAATCATGACATTGTCATGCATCAGGAACAGCTGATTTTTGTTTAGGGTTGATCAGCATTGCGTTAACTGATGACAGGTGTATGCTGCTTATCTTTGGACGTGATTCTAAATCCGATTAGTTAACTCTGCTACAGCCTTCAGTTTAATTATTGTCACTCTCTCGCTGTCTCTCTGTTTCTGTCTCTCTCTCTCTCTTTTTTGAGCTCTGTCCATGGCCACAGCGCGCTGACCCTGTGTTCTCAGCGTGAGCAGCTCCTGTGGCTGAAGCAGGCAGACTGTGATCTATCTCCAGCGGCGCAGGTGATCCGTGGCAGCTGCGCACAAGAAAAGAAATCAATTTTAATGTCACTGCGCAGCTTCTAACGGCCGCAGACCCCACAACTCAGGCAATTAGTCTGACTTCCACTCCTCCCTCTGTGTCTTTCACTCAGTCTCTCTCTCTCTCTCTACCTAGGAGTTTCTCTTTCCCAGCTTCCTTTAGTTTCCTCACCCCTTTATCTCCCCCTGCTGCACTCTGGCACTCAGCCTTCTGCTCCCCTCCCTTCCTCTTTCCTACCACACTTTATATTACAGTTGCGTCTTCAGGATACTTCTATTGTTACCCAGCAACTTTGGTGGCATTTGCATTTGGTACAGCGCCATCTGTATATAGATAACTATAAACAATAACTACTAAAGTGCTAGACAAAAGGACAGTACAAATGAATCTGTGTTATATCTGTATTGCCCAAATGACTTTATTCATGAGCCTGGGAGAGAATTGGTTTTCACCTCACTCTCAAAGGTGAGAGGGTTTGAACAGCATTTAAGCGTACACAAGCATACCTTTAATAGACATGCTTACAAACCTCTGTCGGGAAAAGTTGGGACACTGTGCAAGATGTAAATAAAAACAGAATTCAATAAGGTGCAAATCATTTAAACCATATGTTTTTAATTGGAACTGACAATGACAACATATCAAATGTTGAAAATTAGAAATTTGACTGTTTTTTGAAAATTATAGGCCCTGAATTTCTGAATTTGATGGCATCATAATGTTAAAAAAAAGTTGGGACAGGATCAACAAACGTTTGTTCAAGTTGTGTAATCCTAAAAAGAAATACCTTCTGTAACGTCTCATAACTACTTAGGTTAATTGGCAACAAGTCAGTAACAGGATTGGTGTATAATCTTCTTTTAGAAGATGTGGTCACCACCCAGACTGGGCAGGCACATAGTGTAACAGTTCAAAAATAATGTTAATCAACATCAAATGTCAAAGAACTTGGGGATTTTATCATCTGTGGTGCAAATAATATCACTAAATCTAGAGGAATCTTTGCATTAGTGCACATTTACATTTACATTTAAGGCATTTAGCAGACACTCTTATCCAGAGCAACTTACAACCATGCTTAGTGTTCCGTTGGATAATGTTTCCCAGCTAGTACAGGAAGGTTAGAGTCAAAACTCACCATGAGCTCAGACACTGCCCGAACAAAGGCCAGTGCTGATACCTAGAGAGAACAATATACAGACATATATAAGCACTACAGACATATATAAGTGCACTACCTAGCGATCCCGATCTGTGAAGGCTCCATTAATGCTGACTGATATATACAGGTTTTGGGGCAGCATATGTTGCCATCCAGACAACGACTATTTCTGAGAATGTCTTGCTTATTCCAGCAAGACAATGACAAACCACATTCTACATGTATTACAACAGCACAGTAAAAGAGTTCAAGTGCTAAACTGGCCTGCCCGCAATCCAGACCGGTCCATTTCACCCAGTGAAAACTTTTGGTGCAGATTCTGTACTGTTGAGCAGATCAAATATTGAGCAAGAATGGGAAACATTTCACTTTATAAATTACAGTACCTGCAGTACTTAGATACCTAGCCTTTATTGTCATATGCACAGAGAAACAAGCAGTTGCACTGTACTATGAAATTCATACTCTGCATTAGCTCCTGGACTACAAGTACTAACAATTACAATATAAATACTAAATAAGAAAGAAAAACTAGAGGGAAGAAAAATAGATATGTATGTATATAAATGAGAAAAATGTACAATATGTGCTATATAAGACTGAAAGGTATAGGAGCAGAACATTTGTAAAGTATGCAGTATTAGTGCAAAAAATGACAGAACTGTGCAATAGCAGCCAATTATAGACACAAGTATCCTTATTAAGTACACACATATATTATACACATAGTGCATAATGCAGCATAAACATAGTGATACTGGTCTTTATATAAAAGTGATACATTGAATCACCAGGAAATGTGCAGTCTTAACTGTTCCCATACCCCTACAGAGTGTAGTTAGAAGAAGAGCATATATCAACTTTTGGTGTGTAATCTTGGTACCTTTTTCATAAAGCACATCATTCCATTTTGCACGGTCATGCCTCCCGGTTCTCTGTCTGCTCATGCTTCACCTTTGCACTACAACTCCCAGGATTCACGGTTGTATGATGTCATAGACATATGGTCTCACAGCTACCAATCAGGGATCAGTCTCCAGGTCACCTCCAGGAGACTAATGACTCTCACCTGTTCTCAATCCCGTTTTGTGTATATATACCTGTTTGTTTCAGTCTACTCTTTGTGAGGTGTTGCCAACTTATCCTATTTGTATCCTGAGCTCTTTTTTTCCCCCTTTTTCTATTCTTCTTCTGTTTTTCCTTTTGTCTGTTGATTTGTACTTTGATTGTTTGGACTGTTTGCTTCTGTGGTTTTGACCCCAGCCTGCCTCTTTGTTTTTGCTTTCCGTCTTATCCACATATCTGGTGTTCTCATGGGTTTGACCCAATCTGGTTTTCTGACTGCTCTTCAAGACTGTCCTTTAGTAAAGAAACATCAAACACTGTTAGTTATCCATGAGTGTCCGGTCTGTTCACCCAGCATTGCATTCAGAACGTTCTGAACTTTTTTGGAAGCTGGTTTGGTCAAGACCTTTCATGTTATTTTGCTGTTATTAAGGCAGAAGGAACACAAGAACTACAGGGAACAGATAGGGACCACCCATGGTGCTGAAACACCAAACATGGCCTATCCAAACATAATGGTCACATATGGATAGTATAATAGAGTTTAGCTTATCAATCTCCACTGACGGAGAAGAGGTGATGGAGTGTAGCATAGTAATGGCTGAAGTACTGCTATCTATCCTGCTATCCTGATTTTCCTCATCATTTAATATCATGCTTTCTCTTTCACCTTCGATACAATATCAAAGTGCTGTATTTTGTGCTCGTTCTCTTTAATTCCCAATAAGAGGCCACTGACTGCTGGAAATGATATTATGGCTGATATAACCGAATCCCTAGTGCAGTCATGCTTTTCTTTCCTATATGAAATCCTGCTGAAACACTATCATGCGTTTGCTGCCTGTAGCAGACCTGGAGGGATGCCAAATAATACCTGTTGACACTGCGGGAACAATTACTAAAGCACATTGTGTTGTTTTTGTGTTTGGGTACAGGTTGGCCTAGCTGGAGGACCATGTTTTTTTCCTCTTGTCCCTGCATGCACCAGCTCAAGGGACTGCACTATATCCCTTCAGAGTGGAATACCATCAGTGTCTGCAAGACCCATCAGCTTATACAGTAATCTACCTCTTTGAGTTCAAGTCTTGGTCAAAACATCAAGGCAGCCAGGTTCCTTGTTTTTGGAGATGAAACCAAGAAACATTATGGCAGTTACTGGGTAATATCTGAATAAGGATGGTAGATTTTATGGGGTTAAAACATTCACCTTCAAGAGAAGGTAGGGGTAGGAAAAGGATCTCGTACAGCCTGTCAAACTTTATTGCATTTCTGCAGGGTTGTGTAATGCTGTCAGTGGCAATGTGTCTGTGGAGGAACCGGGATCAAAAACATGCAAATTACAAGCAATTCCTACAAGGCTGTTCCAGTTCTTTCTAGGTTTGTTGGGATTACTGTATATATAGCACACTGTATAGCCAGCAGCACTGCCAGAGGAACAACAATGAGGCAAGCGGACAGGCCAAGACAAGGAGTCTTGGCTTACAGGCTGTATCTACTCCGTTTGAGTGTTGGTTCCTCTTGAAGTTTCTTCTTCTGGCTCTTACAGAGTTTTTCCTGCCACTTTCGATCCCTGGATTTTTTGCTTACTGGGGGCTCGGACCCCCATTTTCTGGAAAGCTGCTTTGTGACAATGTCTGATGTAGCAGACACTGTATGAATACACTTTGACCAATCCTTATTTATCCGGTGACTGACACCAAGCATCAAACTCGTGATGTTGCAGTGCTGAATTTTGCTGACAATAAACAGCACTCAACAGCAATAACCAGCAGAATTTGGGATTAAAGATGGACAGATAGTTGCAAAATGGTTCGCTAACAGAATTTACATTATTATAGTCCTTAATTCTTCAATTCTAGTTTCAAAGTACTTAATTGAATTTTCATTTCTCCTGCAGTCAACTCTCTGCAGTCAATTCATGTTCCTAACAATACACATTCTTAAAAAGATCAAGGTTTCTAAATGGTCTAAACTCTAACTTTGACAAAACGTTTAGCCTATGTGGAGGTTTGTTAAGATGTGAGAGCTTTGAAAAATACATCTAATTCACCAAATTTCTTTAAGAACCAAAGTGCTTCTTTCTAAAATCACTCCAAAGCGTTCTATTGGCACCCCCATTTTTAGAAGTGGACTAATCTATGTTTCATCTGATACAATGCCTGTCTGGATTATGAGTGACCACAAGATATTCAATCTGTTTTACCAGAGAAGGTTCATGCAGGGTAAAGAATATGTAGTTTCCCCCAAACGACCACAGATAGCCTGGTCCACAAGGTCAGTGGGAAACACATGTGACGTTCAGTAGCAATAGCAATACTGGGCACAGCCATGCTTACCCACTGCATTGCCACAAGATAGATGAAGAGAAAACAACATTTTCATGTTATGTTAAAAGAGAGGTGTCTCTCAATCCTATCACATTTGCTTCTTTACAGATTCATCTACACAATGTATTTACCTTTGCCAAGATATCTATTTTTTTAACATGCTGAAAGATGGAAATTTCCTTACACGACGCTCAGTCCGTGAGCTCAAATCGCTCTGCTCCCTGGATAAAATGCTCATACTCATTCCTACAACTCATTGGTTCACCGATTTACATATCACCAAGCACAAATCAAGTAGAGATGTGCTTGATGTGAAAAAGGGGGGTAGTGTGGGGGATAAAAAGGTAAGTTGCTGCCTGAGGGCAACTGCATGCCGTAGAAAGATTAAATATATTTCTTTCACAACCTAATTCACTGATTCATGTTTTAATATGGCACACATTCTAAATAACACCTTCTTTTTCATAGTTGCATGGTTACGTGATACATGGTTATGAACACCAACGCCAATTTTGAGGCGTTGTAGAATTGCTGATAGGGTGTCTTCATTCATGGCCAGTGATTTCACTGCTGCTGACAGGAAAATTCAACCTGTAGGGATTCAGTTTGTAACCAGATCAACAACAATAAACAACAATATTTAATACATACTGAACTTGAATGTGTACATAATTTCTACATGACTAAAATGACAATAATCATGTTGTATGTGCAACCCCATTTCCAAAAGAACATTGAGACATTGTGCAAAATGTAAATGAAAAACAGGATGCATTCATGATTTGCATACCCTATACTTACTGTATATGAAAATAGTACAAATAGAACATGTGACGTTGGAACTCACAAATGTCTTTATTGTTATTTAAATATGTGTCTGATGCCAACAAGACCTTTCAAAACAGTTGGAACAGTTGGCCACAAAATACTGGTAAAGTTTATTTGTTCATTCATTCTTTCATTCATTCATCTACTGAACTGCTTATCCTTCTGGGTCAGTGGTGGGGGGTGGGGGTGTGCTGAAGCCTATCCCAGTGCTCATTGGGTAGAAGGCAGGAAACACCCTGGACAGGCTGTCAGTCTCTTGCAGGGCAGACATACATATTCACCTACACTCTCACAGCGAACATGCAAACTCCACACAGAAAAGACCCTGGATGCCCAGATCGGGAATCAAACCCAGGCCCTTTTTCTTGTGAGGCAACAGCCTTACTGTGCCACCATGCGGCCTGCTAGTAAAGTTGTATACTTCTACAACACATCTGGTGGAACATCTTACAACTGATTAGGTTCACTGGTAACAGGTCATGATTGGGTATATAAAGAGCCCCCCAGTGAGGCGGAGTCTTTCAGAAGTAAAGATAGGGAGGGGTCACCACTACATAATATCTTATAATATAATATATTCTGGGAATATTTAAGACTGAAAAGACTCAGAAAAACTGATACGATGGTACAGGTGGTGGCGCTGTCACCCCACAGCAAGCGTGTGGGTATAATTACCGACATCCTGGCTCCTTTCTGTGTGGAGTTTGTATGCTCTCCCCGTGGGTTTCCTCCAGGAGCTCTGTTTTCCACCCACAGTCCAAAGACATGCAGTCAGGTGAAACTGGAAGTGCTAAATTGCACTGTAAATGTGTATGACTGTGTGTAACTGCCCTGTGATGGACTGGCGGCCTGTCCAGGGTGTTTCCTGCCTTCTGCCCAATGAGCGCTGGGCACCTCCCGGAACCCAGAAAGATAAGTGAAGATAAGAGAAGATGAATGAATGAATGAATGATTGTATTTTGGTCGAGTAAGGTGGAAAGGCTAGTGGAGGCCTTTTGTGTTGTGGCCTATAGGCCTATAAAGTATGTAACATAAATTGGTGGCTCATCCCTTTAGTGTTATGGTCTTTGTAGCTTTCTTGCTGTGTCTGTTTAGATCAGCTGTGGGTTGAATATGAAGGTGAACAGTTTTATTAGGTCACCTTCATGTGAAAAATTGGACAATTGTGGCATAAATGAGCTATTGTCAATTGCTGATACCTTTCAGGTGCCTGTTTCTCAACATGGTAAAAAAGTGGAAGTTAAATCTGCTTTGCTTGCTGAAGACTGAAAACCAATATTGGATGGTCATGATTTTCTGGCCCTCAGATGGCACGGTCTTCCCAAAACCATCATCTGCCAACACAGCTTGCCACTAAACCTTTTGATTGAGCTGCTCTGGTGTCTGTTCACATTCAAATGAGCAAATTTCCATAAAAGATTATGGACTGGGCTTCCATAGTGTGGCTCTGTGACTGGAACTTCAGCCTTATTTAGAACGACATTGATGAGATTCATTTGGTTTTATCCAACTGTGACTGATAAGTCAGTGTTCACATCTTAGTAGGAGTATTTTCTAGTATGTGATTGGATCTGTGGAGTCAGAGAGGCGATTTCAACCCGGTGAAAGAGGAAAGGGCACTGGGCCAGACTCGCTCCACATTCATTTAGGGTGACCTGTAAATTAGCTCCTCAGAAGGAAATGAGAAGAAACCCCGTGTTGATGCAATCCGCTTACTTTCCATTTCTGCCTCCCCGGCCAGCCTTAATGATTCTGGCAAATGTTTGGGAGAGAAGGAAAAGTGAGAGAGGAAAAAGTTTCTTATTAATCAAACAGACCACATAGCACATTTTTTCAGCAGCTTATACAAGCGGCCCGCTGCTATCCAATAGGTCAGGGTAACCTCTGAAGTCATTTTTCACTGCTGTGAGCTGTGTGACACTCCCTTCGTTTTCTCGTCGGGTATCACTGCTAAAGTGCAGGAAGGTGGCCTTGATTTAACGAGGAATTGAGAGGCTTGAGCAAATTGCCATTTACTAAATGGTTCTTCTCAGGGCCTGAAAGTGCTTAAGCAAGAAGAGGAGGGAAGAAGGAAGAGTGAAGTCTAACCTGGCACCTATGCCCTCATCTCCCTGCAGTGTCTGCAGTGGACGCTTATGACTCCGGGCAGTGTTTCGGTGTCAGAGCAGATCGTCTGAGAGAGCTTACCTTTGCATGACAAGTGGTTGGCCATGAAAGACTCCACCTTGCTCATATGGGAGAATGGATCTTCTCTCATATATAGAAAAGCAGTCGTCCAAAAAGCTAATGTTTCACAGTCAAACTAATGATTCTTTTGCTGTACCAGCCGTTTCTTCTGTCATCTACACTCTGTTACACTTATTATAACACTTATTATTACACTTATTCTGTTATTTGTCATGCACTGTTAAATTATTTACCCTGTTTCATTTAAATAGAGTCAATAGTTTACACACGGCTACTCATAGAAGGGTTTCCTTATATTTAGCTTAATGCTTTACCTTAGAATAAAAGTGAAGACATGCACAAATAGCTGCACCCAGAAGGAATCAACTGGCAGTAATGAAACTTGGTGGGTAGCTTTGACGTTGTGAGACATGCAAATGATTCAAGTTTCATGCTTGGCTGCACATGTGGCGTAAGCAAGGAAAGGCCTTATCGCTGTATCTGACTGACCCAGCCATGGTTGCAGATGTTAAGAGAGCAGTCATGCCCTCCATGAGTCATCCTGTTAGTGCCAGCACCATTGGCATTCAGCAGCCCGACGCCATACTGAGAGACACTACTTCTGTATGTGTAGCTCCATAAATAAAGCCCATTTCAGTCTAAATTTATCATCATTTATTGTTCCTCCTTCCTAATAGCAATCCTTCTGGGTGGAACTGTTCTTTTGATGATGAGTGTATAAAATAGCACTTATGGAATTATTCCTTATTTTACAGTCAAAAAAATCTCCAAAATGTGACCTGACAGGAGGAAAAACAGCTGTTTTGTGCAGAAAAAAGAGATAAAAATGTATTTTGGCACCACAAAAAAAAAAAAAAAAATGTTTTAGAGGTGGCGATACGGCCAAATATAATATTGTGTTATATCAAGAGTATATGTGGTATATCAGGATATGAATTGTTTCAGACATCTCACCAGTTGGAACTGTTAAGTGTAAGCCTGTAGAGTCTTTAGGATAACCAGAAGCATCCATTTAGATGGGGGCGTCTAACGTTTGACTGGTACTGTAGTTGTGAGGTTTGTTTAATTACATCGCGCAGCACTTTGAGCTGCATTTTTTATGTATGAAAATTCCTGTGGACCATCCTGTGCAGAAGACAGACACCCTCGACTATGTGGCGCTATTGGCTGGTTCTGCCTCCCAGAGGGGCGTGGCTATACACACAGTGGCCCCCACAGCAGCAGGTGCCCTGGGGACTGTTTGTGTTGTTTGTTGTTGTCAATGTTGCTGTTTATTGGTTTAAGGGTGTGTGTTTATGGTGTGGTCCTGTGGGAGGGGGGTTTGGCTGTTTTGTGCTGGGGGTTGGTCACTGTGAGAGTGGATACATCAGATCGGCAATACATCATCCAGAGTAGGCTCTCATCACCATGTCCACTTTTGGGGGAAGCAATCCAAATTTGTACTTAGTGCTTTATGTGAACTAACTGGTACAAATTGATAACACTATGCTGAACAGTCGATGTGTGGTTGGTTGTACTGACAACAAATTGGCCATTCAGTGGGGTCACTTCACCAGCTTGATGCTGTGAGATTGAAGGGAAATGACTTAAGATGGAGCAAATTGATCTTTTCGATGTATCACTTGGGTGAAGTGTAGAAGTATTGGACATATAGTCACCTGACATAGTTTATAAATGAACCAATGACACTAATTCAGTTCTGGTGGTTCAGGAGGGGACATGCTACAAGTCAAAGTTCTGGATGTGGATGCCAGTGTGATGTATCCTGTGGCTGGTGGTGACCTCCCCTTGAAATCTGAACTCTTTTTCCCTTATTTACCATTAACCTTAACTGTATGTAAGCTTTTGAATATATCTTGATGCAAGCAGATTATTTTATACCTAATCTAATTAGAAATATCGCCTGAAAAACAAAACACTTATGGTTTTGGCTGTATTGGTTAGAAGGGTCTTGACATTTAGTGCTCAGTGATTACTGGTCCTATATAAGAATTGAGATCTGATCATTTACAAGCATCTGTTTGGAACTTCATCATAGCTTTAGCCACCTTGCAACTTACTGACCCAAAATAAGCACTCTTAGATGTTGACAAATGGCCACTGCTACCTGTCTCAGTCTGACCGTTATCCTCAATAGCATTTCCTCCTGTCATCCTTTCAGTGGTACGAAGGTAAGGAATATAATCTACCACTTAACTGGCCAATTTATGAAGAATAATATCCATTGTATTCCGTGTAATGAATTAGAATGTACTAAGGATGTAATAAGCTAGTTTTAAGGGTTAAAAGTGGAAGCTACATGAAAATGAATAGCTATTTGTATCCATTAGAAAGACCATTTGGTGTCAGATCAGCAATCAAGCACATCAGTATAGCAAAACAATGTAAAACCAGTGCACACACTAACAGCAATAAAAATCCAAACTACCCACACAAAACAAGCAATTTGGATCTCGGTAGAGAAATATTAATCTGATTCATAGCCTGTAAACTAGGAACAGCAAAGTCATTAGATCTTTAAAAAGAAAACTCAGTGCTCAGTTGCACACCAGCACTAGAAGTTATCAATAAGACTGGTGAGAAAAACTATATCTGAGAACAGAAAAATCAACAGCCCAAAAATCAGTGCAACAAGACAGTGACCTTAAACACACAGACAAGAAGACCAAGGAGTGAAAAAAGGTGAAAATTTATGGACTGGACATATTACCCTCTCAATCAATGTAAATTCAATCAGTCAATCAATAAATCACTTTCCCACATTTCCCACCAAAGGACTCTTCATTAACCAGAGTTGGAAATTGCTGGTTCAAAGACTTCAGAAGACAGTAATTAATGTGTACATTTAATTGTCACATTATATTATAATACATTATAGATAAATAGATACACTACCAGTCAAAATTTTAGACATGGCTACTCATAGAAGGTTCTCCTTCTTTTTAGCTTAATGCTTTACTGTATAATAAAAGTGAAGACATCAAACTAAATAGCACTCATGGAATTATGCAGTCCACCTTAAAAACCTCCAAAATGGAACTTTACAGGAGGATAAAACAGCTTTCTTAATTGGTCATTGAGGGTGATAGATACGGCCTATATTGTCTTAACTAATTTGACATTTGTCCCTTTCCCAATTGTTCTACAAAGAGGCCAAACATCTCAGGGACACTCTTGTGAAATATAATAGCAGCTCATTTGTCATTTTGTCATTTGCAGTAGAACAGCAAGTGTTACATCTGGCAACATGTTGTCTTAAAGCCTACACTAATACCGTCTACACCAATGTTAACCTTTCTAATTATCAATAGAACAAACTCTGGCTATTCCTTCTGGAATGACTGGAATGAACATCCAGACAACAAATATTTATTGTAGCCTAATCTAGAAATAATAAGGCAAATTTATAGATATTCCTTTGACTTTAAAATACTGTTTTTTTTTACTTAGCAATAACAACACCTGATGCAACTGAAAAACTATCAAGATATAACATGTACTTGCACTTCTTGTGTCTAATCAATTAAATCTAATCAGCCTCTGAATCAATTAGTAGTGCTTGTTTTGTTTGAGATAGGTAGGAAGAAAGACCAAGTCCTAACATGATCTTTAATCTTTTTTTATTATTTAATGGTGCTTAAAATAACTGCACGTGGTGGCTGCAAGTATAAAGAAAATATTACTGGCCCTAGAGCAGAGACTTGTGGGACTAATATAGTATAAAATTTAGCTATATAACCTATTGTTCTCATTAGTAGATATGTGACTGTTTTGAAAGTATGCATGTGATTAGTGATTAGCAACACTCTTGTTATGTTATGTTGTTATGTTATTATATTCTTCTTCTTCTTCTCCTGCCCACTAAATTGCCCCATAGGTTTTGAGATATCGACAACATTCCAGCTGCACAATGTTAGGTCTGATCGGGAATGGTATGCTTGAAAATTTGTGCATCCAGCTTGAATCATGATGATACAAGTCTCTTAACAACAAGATACTACCACGTGGGGCACATTAGCAACCACCTGGGATATCATAAGATCTTAGCAAGCACCTCTGATACTGTAGCGACCACTTAAAATACCATAGCTACTTCCTGGAAAGATCCTAGCAAGCATTTTGGAGTTGATTTAGCCGTGCAATCATTCTGCCTTTTCTTCAGGAATTGCGCTTTTCTAGTTTAATGTAGATTTAATACTGCTTTATCATACATTTGACATTTGAGCAGAACTAAGCTCATCTTGCTAAAAGGTTTCTTGGCTGCCATTCTAGTTTGTCATTTAGGTGTGCATGTGGCTATAACAGAGGGATAATGCATGTCCAGTGCATGTCATGTGTCCAGTGTCTGTCATTAGTATAGAATGTGGTATCTCTTTACTTTAGGTTCAGTTTTTTCCCCCTCACAATTCTGTGAGGTTCTTAAAACACCTGAGAATAATGCACACCAATAAAGGTGCAGAAGGTGGTTCTTTGGAGTGGAAACTGTTCAGAAATCCAGACCCCCCAGGGCCCACGGTAGTTCTATGGCAATTTAAATGTTTTCATAGAACCTTATATCCAAGCCTTCTAGGAACCTTCATTTGGCTTTAGTTTTAGCACACACACCATCCACACAGGGCTTGATGTATCTTTTCTGGTGTGTGGTATGTTAAGTAGAAGTAAGCAGCACATTGAACATTAAGTATGCCGATTGCTTCGGCTCTTTGTGACTCAGAAGACGTTTATCCCACAGTTTGGTGAAGCACACATTTCAAACAATGCTAGTTTGTTAGCTTGCTTTAAGTGGGCTCAAGATATTATGTCTGCAGATTCATTTGGCCCAGGCTTTGTTTGCGTTATTGGGATGCTTTTTAAAAGTGGAAAACAATCTGAACCATGAAACAAGATCAGCCAGAACCATGTGGAAGCACGGTTCATTGTCCAGGTGAGGTCTTGTGTTATTGTAAAAGAGATAAAGTGAGTTAATGTGTCAAAGGATTTTGGAATCAGTTTTGAGTTGGTGATGTAGTCATGCAGAGCAGTGCAGTGTTTTTGTGATGTTGTTGGTTATTACTCATCAAGCCTCCCAGCATGACACTACTGATCTCAGCATAGAGAGGAGAATATGCAAATAAACAGGAATAGATTTACCCAAATGGACTGTAACGTCATCTATTTAATATCCAGTTAAACCAGCCATTAAGTTATTCATGTTATTCAAGTTGTTCAACTTCTTTACAGCTACACATGCTGTCAGACCCTTAGCCGTAAGATGTCTTCTTACAGTGGAAGGACGGACAGAAACATCTATAGATTTGAATGATTCTTGCACAGTATAAATAAATGAGAATAGATATAACCATTATCTATATGCCAGCATCCATTGATAGTCAATCATATATCATACAGCAAGTATGTGCCAATAGACAAGACAATGACAGGTGATCAGGAACAGTGAAACTTTACTAGTTGTGTAATGTTGCAATTAATCATTATCTAATCATTCATTAATGGAACTAACGTTGTTAAGACGTTATGAGGAAGTTTATGAGCCTTACTTAATGCTTAAGTGATGTTAATTAATCATTAAATAATGTAGGTATAATTTTGTTGTGCAATCTGCTTCTGGAGTATTTTTACCCTGCATGTTGAATGTGTTTCACTGTTACCACAAATTATGGTTTCCTAAAAGCATCTTACATAAAACCTTTGTGAAGTATTATGATTTCAACTCTCTCTCTCTCTCTCTCTCTCTCTCTCTGTCTCTCTCTGTCTCTCTCTCTTTATATATATATATATATATATATATATAGGTGTGTTTCTTTTTAATAATTATTTAATGCTGTTTGTGATCCTTATTGTAAAGCTGTTTGCACATATCTCTTAACAGCAGCTTTGTAAGTGCACAACAGTGTTTAGTAAATATTACATAACCAATATATACTTTACATATGAATTCGATATGCACCTGATAAACTCTGTGCTCTTAAACATTTATGAAGTGTTTTAATTATGTTTTAATTACATATTTAAGACCTTAATTAAGATTTTATTTAAAATTATCACAGATGTCAGTAGAGTGTTTATTAGTGCCTACTTTTTACTGTCCCACTTGTTGAGTCACAGTTTTCATCAATATGATTATTTAATAATTAATTGAGACATCACTTAAGCATTTAGTAGGGATTATAAACTACTTAATAAAATCTAAAATAATGTTTGTCTCTATTTCTGTCGTTAGCTAATGATTAATTGATACCTTAAATAATTATTTACTAATCTTTATTATGCATCTTAAGCACCGTAAATAGATATACTCTTATTGTAAAGTGTTACCGGTACTGTTGCAAAGTGTGCTTGTACTTTATACAGCACAAAACAGCTCATAAATGCATCTTCATAACGTGCATTCAACCTACAGGTAAGCTGTATAGGTGTTTACAGATCTACTCTTTTACTCTCAGGTGCTGCCCTGATGGCATACTGAGCTATATGTTGTTATTCACATCACATCAGGTAGTGCTTTTACATACATTGAATATTCCAATTATTTTTAGATATCGACAGTTTTCTGATTAGTCAAGTCATCCTGTAAGCAGCACACTCAGATAGAAACCTAATAAAAGCTGGATTTTAGGTCAGTAATTAGATTTCTCAGTGCATGTATGCCCTTACTCTGATTTCTTTCATATTTTTTCTCAGTCTGCACAAAAACAAGGCACAACTACCAGAAATAAGCAAGACGTGTGTAACACGACAACTGCAAGACACTTTTGGAGTGAAACTGAAACTAACTACATGATTGACGAGGTATATTTCTCATTAAAGTGACTCAATGTTATAAAATTGTAACATGCCTTCACACCTTGTTCTGTGAGTTTATTGTCTGATTGCCTTATAAACATCTGATTTCTGTCTCACTCATTTAGAGATTCCCATTGTCTGAACAGATTACTGACTAAATGTTATCAGTTATCAGGATTAATAAGTATATATAATAAGTATATGCTCAGTAAATAGTTATAAACACACTCTGACCCTGACATGGTAGTGGTATGGTTATCCGTGTAGTGCAGTTTTGCCTGGGTTTTTAAATACTGTGTAAGGGTTTTAATACTGAGTGCAGTCAATGGTACCTTATTGGTAAATCTTATAGATGTACAGCTTATCTTTTAAGTCCATCCTCTAATCTATATATATAGTTGACAGTATAGCTAATGGCCAGAGAGTGTTACCCCAAGGTAGGCATGTCTAATTAAATGAGAACTGTATGTCCCAATACAGAAGCTGTGTTCAGGAAGACTGACAAGGTCAATGTTTGATTTCATATGAAGTCGTCTGAGGGGAACAGCTTCAAGGTATCCCCTGCTGCAGTTTTGGCTCATTCCAAAACGAAATATTTTGTTAAAGGATAGTGTTTGAGCTACGACCTTTATGTCCACACAGTTGCACCTGCATCATGGGACAAAATCACCTTCTTCTGGTAAATCAGACAGTGGAACTTTACTGCCTTTGAGCCGTTTTTTCACACCTGGTACCCATCAATCAAACTCCCTTCTTCCTGAATCTTAGAAACTCATATTGTCAGCATTACCAAAAGTCACGACTGGATGAAGATCCTATGAATTACATGGGCACGTCATGTTTCATTTCAGAGAAGAGGTTTAATGTTTCTAGAGAAATCATATTTTTATATTTGGAGACCTGTACATAGTTGTTCAAAAGCTGCAGGTTTACTTTGTGCACCTTTCATTTTCCCATTGAGATCATCTTGAAGCCACAGTTCTTAGTAAACAGATTGTAGAGATTTTAATATTAAAGAAGGTAAAATACAGCCAGCCTAAATATACAAGCCTCGATTCCAGGAGTGAAATATACGCTCTTTCCAAGTTTGGAAAGCTGGGACAGGAGCATGTTTACCACTGGGTTGCATCACCTTTCCTTTTGTCAGCACATAATAATTGTCTGAGGACTGAAGACACCACTTTATCCAGTTTTGAAAGCAGATTTACCATCCTTCAGCTGTGCACACAGAGGCTTTGTTGTCATATTTTGTTTTTCATAAGGTGCAAAAATGGGAGACAAGTCTGAACTGCAGACAGAACAGCCTATAGCACCACAGTCTAATTATTCAGCCATGCTGTCGTAACACATGCAAAATGTGGCTTGACATTGCCTAGAAAGCCGCATATTGCTGCTGTTGGAACAAACCCTTGTATCTCCATTTTCCCAGATTTTGACAAGTTTGAAAGGCACCTGAAATTGTGTGTGAATTCCATGAATTTGTTGAATGAACCAAAGAAAATGCCACAAAATTACTTGGAAAGATGTCTGGTTACTTTGAATTACATTAACAGTTAAGTGTGTTCATTTCTTATTCCTGTAAGTGACATGTTGCTCCAAAATGAGTATATAATAAGTATATATGAGTATAGAAGCTCACCTGACAAAAAATTAGTCACCTTGCGTGTTTAAGGGGGTAGTAACTTCAGACTCCTGCAGATTGCGTTGCACAAGGATGATGGGGCTATAAATACCTGCGGGGTGTGAGTGAAGGGATTTATAGATTGAGAAGAGGTGGTACAGTGCAGTGACGGTCTCCCTCCATGTGTGGAAAATGGGTCGCAAAGCAGATGTTAATGATTGGCTAAAAGGCCATAGTGTGAAGGAAGTAGCTGAATCTGCAGGTGTTTGGAAGAGTACGGTCATATGAGTCTACCATCAGTGACTAAAATCCCAGTCTACAGGAAACTCTCCTCAGAATTGTGCCAGGGAAGGCATTCATCAAATCTGGCCCAACTGCACAATTCTTTGATGAAGAGTGGATGAACACTGATATGGCCTCCATCCAGAAACGTGTCCAGTCCATGTCAAATTGAATCACAGCGGTTATTATTCAGAATGAATGTATATTTTCAAAACAGCAATGAAGCTGATACAGCAAAACGTGTCTTGTCTTAGAACTGTTTGTGGGTATACACCGTTGCAGAGTGCTCTTTATAGCTCAGGAAGCTCATGCTATGTTTGACATGTTGTCTGTTTTATGGTTAGCTGGCTTTCTGTGTGTGATCCATAAGATGATGGTGGTAAATGTCTTACATTTTTGATTACCCCCTGAAGAGCAGGCCAGGTCTTTGTCAGGAGTCAGAGAAGAGAACAATGCACTCTGGTGACCCCTAAGGCAGAAAAAGGCTAGAATCATTTGGGTTCTATTAAGGTTGGGTGCCATGTGGTTCATTATACAGCATGTTTATATGGGTTTGAGCTTCAGTCGATTCGTCATCACCAAGCCAACCAAGTGTTGTGATAAATAGATGTGATCTTTTATGGATTTCCTTGTTCTGAAACCTTCAGTCCAGTGTTGTGACCACAGTGGGTTGCCATCTCCAATAAGACATTCAACTTCTTGGTGCTCAGCAGCTATCTCACCTCCTTTCAGCAGAACTTAATGTGCATATTAAGTGCCAGCACTAGGTACTATTGGATTACTCAGCCATTATACATCCATTAGAGTGATGTGTTTGTTCAGCACATATGGCAGTCTACTCTATAGCACACTACTTGAGTCTTAATCACCCCTGCTTCATATGAAGTGCGACCGTGACCCACGTGCTATTAAAAGACGTTCCTGCGACAATAATTTGATCGATTTGTTCATTTATTTGCTGAAGGCAAAATTTAATAAAGTAATTAGCAAACTCACCAGGCCTCTGGCGAGCAGAGAGACTTCTGCAGAGGACGAGTATAGTGTGTCTTTCTCCTACAAAGCCCTGCAATGACAGCTGATTAATCATAGTTATGACTTCTCTGCTGAGAGAGCTCCAAATATCATGGCAAGTTAACTTTATAAAGTTGGCCTTGTTCCTGCTGGAGGCATTTCTCTTGCATTCTCAGGAACAAGAGGACCCATAGGTCGAATGCAGTCTAGACTAAGCCACAGATAAAGTTTGTTAACTCTGTATTTAATTGGCACAATCATGCCTTTTCCTAAAATCACTACATGCCATGCAAACGAATCATGGCGAACGTCATTTATGAAAATATGAATAATTATAGTCCTTGTATAATAGTGTGCAATAGTTTGTAAACCAATATATGTGGTCCTTTTGTAGAACTGGAATGACCTACCCAGCAGCTTCTCTGAGGCTTTTAATGAGTGCTTTTTAAATAGAGCCCTTATTTGTGACCAGTTCAGCAATTTTTGAGTCAGAGAGAAGGGAAGACCAGAGGGTAAATCTTTGCAGCATGGTAATAAATCTGCTTGGTGGAAGGCTGGAAGTAGTCACTCTCAGTAGTGCTGAACAAATGCAATGATCTACATCAGGGGTGATCAATCCTGGCCCTGGAGATCTACCACCCTGCAAAGTGTAATCTTACACATCTGATTCAGGTAATGAAGGCTTTCAGGGGCTTCTGACTATATGAACCAGGTGTGTTGGACCTAAACTCTCCAGGGTGGACCAGGATTGAGCACCCCTGGCCTACATCAAGGTTCTCATGAAACCAGATCGTGCACAGGGCAGCTGGGGGGCTCAAAGGGAAAAAGGGCAGCTTAAAATAATGAGTGAATGAAACTGAATGCAATTTACCACATGGCATATTCTTTTTGCCCCAAAGAGATGATGTAATCGTGTATCAGGGAAAAGCAAATTTAGTGGGAGGTAACAATTAAAAATGTTACTTTAAATTAAATTATTTGCAACTATTCTTACTTACATTTGCAGGTTTATCTCTTTTTTTAATGTTGTGCTATTGGCACTATTGCAAAATAGTTCCATATCGTTGCTGTTCAAAGAAAAATGATCTCATTTCTCCATCATTTGAGTGCAACAACTGCCCTTTATACTGTGTGGAAATTCATGATGAATGGACCAACAGAAATGCTCCTAAAGCGCTTTCATTAAAGCCTCTTTATGTTGATTTACACTGGAGGTAAAGAAAGTTTTTGCTCTCCTATAAAGCTTTTGCTCTCCTATAAACCATTTTTGAGATTTGAAGAGTTTGTCTTTGGACAGTGAAAACATGTATTTATGTTCCACTTAACTTGGGCTGGTACGCTAGTAAATATAGAATATTAGAATATTAGAACATTATAATGTTGATCTTTTAGTATTTCTATTCCACTTATTAACCTACATCAGCTTTTTTAGCTACTCTTGCGAACCCCTCAGTTTAAACACTATTGTGTTCTGGTTCCTGAACCCACCTATCAATCCTATGGTCCATGCACTACTTTTTATTAGCTAACAGAATTTAGTTGGTGTATGTACTCATAAAGGTGTGCATAGCAAGCATTGGAACATGGTTCAGCCAATCAGAAATCAGAACCAGTATTATAGTTTCATAAACAATATTGTCATGGGTTGTGTCATTGTGGACTTGCTGGTTGATGATTGATCACTGACTAAGAGCAGTTTTTGCATGCCTTGTCTGGAATGGTGTCCAAATAGTCTTATAGACAGCCTAAGATAACCCACTTATAGAGTGATTTTACCAAGATTGGGCATCGAACACTAAATCTCCCAAATGCAAACCAATGGTGTTATCCACCACACTGTCCACAACATTTAGATATAGTTATCTTCCTTATGCCAGGATCAGTTCTCAGATCCTGTCAGATTAGGCAATCATAGTGCCATAAATTCTTGCCACTCATCAGAGATCAAGACTGGCAACACTGCACGTTTGCTGCTGACAAGTCGATGTTCGCATCCTTGCATGAGTTCATAGGTCATCGGAGAGGAGGGTCATGAAACTGTCAATCATGGCTGCAGAAGAGCTATGTCTGATGCTGATGGTTCTGTGTTCTGAAAAGAATAGGAAGAGAAAGAAAAACGATTGTGAAGCCTTTCCTGGGTGTCACAAGAAGCATGGAATGGGCTGTCTGTCCAGAGAAATGGAGGTACCGACACGCAAAGAACAGTGTCACTTTCACAGAGGTGGTTTAAATTGCGGTTGTAGTGAGCAATTAGCTGTTAGTATTTGCACTTGTATTTAGCACATAAAACAATACTGTGCTTGAAATGTACTTGCTGATATCAAAGCATGTTGTAGGTTATATCATCTGGCAAGCAAATACAAAAAATTCTGTATGCTAGACTTTACCATGGGGAGTCAAGAAGCGTTTTTCAATTATGTCGATAAAGGCCCGTTCCTTGTTCCCAAAACTCATATTGCTGGAAATCTGTTGACTGTGAGAAAGTTGTGTCAAAATCAGGCTTAATTTGTGTGGTCTGATGCCAGCATTAAGGCAGCAGTTCCCTGCATAAATCCCTGTTTTTGGTTTAAGGAAAAACTGTAGTTGTTCTGAAAAACTGTAGTTGAAGCCAACAAAACACAAGCCAAGCCATGGGCTGTGAGGCTGAGCCTCACCTTGCTGGACCGAATCCCAAACAAAAGAGGAGGTCATATAAAACACAGTTATCATTATAGTAGACCTGTACAGTGTTCCTGAGGCCGGTATTGATAACCTCATTTGATCTTCACTGCAGACCGCACCATGCCAGCTGACCCTGTTGCTGAGGGAAGCCCCCTCGCATCCCCACATTACCATGTGCCTGTAACACCCTGCCATTGTGCTAACAACGCAGCAAGAAGAGGCACAGCTAAGCAAGTGGCAAAGCGGCCACCATGTGTAGCTGGCACTGGCTTGGGCACGTTGATCGAGTGTGCCAAGCCCAACTGGAAAATGGCGTTGCGTACTGTTGTGCAGCACTGATAATGGAGCCAGTCTCCTCAGTGGAAGGCTGTAACCCAGTTTTCCAGCCACTGCTCTTGCATGCACTGTCCACCAGCCTTTCTATTGATGCTAGCGGCGTGTCAGGAGGAATGCTGTGGGCATCTTTCAGATGAACTGTGACCCACAAAAGCACAGATATGGATGCTGCTTAATATGATAGCTTCATGAGTATTTCAGGCCATGTTTGAATTACAAAAGGAAGAAGAGGAAGAACTGGGCATGCTGCATTCATTTCCTAAAGCGTTAGCTGCAGCTCTTTTAACAAGCCTGGAACATGACAGCAAAATCTGTTCTTGCTCACTGGCTCATGTTGAACTCTAGATTTGGTCTTCGTGATGCGAATGCATGTGAGAGTGGAAAGGGAGCGATTAGCAGAGCGGAGATGACGTTGAGGCCCGTGACGTAAGAGAAGCAAGCCACTTTGGCAGTCGCATTGACGTCATGCCAAGCTGTTTGACGATGATATAACTATATGATATATATATATATATATATATATATATATATATATATATATATTCCTCATATTGTTGCTATTTACACCAAATGTCCATTCTATTTATATTACTATCATTCTATTATCACTAACATTATTATTATTATTATTATTATTATTATCATTATTATCATATGTCATGTGAGTGTAAGGACTGGTTGTGATTTCTATCGACTGATTCTTGAAGGGGAGAAAAAAACGCTTGTGGCGATTTAGCTGCTCATGGTGACCCATTTGGAGACTGGGAATCAATGCAACACCATCACACCGGCCGCTTTTTCACGGGATTACGTCATCCACCGCTCAGCCCGGGAACGTAATACAACAGCCAAATACTGTACCAACCTTTAACAAGCATTAACAGATTTTATGTATTATATAAATACGTCATATCTCTGTTTAATAATCTGCTTTGGTTCCATTGCTATCATTCCCAGGGTCTGCCCTCATTTCCCTGGTTATGCTGGCTTGCTGTTATCGGAAACGAGCCCCACTACTGCTGATTATTATAACTAGAGCTCTATAATTATTTCCATAAAGCCATAATCATAATTCAGAAGGATCCCAAATGTTTCCAGAGTGGACGCTGTGGAGGTCTGTCTGACTTTGACTGTGTCAGCATGCAGGTGTGATTTCTATACTGCAGATTTATAGAGATAGTACTAGCGTGTAAATAATTGAATAGTAAAAGGCGCGCGCTCATATTTTATTGATCATTTCAAAATGGCAGCTTAAAGCTGAGCATCAGTATCGGTCCAGAGGAGCTGCAGGGTGTGAGGAGTTTCAAACAGGCTTCAGGAGGAGCTTCTACTTTTACATACAAACAGGGGTTTCGGGTCTATTTAACGCGTGTATGTATGTATAGCGTAGATACCGTGGAAAAGTCTTGGGCATCTACCATCTACCCTTCTTAATATCTCAGCAGGGAATTCGTTTATGGGACAGGGAGAACGCCTTTACCGGTAACACTTCCTATGAATCCTGTATTCGTAATGCTTTATTTTGTGAATTAATAAGGCGTTACATGGCATGTATATCACCTTTTAATACCAAGCATAAGCGTGCATAATTGCACTTTATAAAATGATATTACATAACATCTTATAATAATATATGTTCACTAAAAAACAAACGACTGATAAATTCATATTGATAATTTTTTGTTGTTGTTCAATATAGCAAACTTTGCTGCTTCATTTTAACCACTGTTGCGATGACTCTGGGTGCTACCAGAACCCAGTTGTAGTGGATTACCATATACAGCGTTCTAAGGCGTGGATATTATAGTGCGCTATAAACCCTAACATTATAAAGTCATGCTTTCTTGCTGTTATCAGCAACATTATAGGGTATTATGCATGCTATATAATAAATCCTTATAAACGGACTTATACTGTATACCTTTGTGAATACAGTAGTCATATGAAGTGTCACCTCCATGCATATTATAAGTATAAACTATAACACTGTAACTGTGTTACACTGAAAAGAAATGGTTTGCCAGTTTAACGTAAAAGAGCACTTAATTTAAAAAAGCAACTGAAGTAGTTTTATTCATACTTACTGCTTATTCATGATACCACATATTGAGTATTTTTTAGGTTGAACCTACAAATCACTTTTTAAAGTGGGTTTTCTCATTTTCTCAGGTGCATATATATATATATATATATATATATATATATATATATATATATACATATATATATTCATATATAGACAGTATGTAAGTTGAATCATCTGTATATGTATCTGCATTTATATCAGCACCTATATATATACATAGTATTTTTTTCCTTTCTTTTTAAGTGCCAGTATCACATATTATAATCCCAGGACGCATATTTGTGGTTGCTTGTAATGTATATATTGTATATACGCAATGTATATAACATTGTCCGCCTGCCTTACCAAATCTCCAACACAACATGAAAGGGCTCTGCTGCCTTATTAATAATGAAACAATACCTCCTCGCTCCACACAGGGAAGGAGGGGGTGGGTTGCGATGGGGCTGCGAGTACACCAGACCAACACGCACACACACACACACACACACACACACACGTACACACACACCATTTGGCCTGATGCATATTGATGTATTTTCCAGATGAACCCCAGACTGGCAGATACTGTTCTACATGGCTGGGATTTGAACCCTTTGCACTATCAGGACCATCCCAGTACCTGTGCAAATGAAAGCCACACGTGTTCCTTTCTTTTCAAACATTAACTGCTTTTATTTAATACTCTTTTATGCCTTTTAGCAATCTTTTATATATACCTGTATATCAATCTGTTTTTAAAACTGTTTCGGTTAAAGTATCTCTCTCTCTCTCTGTTATTTATTCTCAAAATGATTTTAATAATAATAATAATATTAATATTTGTTTCTCCACATAGCTCTCTTATTTACTCGTATGTCACTGTATTTGGAATATTCAGGTATTTATATGCAACATCCCCAGAAACGAACGAACAAACGAACGAACGAACGAACAAACGAACAGAATCCACATGGTCTGAAGGCAGTGAATCGTGGCCACATGTCAGTAAAGCTCGAGCAGGTCTCACTCCGTCCGCACCAGCAAATCACACGGCCTGAATGGGAGCGTGCTACGGAAACCTACTGCTCGGAGGAAACACGGTCTGCTAGCCTACACAATCAATGTCCCGAAAATCAGGAAATCAAGAAATACAGAAATGGCGGAATGTCAACAGTCAAAAATCATTCAGCAGCCCTCTTCTTCTTTATCCTCTTCTTCTTCTTCTCCTCCTTCTCGCTACGTTTGACGCCTAACGTTGAAACCTTTCTCTGAACGCCTGGGTTCATTCCTGAGGTTATTATTGTTATTATTATTAATTATTATTAGTAGTGTTATTCTAGCTGTTTTATCTGCTTACAGGTCCAAACCAGCTTTCGTGTTCCAAGCATGCTTAGCTTAGCTAAATTTGGCAACTAAAACCAACAATCCAAAAAATAAAAAAGAAAAGAAAAAGGAAAAAGAAATGAAATAAAGGAATAGAGAGAAGAGAGAACATGGGCTCAGCCTGGCTGAACTGACACTGACTGGTGTGTGCAGTGTGTGGGTATCAGGATATCTCCTATGTCTTATTTCTAGGCATGATCATTAGATGGAGAGAGAGGCCTGCGGTGATGATTACTTCACTGCAGCCGTTAACGCTATAGTGCCTATGGGAGTCCACCGTTACTGTATGCGCGGGACCGTCAAAAAATGACCGTGATTTTTTTTCTTCTTCTTTTTTTTGACCCCAGGTCAGGCAGATATGCTGGAGCAGTCCCCCTGAAGACGACGTCACCATTGTCTCTAGCAAAAAGAAAAAAAACACACGCACACACACGTCGTCGTCTTCTTCCCCGGATGAAGTATATAAATCCATTTGGGCGCAGATGGTTTCTCTGTTTTCTTTTTCTTTTTGATCGTCATTATTATTTTTGTTGTTATTCTTTTTTTCTCGTGGTGCTAGCACTCTGTAGCCTTCCTCCCTCCTCCGCCTTCTCCTCCCTCCTCCTCGTCCTGCTTCTCCTCTTCCTCCTCCTCGTCTTCCTGACGGCCGTGTCTAGAGCGCGCAGAGGCTCGTGAGCAGGGCGCACAGTGCGGGCAGCAGCAGGCTCAAGCTGAGCGGTGGTCCCGCTCTGGGGGCTCCGTTCCCTCCAGCGCACAGTTCAAACAGGCTGCCCCGGAACTGCAGGCTCCTGGACTCCTTCTTCAGCTTCTCCCATAACTCGGCGGCGCCCTCCTGGCAGTCCGCCAGCGCCATGGTGGCACACGAGTGGAAGTTATTCCAGTACCTGCACATCACATTTACATCCGGGTTACACAAGTCTGCTACAGCACCTGATCTCACTTATATATGCTTTATTGTCAAACTCTCTTAGAAAAACAAACATCACAGTCTACTGTAAAATATCCATACTAGCCGTAAAATATCTCATCTGCTATCTATAATAGACAATAAAAATCCTACAAAATATCCACCTACTGTAAATCATAATCATGATATGAATGAATGTAATATGACTGATATTGCCAATATATTATTACAAAATCATGATGTATTGTAAAAAATCACCATCAGTGGTAAAACTTAATCATATGGTAGCATAAAAAATCCAGGGAAACTGTAAAACAAAAAAAAATTAAACTCATCAATTTTGAATGATAATCCCCATATACTGTGAAACTCCTTACAAAATGTAAAAGAAAAAACCTACTATTAAACATCCCAGCAAATGTCCCATTGGATGTGAAACTGAAATCCTCATATTCCCACATACTGTAAAAAAATCCCAATAAACTGTTCCGACTACTATGTATGTCCCAGTTCACTATTAAAATTCCAGCAAATTCTCCATTTACTGTAATACTGTAATTCTTATATTCTCATATACTGTACTCCCTATAAACTGTAAACATGTCCCAATTACTATGTCCCAATCCACCATTAAAATCCCAGCAAATTACCCATTGACTGTAAAATTGTAATTCCCATCTACTGTAAATCCCAATCCACCCTAAAAATCGCAGTCCACTGTAAAAATAAGCAATGTGAAATTCTCATAAAGGAAAATAATCTCAATCAACTGTAAAAAAAAAAAAAAAAAATCCATAAACTGTAAACAAAAAACTCAATTTACCGAGCTGTAACATCTACTTAAAAATCCCAATATCCCCATAAAATCAACAGCAGTTGATCTCATTTATTATATATATTTACTGTAAAAGTTTCAGTTCCCTAAAAAGTTCGCAATCAACACTAACGGAAATAACACAAACCCTTAGACTGCCTGTCTGCTTTAAAAAACCCCAGTCTACTATAAATGTCCCATAGGAATTCCCATCAACTGTAAAAAAGTATTTTATCGATCATCATGTACTATAAAATCCTAATCAACTCTAAATCCCACATAACCTACAAGAATCAATCAACTGTAAAAAACGAATAAATTAAACAAATCATAAAAATCACAAAATTGTCCATCAACAAAAAAATCATAAAAAATGTCCAATAGTAAACAATATCCTAGCAAAACATCTGTCCACTGTCCAATCCGCTAAAACAAACTAAAACAAAAATCCCTATAAACATGAATACATTTTTGATCACTGCAAAAAATTCTACTTCTGCAATAACAGTAAAATTGTCTGGTTTATGTCATCTAGAGACAATCATTCACATCCCCTGAAAAAAAAAACTTTAAAAAATTCACCATCTCTGATAAAGACATGCTTTGAAGATATATCATCATAACCCATTCTCCCTATTCAACAATCTCCGCCCACTGTAAATTATATTCAATCAATAAATAATAATTTCAATAAAAATCGTCTGTTCTTTCTCAAAAATCCAATACATCTATATACATCCCCATATTTCATCAATATGCACGTGTTTTCACCGCTGCTGTCAAGCCAGCTTCAATTCCTCAGAGCATACTCCTCTGTACTCCACTCAGTTCTGGACTTTTAATGACCTTCAGTTCATCTGAAATCTTTCTGTAGGATTTAAGACGGCGTGTTTTAGTGCACGCGCTTCCCATCCATCAAAATCCGAGAGAAGTCTGATATAGAGCCTAGGCGTCTTATAGACGCGGTTTATTGCTTAGAATTTTAGGCTCCGTACATGCGGTATAACCGGTCCTAACGGTCCTCACACGTCTCCTAATCTGTACAGAGGTGACACAACCGCGCACATTTGGTCAGAACTGAAAGGCATGGCGCGAGCTAGAGCTGCGTGTCTATTGAGCTAAGCTGGTGATCCAGAGGGACGAGGATGGTGATGATGACGATGATGATGATGATGATGACGACGATGACGTGAAAAGAAGAGTATCTCTGCTCCCGCCTTTTATCCTGCCTTATAAATGAACCAGAATCACGTGCAGCTCCTCAGTTACCACGTTGCTCTCACTGAGATCGACATAGACAGAGAACAAAAGACCATCACCGCTCAGATCCACAGCAGGTGATATACAGTCCCAGCAAAGTCCAGCCTACAAGTACCGCTAATGAAGTGCGCTGTCTAATCATACCGGTGAAGGTTCCAGCAGAGACTCCGCTCTCCGATCTGTTCCTGATTTAATAAAAGTGTTTCCTGCTTCCCTCTTGTCCTCATGTAAACCAGTTGGGTGGAGGGGACGCCAAGATACAGTGCGGCCCCCAGGGAATTTCTCTCTCTCTCTCTCTCTCTCTCTCTCTCTCTCTCTCTCTCTCTCTCTCTCTTTCTTTCTGAGCGTGCTGACTCCTCTGCCTTTTCCTTCTAATCCAATCTCCCTTCTTCACCTTTCACCCGAGAGTTTTCCTCAAGGCGCCTAATTGGTGTGGATGAAGTGATGAAGTGATGAAGTGATGAATGACACTTTTACGCCGCGGAGCCTCATTTTCATGATGGAGATGTCGAGTTAAACAAGGGGCCCCTCATACCATCTGGCACCACACACGCGCACGAGACAC
>CM067479.1:4348078-4369922 GCA_034552555.1 Semaprochilodus insignis
GAGAGAGAGAGAGAGAGAGAGAGAGAGAGAGAGAGAGAGAGAGAGAGAGAGACAAAGAGAGAGAGACAAAGAGAGAGAGACAAAGAGATAAAAGGGGAAAGGGGCAAAGATAAAGACAGATAGACAGAAAGAGAATGAAAGAAAGAGAATGAGAGAGAGAGAGAGAGAGAGAGAGAGAGAGAGAGAGAGAAGCAAAGATAAAGTAAGACAGATAGAGAATGAGAGAGAGAGTGAGAGAAAGAGACAGAGAGACTGATAAAGAGAAAGAGGGACAAAAAGAGAGAGACAGCAAGATACAGCAAGGCAGGAAAATACACTGGGACAGACAAAGAGAGAAAAGATGAAGCAGGAACAGAGTGAGAGAGAGAGAGCTAGAGACAGAAAGAGTAAGATATATAGATAGATAGACATATAGTCCATAGATAGATAGACAGACAGATGATAGATATATGGACAGACAGATAGATAGATAGATAGATGTTAATGATTCAAAGTCAAGGACAAATGAAGGTCAACTCACAATTCAGAGTATGTTGGGGAGAAGACAGAAAGACAGATGGATAGATAGACAGACAGACAGACACAGACAGAGAGATAGATAGATAGATAGATAGATAGATAGATAGATAGATAGATAGATAGATAGATGGTGTGTGGCATGTGATGTGTGTGGTCATTTCAATGACAGTAGTCCACATATGCTTCATGAATGACATTTATTGTTAGTATTGCTATTAGAAATATCAGCACCACAGCATCACTGTAAGGAAGGTTACAGTTACAGACGGAAGGGTATTCATTATGGCTTGTTTCTTAATAATGCATGTTAGTAAATCAGATGTAATATTGTCGTGCAACATTGTGCAAAATACGAAGGCACCTTGCAAATATGGCACAGCAATTTTTGGAAACAGGAAAAATCAAAGAATGTTAGAGACGTTGATTCATATTGAAACTGAGTACAGAAATTGTTTTAATATAATTCAAAGGGCCCAAATTTTTAATTATTTATTTCTCTTTGAGGTTAACTTATAACATTTGTGTGGTTTTGTGTGGACAACATGATCACCTCTCTTTATCCCTTAGAATGAAACAGGCTGTTTTTGTTACTGGCATATGTAAATGAGCTCTGTTCTGATTGACTGTCCTGTATTGTGCATTCATTTAGAAAAAGCACTCAGAGATTAAACATTCCTTAGAACTTCAGCATGAATGGGCGGGGCTAAACAGCTATAAGATAAATAGGTGGATATATGTAAATGAGTTCCTGTGACATCACAGAAACAGTAAGGATCCTGTATGGATTTTGAGGGGTGAATGGTAAATGTTGAAACTTAAACAGTGTGGACATATTGCTTCAGACTCCTTTACGTTCTCCTAAATTCAGTTATCATACGGGCCCTTCAAAATCACATTAGCAAAGCAAAAAGATAGAAAAGCATTTGGTAAGGATGTCTCTCTCTTTCCCTCTTCCTCTCACTTTCTCTCTCTCTCTCTCTCCCTCTCTCTCTCCCTCTCTATCCCTCTCTATCCCTCTTCTATCTCTTCTTCTATTCTGCATTCTCCGGCTGTATAATGATGTCCAGCTGGCCACACACGTCTCTGATAGCAGCACAATCCAGGCAGGCCACCAGCGTCTTTGTCCCAGGAAGCTGCGGGATGAAAGACTCAATCCACTTCACCGAAGAACCCGGGGCGATCAGACTACAAGACAAAGTACACCCAAGCAGAACATATCAGAGGCCGTGTACACGCTAATTGAGAATATTGAAAACAAAAATCTCTTAATATTAATTAAGCAAATGTTAATAATTAAGCTCTTCTAACTAAGCTCTACCAAAGATAATAACTGTTAGTAAAGATTGTTTGAGACGGGTAAACTACATGGTGCAGCAGCAAGGCTGAAATTTCCATCTGCAATATTGAAAAAGAAATGAAGCGTTCTTCTTCCATGTCAAACTTGTAACAACAGAAGAACCTTATAATGGTGGTATATACAACCATTTTCAAGAAGGTTCTATATTCTCCATCTACACCTCCTCCATCAATCTTAAGAACAACTAAAATAACCATTGAAGCCTTTTTTTTTCTTTGAGTGTTCATGGTTCTACATAGAACCATTGTCTTTATCTTTTTTAAGAGTGTAGGTTAGCTGCAAAAGAGCTGTTACATATCAGTGGCTATGCAGCTATCAGTTATAGTTTAAACTCTTATTAATCCCAAAACATATTATTGTTTTATTCAGCTTTAGAAAAAACAACAAAAAGAAAGAAGCATTATCCCTCCTGTGCTGTAACTGTTAATAACAGTCCTTGTCTTTGTAATCATCGTCATATTTGTCATTATTGAGGTATTTGGTCCCACTTTATAGTGAGTGTCTTTAATAACTGTGTAGTTACACATTAATAATGCATGCAATAATAATGCAATGTTAAAACAATGTAACTACTGCTGTTGTAGTCAGTGTTACAGATGTTTCACAGTACAGCAGCTTATGTAATTGCACATGCGTATCTTGAAGTGTTCAAAATGTAGGTAATAATATTTTTATACACAGTCATAATCAGATTATAACACCTCCACCGTTCCTTTTGAAAACCAGCCATTCAACTTTTACACACATTTACGTACATAAGAGAATACATGCTGTTTCATACGCTTTATTAAGATACCCTCATGAGTTAAGCTGGGGTTGATACATGTGCATGTACATAAGCTTTACTTCAGTAATTCATATGTAACAAATACTACATCATTGGTAGTCCCATTGTTGTTGCATGCATTGTTATCGTGTAACTATGCAATTATTAGAGACACGTAATATAAAGTGAAACAAGGTATTTTGCTAGTAGTGTGGAGAGATTAAGAGGCAACTGAATCTCTATATGGAAGTGTCGAATGAAATGCATGATATTATTTCTATATGTTTTGTGTTAAACAAACTGTTAGCTTTACATTTGAGTGTTTTGCATTTGAATTGCTGTCTGTCAGTCTATTACCTGTATTGTTTCATTTTCACTGGCAGGAGGCCTGATCCTTCCATCCGCAGGGTCACGTTGTTTAGATCATAGCCGACAGTGTTGGCGAATTTCACTGTCACGTAAATGTTTTCTCCAACCTGAAGGGTTCCACTCACCTTTGTAAACAAAGAGCATGCGCGTATGGGTTAGGATAATCCAAACTGAGGATGTAATGCTGGGAGTTATGAATGTTTTGGCTATGCAGCATGCTGTTGTCTGGCTTTTACACAACATTATGTCTTACAGTGTCAGAAACCACATTAGGCACATTAGAATGTTAACGGTCTAATGTGACATGGATTGAGGCAAGTGCTTGCAGTTCTTATGATGCAGTGCCGTCTGATGGATCAGAGATCATGAGTGTTCAGCTTAGGCTTGTGTTCTTTATGCCCTGAAATTCCCCCCAAATCAATATATAATTTATTAATTAATTAGATTTTAATCTTATATTGAGGAACATTGTTTTTAATCATTTCAATCATTTTCTCACACATTTGTTGACAAACTAGCTACTGTTACGCTTCCGGGTTTTCCTGGGTCCTCCTCTCCTCCGGACTCAACTTCCCAGAGGGCATCACTCAATGACGCCACACCCACATGTCCCCAGTCATCCAATCAGCTCCGCTCTAGGTCTCCTGAGTTTTAGCCCAGCTGTATCCAATTTAGCTCCAGTATATATGCCTCTCACAAACACTTCCTCATTGCGAAGTTTTGCCAAACCTTGTTTGCAACTCTGAGCCTTTCTTCTCTGTTTATCCTTGCTTTGGCTTTTGACTTCCTTTGTTTTTGACTACCGCTTTCTCCTTTATCCCTGTCGGCTTTCTCGTTTTATCTACTCTCTGGCTATCGACCTCCTTTTCATTTCTCTGACCACTCTAATTGCCTATTCCTTCTATCTTGGTTACCTCGCTGCCTGAGTACCCTGGTTCTGACCTTAGCCTGTCCCTTGACTCCGATCTTGCCTTCCCCCTCCATGTCTGTTCGTGTTTTGTTGCTGTGTTCAATTACCCAATTGTTTAATAAAACCCATCTTACTTTTAGCTCTGCGCGCGACGGCCCTGGTTCTTTGTTTCTGACAGCTACTCAAAGACTTTTGTTGATACTGCTTTTGTAGAAAATCATGATTATTATTTTTTTTTTTTTTACTTTTTTACCTCATTACTAGCCCTAGTTGTTGGAATGTGCTGCAGGCCTGAAATGAAGTTGACGAGACAAAATATAAAATATCTTGGGTTCATGCTGTCTTCAATGAAATGAGAGTCAAACTAAATGTAAGAAACCCTGCAATTTTCATTTGCATTTTCCATACTGTCCATACTGATTTGTTTTCTGTGATTGTACTTAAACTTTAGATACATTATTACCTTTATCTGTAAAGTTACTGTTTTGGAGATACACATTTGTCTTTGGATAATATGGGGAAGTGGGTTCTCCTTACTGGAATTGAATTTATCATGGATTAATACTGGCCGAACTGAAAACACCACCGTCCAAAACATTCAAAATTATGGCAAAGAGCAAAATCAACCCCTCACACAAGGACAAGATACTTTTGCTGTTGGTTAACAATTTGCCATTTAGCATTAGCTGTTGCAAAGGTAAACCACAAAGCCACTGTGCAAAGGGAGAAAGACAGTCAGCTACAACCTCAATGGTAAGCGGAGGGGTGTCCAGATGAAACACGACCATGGAGGTGATGGATGTACCCAAGTTCTCAATGAAACCATATGCAACAAAGGACAAGAAAGGTTGACCCATGACCAAGGTCTTGTACTCCTCAGCTGTCACAGTGACGAGATCCTGCTGGGCTAGACAACACGTAGAGACACAAAGGTCACAGAAAGATCATCAAAAAAGAAAGAAAGTCAGAGACCATTTTCAGGAGAATCCGTGATCTACTGTTCCCCAACCCTGATTCTGGAGCACCCCCAGCCCTGCACAGTTTTGTGTTTTCCTGCCACACTCACTTCAACAAAAGGGCTTTTTAATTAGTGGATCCATTTGATCAGGTTTGTTGGGAGCAGGGCAAACACTAAAATGTGCAGGCAGTGGGTCCTCCAGAACCAGAGATGAGACACACTGGGTTTTTCGCATGCATAAGGAATTCAAACATGAATCATGAAAAAAATGATATTGGACTCCATGCAATGACCACGCAAGATCAAGACCTGGACAAAACCATCTGTCACCTTATGTGTTTAAGGTGGTAGTAACTTCAGGTTCCTGCAGATAGTGTTGCATGAAGATGATGGGGCTATAAATACCTGCAGGGTGTGAGTGATAGGATATATAGCTTGGGAAGAGGTGGTACAGTGCAGTGAATGTCTCATTCCACGTGTGGAAAATGGCTCCAAAGCAGATGTTAATGATTGTCTAAAAGGAGTGACTGCATTTGGGTGTGCCAAAGACCATAGTGTGAAGGAAGTAGCTGAATCTGCAGGTGTATGGAAGCGTACGGTCATATGGGTCTACCAGCAGTGGCTAAAATCCCAGCCTACAGGAAACTCTCCTTATGCCAGGGAAGGCATCCACCAAATCTGGCCCATCTGCGCAATTATTTGATGCAAGAGTGTCTGAACATTGATGTGGCCTACATCAGAAACTTGTCCAGTCCATGTTAAATTGTTATTGGTGCTTGTGGAGGTGTAACACGCTATCAGGTATATTTCAGTCACAAGAGACAATTTTCTTTGTCCTCTGAGCTTATACTTATATCTTAGTAGGTACAAAAAAATGTAAATTCACTGGTGTTGGTACTGACCACCAAAAATCAGGTACCGTGGCATCTCTATATCTGACTCACCCTCAAAAGGCAGCAGAGTAAAGCTTCTGGTGACGAACTTGAAGACAGACCTTGTGGCCCCGGTGTAGTAGTCCACTTTACCGGTCACGCTTACGTTGACATTCCGCTGTTCCTTGCTGTTGTTGATGAGAGATACGATCACGTTGATGTCATCGCCTTCGTTGGTTTGGTTTGCCCAGAGCTGCAGCTGGACGTCACTGGCTGGCAGTGTGACTTTATTTCTCATTAGGCCTCGAGATTCAGCCTGTTTCATGGTCTGCTGATCTTCAGGACTGCCTGCAGGTGGGGGAGTTTGTTGAAAGGTATTAATGAGAGTAGTACAGAAACAGCTGTACTACTTCTCCAGCTTCATACCTACCATTTCTTCATGACAAATGCTAACTGACAAAGACAGCCAGGTAATGTCACAGCTCTTTTTCTTTGTTTTTATTATTATTTAAAGAAATGATTGGATAATACAGGAAGGAATTATCTCATGTGAATTAGGTTTAGTGTGAGAGAACCTTTTGAGTTGAGTCTATTTGTGTACAAATCTGTCTGGTCAATTATTTAGGCTTCATTTTAAATGGGATTTGAATTGTATCTTAACTAAATTGCTGGTTACGATACATTTCAATTCCTTGCCTATATCTACCTTAACTCATGAAAAGGGTGCTATGGCATAATGGTGCTTAGCATGAGTAACACAATAATAGCATGGTTACCAAATGGTAGACCGAGCATCGCAGTTTACGCTCACTGTACCAATGAAGACAATCAAATCAAATCAAATCGGTGAGGCCAATCATTCTCTGAGTAGAGAGTTTTTGAGCCAATCTTAACAGTAAGATGCTTTTGGGAAACTGGTCACTTCTAGATAGAAAACCTACATTGTCTCTGGCATCAGCAGCCAGTTTGCTAATAATAGAGGATGCCAATGGCATCACAATACACTGTTTGCAGTTATCACATGCTATGGAAACAAAGTCTTCATACCGCACTACTAGAGCCATTCTACACATACATACAGCACCAGTCAAAAGTTTAGACACAGCTACTCATAGAAGGTTCTCCCTATGTTTAACTTCTAAATTGAAGACCTCATGGAATTATGTAGTCCACCTTAAAAACCTCTGAAATGGAACTTTATAAAACATGTCCATCATGAATATTCAGTAAATTGAAAGAGTAACTAGTAGCTTTTAAACTGTGCAATAAAAGAGATAAATGTTCTTTGTGTAATAAAATATATATTAGACGTGGAGATATGGCCAAAATATAATACTGTGATACATCAAGAGTATATGTGGTATATCAGGACATCTCATCAGTTGGAACTGTAAAAATTGTTATGTGTAGAGCCTGTAGAGTCTTTAAGATAACCAAACACATCCATTTAGTTGGGTGTGTCTAAAGCCTTTAATTGCTTCTATACATACATAAAAATGTATATGTATGATACAGCATAGGTCTTGCATAAGCTGTATAAATGCATTTTCCCCATGGCCCAACTAAGGGTGCCAAAAGTTAAAGTAATGGTAGAATCAGGCCTGCCCCAGAGTAGCTTCTGTGTACTATATGTGTCCTATTACTGTACAAAAAAGCTAGAACCTCCATCATGCAGTAATGGCATTGCAAAATGTTACTAACTAGTGGTTATAAAGGCAGATTGTTTAGCTCAGGATTTAACTGAGTTAAGGCAGTGAGTTCCACAATTCTCTGGATTATCCACTTCTCATATTATCCAGTAGAGATATTGTTGATTTATAAGTTTTAGAGAAACACATTTGAAGCAAACTCATACTCATAATTCAGAGGGACAAAATACGTGGAACATAAGCAGCAGAACAAAACGACTGAGCGATTGACTTATTTCCATCCAACTCCTCTGTTTGGGCAACATCAGATCTGCTTACAAATAAGGAGGCGAATGGATCCGACTCCATATTTAGTTTTCCCATGACAGAGCTATCTTCTTTCAGAGCAGCCTCTGGCATCTGATAGTCCTGCTTTGCCACAAAAGCTAATCACTCAGATGCAATTACTCACACAGTGCTCACTGGAAAAAGAGATAGAGGGACAAGTGGAGAGAGGACAACTCCAAACGTGAAGAGTTTTTTGGGCAGCTGAAGATGGCAAATGGCTTTCAAAGGAAGCCAACTAAGCTGAACTGCTTGGATTAATATTCAATTAGACCTAAAATGCACTCTCTAAGAAAATAGTTGGTACTGTGGGACCTGGCACTTTTCCTGAAATCAATTTAGCACAATAAACTCTGGTGATTTAGCTGTTTTCAGAAATGGGATCTATGTTGAAAGAATCTTCTCTAATAGTATGCACTAATTGCAAGGCAGGATTTTGTAGTAAACAATTTACAATATAGCATGTTTTATTGATGCACTACAGCAAGTCAACTACAGCAAGTCAACTACGGTCAAGTCCGCATGGTTGAGGGGTCTTCCTGAATCAGTACTTAATTAACAAAGGTACCACTTTAGAATGAGACTACTCTTATAAAATGTTTTTGAATGGTTTAACATTTGCTTATTAATGGTTATTAGATGGGTCATAACGATTCAGTTATAACACGTTAATAAAAAGGGCAAAAAGTGAGCTTATCTTTATGATGAATATATTGTCGCTGTCTAAAGAAAAACAATTATCTGCAAAATGGCAACTTTACAGGAGGGGGCAAAACAAAATGTTATTCTAATATGAGTCAATTGACTTTTTTTCCAAGCAGTTTTGGGCCATTTCTGTTGGTCCATTCATCATTAACAGCAGCTGCTGTGTTCAAATGATGCATAAAAGTAAAAATCAGCAAAAATGGAGAAACATGTTTTCTTTGGACAGTGACGATGTACAAGCTCTGGAAAAATTTAAGAGACCACCTCGAAATGATCAGTTTCTCTAGTTTTACAATTTCTGGGTTTGTGTTTGACCAAAATGAGCAGTTCTGTTTTATTTTATACACTACTGGAAACACGTCTCCCAAATTCCAGATCAAATATTGTATTTTAGATCTGTTTATTTAGAAAATGACGCCTCCAGGAGCCTGTTTGAACCATGCTCGCTGTGCATTTCACCCCGGCCACCGCTCCCCAGTCTTTCTGTAGGTCACTTGAGGTCATCTTACATTGGAATGAAGTGGGGCTCATAATGGTCAGTAGAGAGTGGTTTTCACCCTCTGCCAGTCTGTAGCTGTTTTGTCCTGTGTGTTTGCTGCTTGACCTTGTTCTTATGAACCAGACGCTCACTGTATCTGCCAGTAAAGCTAGAACCCAACCTTCTGTTCCTCACTAAGAACCTGCTGTACATGTGGAGATGCTGATTTAATAAGAAAATTGAGTGGTCTCTTATTTATTTCCAGAGCTGTATACGTGATTACACTGACATGTTTGATGGTGACTGATGGAAAAGACGAAGCAAGATCAGTAAACATTAAAATCTAAGCTTTAACAGTATAAAAGAATGTGTTCACAACAAATCTTTGCCGCTCTTCCTTTTTGTGTTTTTGATGCTTTTAAGGTGTTTATATCCTAATTAATAACCATTTTTGCTCTTACCCCAGTACATAGACTACTATTAGTTCATGTTGAAAACGTGAAAAACCCTATTGCTTTACATCCATTAGAGCTTGATCCATTAAATTAAACCTGAGTAGGCCCTCAGACACAGCTTGGTCCCGTTCTGACCAACAGGATTTTTTTCTTGTGCTGGTAAATTTCTTGTCTAATTTTTTTTAACTGTATTTTTTTGGAGTTCCACAAGGTTCCATTTTAGGGCTGCTGTTTTTCTCATTGTATAATAGCAGGCTAAAAAACTGTATATTTCTCAGTGGATATATATATATCCAACTCAGAAATGGTACAAAATCCCAGCAAAAAATTAGATCACTTTGCATTGTATGTCAAATCCAAAGTACAAAGTTTGGGTGTGAATTTAGACTTCAACCACTTTTATGTTACTGGTTTATTATTTAAATAATATTATTTAAACACATTTGCATTATATCATCCAAAAATGTGAGGTCAGGCCTTTTAATCCCAAAAGCAAGATAAAAACTTTGATGTCTGTCCGTTTCAACCAGTTGTGAACAGTAATGAAGTACATGTAATTGATAGTTACTGTACTTAAGTAGTTTTTTCATGTATCTGTACTGTACTGAAGTGTTTCCATTTTGGGGGTTTTTACTTTTTACTTTAACTCCACTGCATTTTAAAGTCTAATATCTTACTGTTTACGCCAAATCTGTTCTTCCTTTTGGCTTATGTGGCATAAAAAACGTAACATGTCCAAACAAAAGAAGCGTGAAGTGAGCCCACCAATCAGGGCACAGCGGTCACTTTGTTTTGCGCTTGTTTGGACCTGTTGGACAGAACTTGGTTCTAGCTAATGGAAACTGTTCTCCTTCACTGTTTATGATCATTTGAATAGGTATCAGTGTCAGACTAAATACTGACCTTTCATTAAAGACTGGTGGACTGAGAGTAACACTAGAGTCTCTTCACCTAAAATTCATGCTACTGTTACTCTCCTTACTTAAGTACATTTGAAGGTAAATACTTTAGTACTTTTACTCCAGTGGAGGTCTAAAGGGAGGAACTTCTACTTTTACTGGAGGAATACTTTACCTTGGGTATCTCTACCTTAACTCAACTACATGGCTTTCGTACTTCATCCACCACTGGCTTCAACAGATACTGGCCTTCTGCCAACACCCTCTGTAAACTGCAGCAAAAGTTGAGAGACCAATTTCTAAACTGTAGATCTCATTCCCTCTCACAATTAGTGAGATCTTATCAGAAAATCAGGACATCAGGAAATAGAGACTATGTTAATTTTGTCCAGAAGATGGGGCCCTTGAGCAAAACAAAAGACCTTCTGGTTTTTTTTTACAAGCTCTGCTGTAGGTGGAGCAAAAGACCATAGTGACTTCTATCCACTGGAGGTCAAAGCTGCTAGTTAGCCCCTAAATAGTAATCATCATTTACTTACCTTCAGGATATTTGTAATTGCTCGTGATGACCTCAGGGTTATTGGATCCAATCATTTTGGTCACAATGGCCTGTCCCACATAGGTGGTATTTGTAGAGGCAGTTGTTATGTTTCCGTATTTGTCTCTTTTATAGAAGACCACATCGCTATTAACCTGGGTTTAAGAAAATTAGTTTTATGCAGGATTAGCATTTCAGCATAGATGTTTCTTAGAGAAATGATAAAATGTTGGCCTTCAAACAAAAACACAGGAACCAGAAGGATTTGAGTTACAGGAGCTGTAGAGTGCATAGAAGCAGCAAAGAGAAAAGAGAGCAAATTTGCTTTTACCTCAGCAAACACGAAAGGTGCATCAAACTGATAGCCCAGCTGTCCCTCTTTGATGGCTTTGACAGATGTAGGACCAACGCGGTAATAACCTGCAGCAAATATGAACAGGCAACCAAGAGTTCTGTCTTGATATTATAGGAGATGTGTATGAAACTGCGCTTTTGTCAGCACTTTTTCAGTATTTGGAGATTTTCTTGTGTATAAAACTTTACTTTTCTAAATGCAGGAAATTAATGTTTTTCTTCAGTGCATGACATTCTATGCTGCTTTTTCATATTCTTCTTGGTAATTTAGTCAAATAAGTCGTATCTTAATAGAGTATTTTACTTTGTTTTGATTTGTTCTTTATACGCAGATCAGTGTGACTGAAAACATGTGAACTTATACCATCACTGGTCTGCTGAGGAGTAGCATCCACCACTTGCCAGCCTGAAAAAACTGGAGGTATGTCAGGCCTATTCAAAAACACTTCATTCCAGCAGTGGAAGTTCCTGCAAAGAAACACAGTCAGGAATTGTGGAATGGTACATATTGACCTAAAAAGTATAAGTGGTCTTCAAAAGTCCTAAATTCTTGTAGATGCTCTGGGTACTTTTGTATATCACACTGACACACTGACACAGCTCCTGTAGATGCCATTGGATGCGGATGATGGGACTGCAAATGCCTGATTCATAGATTGAGAAGAGCTGGTACAGTGCAGTGAATGTCTCGTTCCATGTGTGGAAAATGGCTCCAAAGCAGATGTTAATGATTGGCTAAAAGGAGTGACTGCATTTGGGCATGCCAAAGACCATAGTGTGAAGGAAGTAGCTGAATCTGCAGGTGTATGGAAGCATACGGTCATACGGGTCTACCAGCAGTGGCTAAAATCCCAGTCTACAGGAAACTCTCCTCAGAATTGTGCCAGGGAAGGCATCCACCAAATCTGGCCCAACTGCGCAATTATTTGACGAATTCTGAACACTGATATGGTCTACATGCAGAAACTTGTCCATGCCAAATTGAATAGCAGCTGTTATTCGTGTTCTTGAAGGTATTCCATGCTATTGGGTACATTTCAGCCACAGATGATTCATTTTATTTTCTGGTAATCTTAAAAAATATCTACATAAATATGTCATCAAAATGTTTCATTTTAAGATTATATGTATTTATAGACAATAATTTAATCTAGCCATTAGCAGGGAATTTGCAAGTTGCAAGAAACGATGCTTTAATCGAGCCCTGACAAACCGGATAAAGTGAAAATGTCTAGAAAACATCCAGAAATTGGTATCACTTCTCACGTAAGGCTACACGTACATACACCTTTAACGTCAACCAACACAAACCTGCATAAACGTTTATAAAGGCTTAATCCAGCAAAAGGTGCTTTGTCAATTCAGATGCGATTCCACCTCAGAAGGTAATATACTACTTGGAATAAATCTTTGTAAATATCTATATACGGCTAACCTAATATCAGTTATAGAATTAGGTAGGTACCATGTAGCTTTATGAATGTCACACCTCAGTGTAGCCTAATGCTGTTACAGCAATCTCATTATGAGACATACCAGATATATTGCCTAGGTTTAAGGGCTTAACCTGGACTAAAACAAGCACTATAACAGATAAATTAGCAATTTGTGTTTTGAGAGAGTAGAGAGTATGGAATGCCAGTGATTATATACTGAAATGCTGCTGTAGCAGTGCTGTTAGCAGTGACAAGAACACAAAGTGGTTCCAGCAACAAATGGGTTCCCTCAAAAGTGCAGCAACTGTTCTATTTAAACCTTAGTTATATAACAGAGTTATTGTGTTACTGCACTTTGCAATTAATGAGATGTTTGCCTCTCGTCTCATCTCACCAGATAGAGTCTGTTGTGTAGTTTGTGTCCATTCGGCCATCCTCGTCCAGCACAATATCGGTCTTCAGGTTGCCCATGTTGTCGTGAGCAGAGCAGTAATTAGTGACGACCCTCGCAGGCAGCCCAAGACAGCGGAGGACTACAGTGGAAGGTAAAGCCACAGTAACATGTTAGCTGTTTGTATTTGATATCACGTCTTACGTAAGGCTACACGATGCCTACATACACCTTTAACGTCAACTGACATAAACCTACTTATATGTTTATGAAAGCTTATTCCAGCAAAAGTAGCTTTGTCGATTCCGATGCGATTCCACCTCAGAAAGTAATACACTAATATCTATATAAGGTTAACCTAATATCAGTTAAAGAAGTATATAGGTATCATGTAGCTTCATGAATGGAGTGTTTCCTAAGCCTGGACCTGGAGGCCCACTGTCCTGCACTTTCTAGAGCTTCTCCAGCTTTAACAAACCCACTTTAACTCTTTAACGGGATTGGTAATGAGCTGATTAGTTGGAACTAAAACGAGTAGGGCAGGACGCCTCCAGGACCAGGCTTGAGAAACACTGTACTGGTTGTATGAAAATGTTTGTGCTGTTTTTCTAACTGAAAATACGTGACACATCCTCTATAGAGCACACACTTCCAGGCATGTGCACAGATAGACCCCAGGTGGTGCCTAAGCAGATGGCTTTTTGGGCTCAGACTAGATACGTTTGAGATTTTAGGGTTTAAATTAGTCACATGGTGTCAAATCTTAATTATATCCATGTGCTCTTATTCCCTGTTCTTAAGTCCCTGGCCCTCCATCTTAGGCAAGTGACTCGATCGTTAATGTGAACAAACCAGCCTCCTGAAATGACCCATATGTGCACCTGCCCATGCCCCAAAATGTCTGTGTGCGGTCATATTTTAATACATAATTACAATTTGTTTACTAAATTTAAGATTTTGGGAATATCTGTCACACCTGCTGGCTCTCTTCTCACACCCGATCTCCCGGACTCCATTTCCCATAACACACCACCCGATGATGTCACTGTCACAGGTCCGCCATCTCCCAATCCTGTTCCGTTTTCTAGATCCGATTCTCCCAAGTATTGATCAGAGACCTGTTGTTTATCTAGTCTATTTGTACAAATACTCCTCTCTCACACTGCTCATTGTGAAGTATTGCCACTCTGTGCTTACTGAGCGGTTCTCTCTGCTATTACTCTTGTTTGCTACTCTGGTTTTGACTTTATTCTGATTAGCTGATTTACTCTTTTGTCTTTCCCCTGTTTGTTTGCCTGGTTTAGTCGCCTGCCTGATTCTTCACTCTGACTCTACCTTGCCCTTTTGTTATGTCTGCCTTGCTCTTGTTGCTGCTGTGTTTGATTACAAATCTGTTAAATAAACCTCCCCTTGATTTTAGCTCAGCGCTCGTCACAAATCTGTTTGTCCATCAACACAATATCACACAATGTGAAGGCGATTGGTGTTGACACACTGTCTACATAACACATTCACAACATCTTATAGCACAATTTATAACACACTCATGAATGTTTAAATCAACATTAATATGCAAAGTTAACATGTTTTACTTGAAATTAATACAGACTACTATGTGGTTTTAGCAAAAGACATTTTTAAAAATTAAAGTCATCATTTATTCTATATCATTTTCAGTGAAATGCCTATTCTAGAAGTTATTTATTTACGTTTTTTCTAAGCATTTGTATTTTGCACTTTGCTATTCTTTCGCTTTTTACTTTATGTAAAATATTGTGCCGGAGGGTGAAGTTTATCAAGTTATTAAGTTAGCACAATTATACATGTGCTTCCCTCCAAAAACGATACATAAGGAAGAACAGCACTAAACATAAAACCTCTACAATGGACTTTTAACCCCAGGAGAAGTTTTCCTAAACTGTGTATGGGCTGTTGAATGAACCCTGTGGCACAATACAAATTTAAAGATGACAGAGTAGAAAAGAGAAAGAATAAGAATAAGTCCAAATAAGTCTTCTGTCTAAAGGGGTAAAGCCAGGTCATCGAAATAAATAATTAAGACTTTTATTTTGAAAAATGTCTCTCACTAAAATCACATAGTACTACATATTAATAGCATGTAAAACTTGTACACTTTATGAATGTAGATTTAAACATTCATTAATATGTTATGAAGGGTTTATGGAAGATGTTATGAATGTGTTATGTAAACACACCCAAGTTGAACAATGAGTGATTGCATTTTTAAGCCAAATCCCTAATTGTAGCTTGCAATAATTATTTTGCTATTTGATTCTCAAAATTCAAATTCTATGACAAATATTCAGCTTTTACTTTGGTGCATAAAACAGAAGAAATGTCTACATCTTTTAAACGGTTCAGTACTTATTATTATTATTATAGTGCAACTTTGTGATGCATAAGTTTGATCTAAATGTCATAATGTAATTAATATATGCTTTTAAACAGTAGTAATTAATAATTGGACCCCTGTTTATAATAACTTTATAATGTGTTTTTGAAGATATATCACATTACTTTATGAAAGGCACGTACAGTGCTTTTAGATGTTTGTATGTTACTCAGTAAATGATTATTAATATTAATATCATTAACAAACAATTAGCCTCCAATTGCGTTGCTATTTTTAGGGGCCTGTTTTCATAAGCGTAGCCTTGGTCCTGGAGACCTGAAGAGACCTGCCACCCCCATTCAAGCTAATTAACTTCTTCAGAAGTTCTTGATTGACTGGATCAGATCACATTAATGTCAGGTAAGGGTATGTATGCCGTGCAGGACAATAGCTCTCTGGGAGAAAGGTGGGTGACCACTGAAATGTGTTGCCAGTTATTTTTAACAGTGACAGACAAGCTTTTCAACAACAGGTGTGCATTCGTCCCCATAACGGAGTGGTGTAAAATTAAAGATCCAGATCAGAATAATTTTCAGTGCTATATGGACATTCATATGCAAGATGAATGTTGATACTTACAGGTGTTGAATGTGCCGGCGTACACCCAGCACTGGGCAAACTTCACAGGAACACCGCCGCTAGAGGCATAGCTGAGCAGGATCTCAGCACTGCCTGTCCAGGATGAAGGTGCAGTGCCGAGGGAAAAGTTTTCACCCCAGTTACCCACCAGAACACCATCATCATCCTGGGAGTTAATCTGAGAATACGAAAAAAACAAGGTAAACAGTTTATTATTATTATTATTATTATTATTATTATTATTATTGCTATTATGAATCAGAATACACATAATACCAGTCCTGAGGCCTGCCGAACCAGTTTTACAACATCTCCTCTGTATTGCAAGGGCATTTTCCCAAAATCCAAAACAAAGAGGCAAGCATCCAGAACTCCACGCTTAAACTGGAGGAAAAATCACATGACAGGTATAAATTTAAACATTTATTTATTTATAAATACAAACAAGTACACTCATCGTCAAAAGAATAGTTGCACAAATAAGAATCACCCGACAGGAATGAAACTTGGTGGGTAGGTTTGACCTTGTGAGACATGCCAATGATTCAGGTTTTGCACATGTGACGTAGGCAAGAACGGGCCTTAACGCTGTACCCGACTGACCGAACAGCCACGACTGCGGACATTCAGAGAGCAGTGATGCCCTTCATGAGTCATCCATTGGCAGATGGCTACACGACGCAGGGCTATATGCATGCAGACCATTACAACGACTGCCCTTAACACCACGTCAACGTTGCTAAAGACTGCAACGGTGTCGTGCCAGACTGCCATGGAGTGCTTCAGAATGGCAGCAGATCATCTACAGTGACGAGTCCCGCTTTTGTGTTGATGGAGACGACTAATCAATCCGTGTGTGGAGGCACCACGGTCAACGCCAAGACGAACGGTTTGTTGTCACACATCACATGTCAAAAAGCCCTGATGTCACTCCATCTCCACCCCTACCACACAATCTGCAGGAACTGTTGTGAATACAACCGTTGGGACGTATAGTGTATAGAGTGCCTGATAATTGACTGATGTTTTGAATCTAGTCTGTAAACCTTGCAGTGTTATTAACCTCAAGTGTAGCCAGAAAAACCCTAGTGTGACTTCTTACCTGTCCGTAGTTCCAGGGTCGACCTGTTATTTTACTGACCACTCCATTGTAGATGACCCCTGTGTCGTTTAGCACATACTCGGCCCTCTCATTTTCATTGGCCACGTAAACCTGATCCGCTGTGTAACAGCATAAACACACCTCAGCTTAAACATTTTAAACCAGTAGAAGAGAATGAAGTTGTCACCATAGAATGCAAAGCACTTACAGGGAGCCCAGGGATTGAAGAGAACGTAGAAGTCTGTCTTGGGGTTTCTTTTGGTGCGTCTGATCCACAGAGAGGTTATAACTGCTATGTAAGTGCTGAACAGGCCAGTGATGCAGTCCGAGGTTGGAGTGATGCCCACCTTGGTCACAGTCCCGCTGATGTCCACCACACGGCATCTCCAGGTGTTCTTCTGTTGATCCCCACCAAGGGTTAGAGTGATTAAGGTTCCTTGGGTAATATTGGGGTTGTTGCCTATAGACAAACACAAGCAGTTCAGAAAGACCATGTACTGTAAATACAAACTTGTTTAAACACACATTTTATAATAACATGACTCAGTCTGTTTACATTGCAACAACTGATTTATGCAGAGCTTTTGAAAAAAAAACTTTTAATTCTACTAGACCCATAGTTAATATGAATATTCATTATATCCCAAAGCTTCTCCTTCTGAGGCAGGTCCGGGACTGCACGATTGTGGTTTATACCCTATGTTCACATGCCCACAAATGAGCTCTGACCTTTCTTCAGCTTTGAAGCAAAGTAAGCTTAGCGATAGTTCAAATGACAGTTAAATGAAAGTTAAATTGTAGTATAAGATTTCAAAGCAATAAACGGTCACGGTCCACTAGCTGTGTGCATGCTGTTGCTGCAACTGGTGGTCTAGTGGCTAGGATCCGGTGGTCTCACTGGCACAGCCCAGGTTTGATTTTCAGTCAGGACGTCCTCTGTTTGAGGGGACCATCATGAGTTGGAGATTAGGGAACTAGCCTTGTGATCAGAAAGTCGCCAGTTCAATTCCCTGAATAGACGGGATATGACTGACCGACTGCTTCCAGAACCCTCAGGACATGACTGAAGTGCCTCAACTGCTTCCTGAACCAACAGGATATGACTGAAGTATCCAAACTGTTCCCCAACTGTTCCTACGGGCTCAATGTTGTCAAGAAGGAGAGATGGCTGAGAAACAACCAATGAGGAATCTGAACAACAAAGACTGAGAAAGAAGTTCCTAGATCAGGCAGGGACAAAGAGCCAAGGCGAAAGCTGGCTTCCTATTCGTCAGCTTCTTAATTGGTTCAAATTTTCCCGTTCCATCTTAAATGGTGCTGCAGTTACATTCTGGTGCTCGCAGCCTTGGGAACACTTGCGGTGGTAGCTGATGAAAAAGAATTTGACTTCAGCTTTGTGGAAAGTTGAAAGTCATGGAAAGGAATGAGGTTGTTGCTCTGTTTCTGCTGGACAGTTTGGTAACTTTGACTTATTTGTGCTGTTTCGTGGAGCCAGTAGATCAGTATTGTTTGTCCTGTTTGCTGATGTTTGTGATAGCAACTGGTTAACATAGCAGCAGCAACTGTAGCAACAACCCACAACCTAGCTAACACTAGTTACTAGTTGATAGTTGTTGTTTGCCCTGACATTGCAACATGGTATTATCTAAGCACTACTACACTAAATGGTGATGCTGTTAAATTTGTAGACATCAGTCTTTTAGGTGGTTTGATAGCTAGTGACCTTTACACCTCGTAATGACCTAGAACGTCCATTCACTTTGGTTCCATAGATAAGACAGAGTTTATGATAATTTCATTGAGTCGACATCAATTGACTAAGTATGGGATTGTTTTGAGGCACACACTAAGCCGCAGGACTGGTTAAGCTCTATTGAACCAATGCTGATGTTTGAACTCTGTTCCTGACTATTGGACACAAGCTGGTCTGAACAAGCTAGCTGAACTTCGCATACTCTTAATCTCCTCTTCGGTACCTCTGATGTCACATTAGTGGTGTCTGATCTGAATATGTTTATTAGGCCTCCATAAACCATTGTTTTGAAGAGTACAGCAAACATTGTAGTGAGGAAGACAACAGGATGCAGGCTGCACTGCGCTTGAAGATCAAAACCCTGCCGCTTCCTCAAGCCTGTGATTTTTACTCAGGCATTCCATGTAACAGTCCTCGTTTCCTCTTCCTTGGTGCTGTGTGGGAAAGTCTTTAGCATATTCTGCCAAACACAAGGAAGTCAAGTGGCTCCTTCTTGTCTTTTAAACTTCTGGCACAGCTCGCACGTCTGCCCCTCCTCCATCTTCTGGTGCCCAGAGATTGTCTGGTAATTACTAACAGCTAATGATCTGATGTCTTTTTAATTGTCCACTGGATGATTCACATATGAGTGCTTGATCATATTAATTGGGGGCAATTGCTGCCTGACACAGGAGAGGGGAGCGAACAGGCAGAGGAAAATCTACTGGCGAGAACATGACTGCGCCCACCTACTCTACAAAGACGACAGTGTCCTTCACGATAGCAATCATCGTCAGCCTTGGAATACTCTTGCAGATTCTGCTAAAGTGCCAACTCACCCCCAACCCCTCAGATAAGAACTCTGTATCTGCACTTCTGGAAGGCTCTAATGAATTTGGGAAACACAGTAAGTGTTTAACTTAGCAATCCAACCATAATTGCTTTTCTTCAGTTATTTGTTTATTCAAGTGCGCATGTGAACAGCATACGCAGATTACTTAGATCAGATTAAGGCCCAGATATCTGATTATGAAAATCAATAGCGGTAGCTGGATTTTAGCTCAGTAATCAGGTTTCTCAGTGCATGTATGCCCTTTCTCTGATTTCTTTCATTTTTCTAAGTCTGTGCATGTGTGAAAACAGACTGTGGAGCCAGAAATAAGCAAGCAGCGTTTAACACAGCAGTTGCGAGATGGCAACAAAACACTTTTGGAGCAAAACTAAAATCAGTTACATGCTTGAAGAAATGTTTATCTTCTAGAATATGTATTTTCATATTTTCAGGTAAAATGACTTCTAAAAAAAAAGCTACAATGATTTTTACAATATGTTTGCATCTGTAAACATTAAGTTTATTGGCTGCCAGCAAAGCAGAAGTCTGATCACGGCCTGACTTGTGTTGACCCAGAGCTTCTCATTATCTGATTACTCAAGTGCATGTAAACAGGCTAAAAGGATTACTGACAAAATCTGATTTTGTGCTGTTATTGGATTAATAAGTGCATATAAACACACTTGTTATGTTAAAACATCCATCTTCACCCCAGATTTAGTTTCCTTGTAAGGCCTCGGTACCATGTAAAGAGCAGCAGCCCTGTATCGTGATGTTCCACTGTCAGACTTTGCTGTAAGTATGGTGTTCTTGAGACCTTTGCCACCCTACTTTCTCTGAACATGGAAAACAGATTTATTCATGGACACGGATGGTATAAATAACAATTCACTCTTTCTACCAAAATATTTAAGATGCACAATAAGCTGTGACATATTGTAACCTTTTTCAGAGCTATTCTGGTCCAAGTTACTAATCTGCTACTGCGCCACCCTGAGGTAGACCATGAGCTAGTTAAGAATACCTAAGAAGCGCACATATTGTAGGTGAAGCAGCTAAATAGAGACCAATCAATGAATCTGCATTTGAACATCTAATATGTCATAATAAGTTCATTATCAGAATTGTGATTTTGAGATAAGAGATTGATTGGGGGGGGCGGTCTGTTTTTTCCTGTTTGCTGTAAGTCTGTCTGTACCTCTGTTTTATTTCTGGTCATTTTTTAAACTCTTAAACTTCAGACTTTTTCAGTTGCAGTTTTAATTCAGTAACTGATAAAACTAACATGTAAGTTATGAGTATGAGGAGTTGATGTGGGCCCACATATCAATAGATCCATGGTGTTTAACGTGGCTAACGTTCTTCTCAGACCATCAGAACATTAATAATACGGTACTGATTATGAAACCAGTCAAACCTTTAAAGCTGAAAATTCCAGATGTTTTTAATGGAGAGTAGAAAGCAGTGACTCACCGATCGAGAACTCAATATTGACCCAGTCATTCTGAGGATCAAACAGGCGACTGAATACAATTCCCATGATGAACTCCTGCCCCCGACGTATGATCAGCTTGCTTTGGTCGTAACTGTTGGTGTGGTGGGCCACCTTGTTCATGTCCTCATACATCTTCACGTTGGTCACGCTGAGTGCTGAATAATCTGAAATACAGGAATTTATTACTTATTCTTATCAGTTACAAACAGACTCTCCAAATGATGACAGTTACTTTCATAATAATGTAATAGTGTCCCATCAGTCCGTAGAACCATTTCACTCTTTTTGCTCTTCTTCTGTCTCTTTTCCTTCTTTGTCTTTTTACTTTTCTTCTCCTTCTTTTTCGTCATCATCATCATCATCATCATCATGATTATCGTCATCATCATAATCTCCTTCTTCATCATCATCTTCATCATCATCATCATGTTCTTCCTCTTCTTCTTCATCATCTTGTTCTTCATCATCTTCTACTTCTTTTTCTTCTTTTCATTCTTCTTGTTCTATTTTCTCCTTCTTTTTTCTATTTCTTCTTCATCTTGTTCTTCATCATCTTCTACTTCTTCTTTTTCTTCTTTTCATTCTTCTTGTTCTTTTTCTTCTCCCCCTTTTTCTTCTTCTTCTTCTTCTTCTTCATCTTCATCTTCTTCTTCATCATCATCATCATCATCTTCTTCTTTTTCTTCTTCTTCTTCTTCTTCTTCATCATCA
>CM067479.1:4404806-4427249 GCA_034552555.1 Semaprochilodus insignis
GGAGGAGGGGGAGGGGGAGGGGTGGTACTCCCAGGCAGCACTTGTTGCTCAGTGGAACTGAGTGAGGGAGGGAGAGTGAAAGAGGGAGGGAAGAAGCGGGGAATAGAGACAGAGGGGAGGCTGCGGGAGGGGGAAAAAAAAAAGTGGCAGGCAACAGCATCGTCCAACCAGTTTCTGCCAGAGTAAGGGAGAGAGAATGCAAATGCTCCTCGGTTAAACTGACTCTATCTCTTTACAGCCAGATTGCTGTAACCACAATCAAAGTTAAATGGTTATATTGTACCATTCAGCCTTAATTTATCTGGATCTCGATCTTTAATCACTTTATTGCTTTTTTTCAACATGAACTTTCTGAGAAGGGATTTTAAAATGACAAAGCTTGCCTGATGCAAACCCTCTTGCTTCTCCAGCCCCGGCAGGGCCGTGTATTTGCCTGCAGTTTACCTCAGGGTGGTGCGCCGTATTTTCCACATCTGCCACTTTTGAGGACAGGCAGAGGAGCTGCTGAGTGCCTTTGTGTAAACAGTGCTAATCTGGAGTTCTCGTGGCGGGCCACTAATCGAAAGCGAGGCAGCAGGCCGCCTGCGTCTGTCAGCCCTTGGCTGTTGTGCCGTCACTCGGCCCAGACAACAAATATAGCCCAGAAGGATGAGCTTGAGCTGCCCTAATGACACCCTACCTGAGAACCGCGCTGCATGCCGGGAGGGGATGTTAACCCGCGATGCTGTTCAGCTGATGTGACTTGTTGACAGCACCTTGAACAGAAAGTATATTTTCCAGACTTGGCTGAAATGTATTTCAGGCTGTTTGTGGCTGCCGAACATGCAATTTTAAGGGTGGGCTTTGGGGTTACTCTGTTGTGGTGACCCTGCTGTCTTGTTGCAACAGTTTTTTGTTTGGCCTTTTCAGCCAAACTACACCATACGTGTACCATGCACACCCACATGCACAATGTCCTGCTTCCCCCTCATGCTGGGCTGAAAAGGTACCATTGTTTGTTCTGCAAACATGGGACACACCTCGTCTCCACAGAGACGGGAGCGCATGCCCCTAGTCTGGCTGCTCCTTTGGCTTGTAAAGAAGTTGGCTCCACACCTTCATGCAGCTTCTCAGGCAAACAAATGGCTTTTACCTGAGAGCATCCCCCAGCACCATTGCTGCTGCTGAAGTGGGGGAAGGGTAGGATGGCCTGGAATGGAGGTGGAGGCTCAGAGAAGACGTTGAAGAGCAGTGATGGGGAGGGGTTGAAGCAACTCGAGACTTTGAAACTCCAGTTGCACTTTTTTTTTCCGTTTCAGTAAAGGCCTTGCTGAATGATACGAGAGGGCAGGGAACTGTCGAATATGCTGTGTCATTGTCCAGAAGTAGGCTGTGAGATTTTCTGATGAAATATCATGTCATATTTTTAAAACTCAGCCTGGAGTCAGAAAACAGAGAAGGAACCTTTGTTCCAAGTAGCAGTACTGAAATTGCAAGGCAGTCAGAATCTTCTTGTTGTCTGCTGAGCAGATACAGGGATTTCCAGTTCAGTTTGTGTTGCTCAAAGATGTCATTGGAGCCTTGCAAGTATGAAGCCAGTGGTTGAATGATAGAGGGAATGACTGTTATCTGGATGCCACACCCAAGTCACACTCGCAGCTCTGCTGACACAACGTCGCACTGAGACCAGTTTGAATGGATGATGTGCCTCAAATGATGATGTCCTTACGAGAAACTTGTGGATGGCAGATGCTCCCCAGCAAGAGGTCAATTTAACAGAAAACTGAGAAACCCTCCCCCGTGTGTTGGTACATCAGCATTTCAAAAGATGGCGGACGCTGATATGCCCTGTACTGTTTCCAAAATAAATGTGGCGTACAGGGATGGAGCCAGCGCTGGTGTAGAGGTCGGGGTGGGGACTAGGCTATTTGTAGAGTGTGTATTCAAGCCTAAATTTGGGTTGTGGTTATGTGGGGGCAGGTAAAAAAGGTAACGACGTGCCTAGTCTGCTTGACTGGGGTTAATGGTACACCGTCAGCCTCCCATGGGAAAGAAGGAGTCAATGGGCCAGGCTTTTCTGCCGCACCCCTGAGCAAGGCGACACAAAAGGGAGTGATCCGGACTCTTTCTCCCACCTGAAACCTGGCCTCTCCCATCAGGATCTGAGCACACAATGAACCACCAGAAACCCTGCCCACCTTCAACACCTATTTCATACCAGGCATGCACACTAACTTGTTGAAGAGAGGCCCACTTTTCTTGTTCAGCGGTGCTACCCCAGCTCCCCAGGCCACACCTTTCTCTAATGTCTTACCTGCATGCTGTCCGTTTGGAGGTTACTTACAAGAAGAATACGGTTTTGTTTTCACAGCTCTTGAGCTTGCACACGTAGTACTTCAAGATGTGGATGAAAACAAACAGTGCACGCAAACACAGTGCGGTCCGACTTGCCTGTGCCTGCTGTCTAGATTACAGAAGGGATGAGCTGTAACCGCTATTTCTCAAGCGGTTTCATCTGAGCCTTAGTCACTAGAATTTTAGCTAGCAACCTGTCTTTGCAAAACTTTGCCCTGCATCCCCAGAATGGGACGAAGCACTCCTTCACAGGAGTGTTATCATTAACAAGCAAGTTAACTCTACTGGTGAACTTTGGTACCAAGCCCAAGGAAAAAAAAATGAGCAAAGGCAGTCATAAAACTCACCAGAGAAGGATGAGATAACCAGGCCGTTGATTGGCTCATAAGAAGGAAACCAGGTCAAGGGTTCTTGCAAGAGCTTTTCCTTCTCAGCAGCTAACTGACTGTTGGACTCAGCTTTATCTTTTTGTGTTTAAATTGTTATTTCCCCAGATATACCACACAGTTATTGACCCTTCAGTGGCCGTCTTCACAATGCATAACCTGACCAGAGGCTGATCACCAAACAATCTGATCACATCTACTATAAATAAATCAAAACACAAAATAAGTGATGCTCATATCTATTTATGTGGCTTGAATACTGTGTTATGTAGAAATCCTTAATACTTTCTGATGGGTTGCATTGGAATATCATACTTATAACATGCTACAGCTGAACAGACTCTATCCATAGACTCCTTTTTTTTGTTTTAAAGCCTTGCCCAAAGGGTTTTGGAGTGCCTTTTGAGTGTGGAGTAGTAATTACCATTTTGGCCAACATGACCTCTGACTCAAACCACATAGGTTGTTCTGTAATGTGCCGCATATTCATGCTCTATCTACATTGCTTCCTTTTATTGCTGCTATTATCTTTTCAGCAAGGAGCCTCTGATACACTTTGTTAGGCCATGCATCCTGAATACCATCACACCAAGGCCACAGGGAGGTGTCATGATTCTAGTCCATAATTGGAACAGGATCCTGAGCGGGTTTGATGTTGGGAATAGATTATGGTTGTGTGGAACGAGTTTTGAACGTGCACATATGTTTGTAGAGTTGTGCTTCATTCCATCCTTCAGCAAGGAAATGGCCTGTCCCACAAGACTGAGTCTTTTTGACTTCCGCAGAACAGGAAATGGTGGATTCTGGATGTTGTTTCAGGTTTTCATAATTACGATAAGCACTGTGCTACATTAAGACAATTGCAGTTGGGAAGCATGGAAATGGATGGTTTTGGACTGAAGGCCTCGGTTCTTGTAAGGCAGGGAATGGTCCGGAAACAAGCTGAGTGAAGTTTTCTTCAGCTCTCCTGGATCATGCTATGACTGTAGGCTATTGACCAGCCTTTGGACAAGAAACGGCTTGTCAACCCAACAGAGCTCCTGAAGCAAACAAGGGAAACTCAACACTTCGTGACCGCTTCAGTCAGACCAGCTGTATCATTTTATTGTAGCCTCACACTCGCTGATTTCTTTGGTACATGACAACTTTCCCTTCCTGCAGTGCTTTTTAACCCTTTTCATCCTTTCATGACCTCACGGTGAAGAGAGCTGTAACCCACCCACCAATCTGTACCCAGGCTGGTACTGGCTAACATCTGATGGGACTCTCTTTATAACCCTGTTGGCAAACATTGAGAGGGCCCATACAGATGGAAATGAGGCCTTTACAGTCCCACAGCTGAAATGCTACTGCCCTGACGCCTCCGCAGAGTGCCATGGGATTACAAAGGGGACTGGTTTGTCATGACCACCCCCCCACCCCTCCTTGACTGCTGCGATGCTGGACCACAGAGATCTTGATGTTCCTCATTCAGCGTTCTCCCGCATACATTCTTTCATGTATCAATTGTTGTTTCACAGTTTTGGCTGCCGCCGCCTGTCCTTTGGATGTGGTTAACAGCTAATTAAAGGCACTTTAAAGAATGCTGGGAGTGCCAGGGTGAATAGCACAATCCACTGATTCTGTTTTTTGTGCTGTACACTTAATGGTCTCTTGTGCATTATAAACTGTCCCTCTCTTTATTGAGTGCTAACTCTGAGTTGCTCTTCCGTCGCAAGGCTTTCTTCTCTAACTGTGATGCTCATTCTCTTAGGGAAAATAACAGCCGTTGCAATAGGGGTGGATGATATCCCAGTAATGTGTTGTCAAGTTGGAGCAGAAAGACAGAACCTGTAGTGCCACATGTAAATACTGCCAAACACTGTGAATACAGTGATATGTGTTTACGGTTTCACCTACTGTAGTACACTAAGTCAAATTAAACAGGCCTAATTCCAGTTGTAGATCCAAGTGCTGTTGATTCAAAGTCAGGATATTGCACTTGTAGTGGTCTCCCCCCAGAAGGTAACAGTGAAACCCATCCACACTACCCTGGGACACTTTGCAGACTGATGCTAGCAGCGGCGCACATTAGCACCTAAAACATAAATAAATAGGCACGGCCCTTTAACACTCTCAGCCTCCAAATTCTCTCTGAAGTTCCAGAGCCTCCACCCCCTATTCCAGATGAATTGCTCCCTTGTAGGAGCATGTCCTCAGGCAGGGGCCTATAGAGAGAGAGAGAGAGAGAGAGAGAGAGAGAGAGAGAGAGAGAGAGACACCCCAGCACAGCGACTATGGAGCAGTGGGGGGAAAAAAAAAAAACAAAACAATGTGACTCTTATTTCAGCCAGAGGAGGGGAGAGCAGAGTACGTGATGTGATGCTGGGGAGTCGCTTCAGTGTAGCCGAGAAAGTTCAGCATGCCCACATACCCCTGGGTGTGATGGATAACCCCCGCTGCAAGGGCCGGTCTGGCTGTCACTCAGGCGCACGGCCATAGCAAACAGCTGGCTGCCCGGGTTCTCATTGGCTGATGCGGAGTCACATGCCTTGGCTTATGGAGGTGGTTCCTCGCTAGTGGGTGGGTGAGAGGCTCCACTGCAACAGTTGGCTGATGTTATGGCCTTGTACTTTGGCCTCCATCCTCACTTTGCAGTTTAGGTCATATAACATCGAAACAGAAGCCGGGGGGGTTGTGTGTGTGTGTGTGTGGGGGGGGGGGGTAGACTTTGTAGGAGACGAGTGAGAAGGTGAGGGCTGGAGGTAGAGGTGTGCAATGACTCATCTGGAAGTGCAGATAACATCACAGTTGTTCACTGACAGTAGTAAGCCATCTAGTTGTTCACCAAGTGCCTTCGCTGTGCTTTTTTTCCTTTTTACCCAAGTGCCTCTTTTCTTCAGGAGAGGGGGGGGAAAAAAGGTCTTGACAGCCACAAATCATGTGTGGTCACTGCGAGAGAGAGAAAAAGAGAGAGTAATGTGTATGTGTGTGACAGACATGGGGATAGTCTCAGTCTCAGCGCAGATGAAGGGTGTATTCTTCTTGGTTTCACAAAGAGCTCCATTATGGCATGCTGTAAGAGGCGTATCTGCCCAGTCCTCCATCAAACCCCCCTCCAGCGGTTTTCCTCCGTCTCGTCTCCCAAACAGACAAGGTGGAACCTATGGAGGCCCGGCTCCATAGCTAACCCGCGAACAGGCCTAGTAACCTGGGCATCACTTCCTTAAGTGCCTTTAAACTGTATGGGGTAGGTTTTTAACGTTGAGCATTAAAATGAAGAGTTCACTATAGATCTGCTAAAATAATTGCGTTGGTCACGGCTCAATCATGGCTTAATCACTGTACAGCTTGGTTGCTCTTGCAGCAGCTTTTTAAAAGAACCCATCCTGGCTCTACTCTGAATATTTGTAAAAAAAATTAAATTAAATAAAAAAAGTATTATATATTAATAATAATTTTACATATTATGTATATGCTTACCCACTTAAACATTTCTGGAACTTGTGTAATTAAGATTGCAAGGATATTTATTGGCTTATGTTACAGAAGATGTTGGAACGTAATAGGGATGCACAGTTAGGTCGTTATCTGCTGATATTTCTCTTAAAAATTTGGTGACGCTGGGTTACTATGATTTAGTCTTGATTGCCACAGTCAGTAAATATTTCTGTATTATAATTGGCATTGGCAGAGAGAGACTTTTTGGACAAAACTTAATTTATGCAGAAAACAGGGTTAATGATTAGACAAAAGTCTGACTAATTTGGGGACGCTGGTTATGGATGGTTTTATTCCAAAGCCCAACGTTATCCGTTTGCCAGCATAGCTATTTCCATTGTAGCAAACAGGCCTTTTTTTGTTGGTCTCTTGACACATTACTCTGCATGTACAATGGAATCTCTTTGTGATTTACAGCTCAGGGAGCAGGTTGTGTGTTCAGGGCATATTGGGGCTCTGTTCAGGTTGGGGCTTGTTGGCTTAACGGGCCTGAAAGCCCTAGAACCCAACCCCCCTCTCCATCTTTGTCTTCTCAGGTGTAGAGAGGCTTTCGGGTTTTGCCTCACGAAACCAGCGGCCACGCCTTAACCTCGCTTCAAAAAGAGATTATCTTAAGCATCTTTAGTCCTTTATTTTCCAAAGATGTTGAGATACAACAGTGAGCTCAACTTCAGTATGACTTCACTCTCGGCTAATCTTGGTCTGTTACCACTGTGTTGTTCTCCATGGTTTGGCCAGTACCAGATATGTAAAAACCATCAGCAAATGTTCTGGCTTCTCATTATTACGCTGGATTCCACCAAACCCCCACTGCTCCAATTCATTCACCTAGTCATCTTTCACACCCTTATTACCACAAGGAGTCGTTTAATGCAGCCCTGCCCATCTGTGTAGCTGTTTTGCTGTCTTGTAACTTCTTTTCTGCGGATGTGAGATCTATTTTTCCTACTGTGAATGTTTGGTAAGCGTCCTGCAGTTTCTGCCAGATCTGTTAGGTGAAATACTTCCATTCCGGACATATTGGGATTGTGCATGGGTTCCCAGAAGACCCATGAGATTGGCAAATTTGCATGTTGCGTACTGCATTAAGGCCAATGTTGCAGTAACAGGTTAGAACCGATATGTTGTGCTGCCCTTGCGTTTGTTACGCCACCACATGTTGTCCGTCAGAGAGGCCCAGTATAAAACAATGTTTGCTCATAAAGGACCCAAAGATAATTCCATTGCCCCAGTTCCTGATGCTGCTGGTTCCAAGGCCGCGACCTGCTCCGTGCTGTGGGTGATGGGCGATGAGGTCAGCGCATGGAGAGGCAGCCCTCAGCCCCTGGTGTGGACTTGCGATTTATGGAGTGGAGCTGTCACTGCCGCCTGTGAGTGAATGTGCCATTTGTTGCACGGACGGACAACTGTCAGAGGAGAGAGAGCGGCCGAGGCCTGCAGCGTCCTCCCTGTCATAAATACAACCGCCCAGAACGGCGCTGCTGAGGGAGGGAGAAAGCGGGAGAGAGGGAGGAAGCACGAGTGAGAGAGATAGGGGGAGGGAAGGAGACAGGGCAGGGAAAAGCGGGAGGGAGGAAGGAATTCCCATGTGACTGTTTCGCGGGACTTTTTTTTTTCCCTCATTGATGAAGCAAAGTTAGGTAGGACTTGCCAGACAAGTGTTAACTGATTTGCCCAGGATCTTAGAGTGGAGTTTTGAATGCAGAGTTAAGACAATATAAATCCTATGAAATTTAGAGGTTTGACATTTTTAAATGGCATTTCAGTAAAAGCAAATCCGATTTATGTGCTTTAACAGTTTAACAGTTTGGTCAGTCCATCAGGACATGTTTAGTGTCTTCTGTAATTTTGTTCTGGAGCTAATATAGCTCCATTAGCTTGGCTAACCTAATTTTAGGCTATGGCCATTTTATCATTAGCATGGCCATTAAATTACATACTTTAATTATTACACTTTCTACAAACTGACTTGCTTATGTAGGTTTTACACTGTATGCTGAGCTTTTATTCAGGCAAATAGCCTCAAATTCGTGACACAGCTAAAACATTTCATTTAAATCTGATATCAGTATTAAAACTTTGAATATTGGCCGGGTTTTCTGACCAGTCATGTAATTGAGATGTACAGCTGTTTTCTATAATTAAAGGCCATGAAGACCAGTATATTCACTTTTTCTGACTTGAGGGTTAAACAGTGTGCCAGACTGCCAGTTAGTGGTGGTTATGTTGTGCATGTTGGTTGCTTCTGCTTGGTCTATAAATTTTATATCAACATCGCAGTTTAGAAGAGTGCAGTATTCAAATCGCAAGTGCTGTAATTTTAATTATAGGTGAAAACCCGTTTCTTATGTGGGGAACATTAACATAATATCAGAGCTTGTAAACTGCCTGTAGATGAGTTGGACCAATCAGGGGCAGCCAAACAACTATATGCTGTGACATCACAACCACAGACTGAGAAAGGGGATGCTCTTTTGTTACTGACCAAATAACAGGCCTGGACTTCAGTTCACAGAAAGTAATTGCAGTTTATCGCAGTCGCTTTACTGATCAGAAAAATTGCAATTAGATACTCTTCCCAAATCTTTCAGCTCTAGGTGTGACTCCATTTACAGCCATTTACAACCTCTGTATGATCAGGTTAAATGTCGCCTTGTTAAGACAATGATGATAACATAGGCTACAGTAAAAAAACAACCTGATAAGAACGCCTATGCCGCCATATAGGGGTAGTGAAACTTGGGGCTGCACGGTATTAGAAAAAAAATTACATTGCGATAGTTTTTTTTTTTTTCACCAGATGATATGAATATTTGGAAATAAGTAATGTTTCTAGAGTGCTTGGGGTGATTATAGGAAAGTGCAAAGAATATAAAAAATAGAAAATAAAAAAATAATTTTTAAATAAGCTGGAAATGGACTTTTTTGCTCTACAGACATTTTATAAGTTCAAACCTTTCGTGCATTTTAATGCTAATTAGATTGTTTCAACGAACCAAACACAAAATGAGGGGAGCGCTATGACTGCTGCTCTCCGTGTAGCCAAGAACTCTTAAATTGGACCATATTGTCAAACAGATGCCTCCTGTAGATTAGTCAAAGTCAAAAAAGTCAAATGCAGCCTGATGTGTTTGCTTTAATTGAATTACTTGCCATTGCATGTACTGCGATGTGTCTATTGCGCATGTGTGCATTGCAGTGACGACGCCAAAACAGTATATTGTGCAGCCCTAGTGATGCCCAATTTGAATAGCTTAGCTGGTATTAGATTCAGTGCAATGTGGCATTTTTCTGTCCTTCCAAGGCTTGGTCTCGGAGCTTGCTGCTGCTGTGAGTAGACAGATGGTAGAGATGTCTGAATCTCCTTGCAGGAACATGTCTGCGAAATAAAAGAATAATCAGAACCGCATCCATGAGTTGAAGGGGGGGATTAGGAGCTCAAACCATTCCCCCCCCTCAGTGATTAACACCTAACGGACTAATCGGAGCAAGAGCACTGCTGTGTCTCGGCTGACTGTGAGGCCCTGTTGCCTGACATCAATGCGACCCTTTTCTGGTTTGGTATTTAGGCCAGTTTCTTAAGTGAACTGCGAGTCACTCTCAAACGGCTGCAATGTTTTAATGAACTGGAAGGATAGGGATGGTCTTGTGAGAAGGCCAGGCCGAATACACATGTACACATACAGACTTGCGCCATCTGTAGCGTGCGGTGGACAGTGTATGCTTTTTCCAGGCAGCTGTCAATGGCACACCAATCTGTCAGCACACAGGCTGCATCTATGCTCCCGCTTTGTAACTCACACCATGTAACTCTGTGTGCGTGGTGTGGCGTGCGTGCTTTCCAAATTGCCCTTTGTTGAAGCAGTCCACACTCTCTGGTGAGGAGCTTCTGCTACTTTTATGGCTCTGTATATGCACATGGTTATAGGCAGGAGGCTGAAACTGAGCTACTTCCACTAACCAGGCTCATGTGACCATCCAGCGTCTCTGCTGGTGCCCCACTGTGCATCCAGCCAAACCCAGGCTGCGTACGTACTATTCAGGCCCAAATAAAGACGTACCGCCTGGGAGGAAAATGGAGGAGGGTTGGGGGGGAAGTGTCTGTCACTGGCACCTGTGACGGGTGAAAGCTGAGTCGTACGTTGCCAAGGACCTTCATTTTCCAGCTCTGTTTATGCCATCTCTTAACCTCTGAAGAGCCAAAAGCTACTGAGCTCCTCCACAGCTGGCTGTGCCCTGAAGATGTAATTCTTAGGAATGCGCAGTAATATCGGAGTTGTATTGGTATTGACAGATAATTGGTTTAAGATTATGGAATTTTACACCTTTTACTGCATTCATAATTTTGCATAAATAATAGTGTTTACAAGTTCTAATTTCTAGAATCTATAAAAAAGAATATGCATCAGCAGATATTGGAATAGATTGGACATCGGTATATATACCTAGAATTCCCAAATCCCAAAATTCTATTGAGCTCAGTTATTTGTATCCAATTTTCCAATTAATTTTCAGATTGCAAAAACACTGAACACTCAAATGTGACAATATAAACAATACAGTAATTTTTAAAAAGAGGTTTTATTTTATTGCCTAAAACATATTACACTACGTTCTAGTCAGTTCCATAAACATTGCAGTTTAACCGCCACCCCCAGAATGATGCATTGACACATTTTATATCCTATTGCTTCCCATCAAACACCTGGAGGCCATCGAGATGAGTTTGGACCACAATCATGGTACAGTAGGTACTGTGAACGATATGGGCAAAATATGTAATAGCAGTGCAACTTTCTTTTTTGTCTGTAAAGACTCATGTGTCCACCGTTTTTGGCTTGCCAACACAGCCAGTTAATCTGCCAGACAGACTGCTTCTTAATTAGGATTGTGTTCATGCACACAGCACATGGGTTATTTTGATGGGTCTAAGTCAACTATAGTTGGTTCACAAGCTCCATGCTTTATACCTTTGAGAAGAGGAGATAATTGATAACATAGGGTATAATAATAATAATTGCAACTTGTGCAATTTGAAAATTACACTCTCACAGTTTGTGATTTCTATATAAAATGAATTTGATGTAAAATGAATCTTTCAGCCCTACGGTACAGTGCTAACAACTCCATACAATTTTTTTATTTCCTGCAATGTAGCTGACTGGTCATGGCCCATTTGGCATGCAAGGCCTGTTTATTTAGTTCTGCACAAGCATAGCATTAGCTATGAGGCTAACATGGCTAAGAGGCAAATCAAAATGTATTCCTACATCATTGCAAACGAAAAATGTCTTGGCTGACTGACTTCTTTTAAGGTCATGTACAAATTATGTGGATTAGATTTTTCACCGAACCTAAGCACAGGCTAAGCATGGAGCGTCAGACGTTTTTGAAATCGGATGAGGTTTTAGGAATGAAAACTCAGTGGCCATTGGGAAGTGGTGTAATCTCCAGTCTTGCAGAAGCCCAAGGAACCTAATGTTTGCTGCTCCGGCCATCTTTACATAGCATTCCCACTAATCGGAAGTTCTAGCTGTGGTAATGGTACTGTTCCCTCCATCTCAGGTTTTTAGTTCAGGTCCTTACAGTCGAACCTGAAAGCCAACATGAGTTGGTTATGCAATTCATTGCAATACATCATTTTGTCAGAGCTGTTTGTCTTTTGGCTGAAGTCTGTGGTAATATCTGTGGGAAGATGAACTGGAAGCTGAAAGCACTGTGGAATCACTTTGTTTCCGAAGGAGAACGTAATGAAGGCTTGTCAGCAAGTACCTCCTGCAGTCCGGTGGCTGTTCTCGGCTTAGAAGCAGGCTGAGGAAAAGTTTTCCACATGTTGCCACACACGGGCCAGTCAGATGACTTCAATTAGCTCCAACTGATTTTTGCGTTGCAGTCAAGAAATGCTATTGAAAGACATTTTGATTAATGCTCGGAGCTCAACGATCCTTCGCCCTCCAGTGGTTTTGTCACGGTTAAAGTGTAGCACCAAAAGCAAGCCGTATCAAACAGAGTTTCGTTTCAGCCAAGGAGGAGATCTTTATTAACAGCTGCATAGAAGCGTTTAGAAGTGGATCACTGGGTTTTGTAATAACATACAGATAATATAGTGGATAAAAGTGTGAAATTACATCTAATAGTCTACAACTTACTTTCTTTAATTTTATATATGATGAAGAGATCTAAGAAATTAAGACACTACTTAATCTAAACGAATAATTTATTTTAGATTAGATTCAACTTTGTCATTGCGCAGACTACAGGTGCAGGCTCAATGAAATGCAGTTAGCATCTAACTAGATGTGAAAAATACAGTATTATTTACATATAACGTTCAGGAAAGTAACCAAAGCAAGCGATGCGAAGGTTACAATATGTACATTTGGAGAGGTAGAAAAATATACGTATATATAAATGTAAATACAAATATTACAGTATATTCTTTATCTTTTCATTTTATGATATTCTCAGAATGCTTGAAATATTGGGGTAAAAGAGCACTTGAAATAAGCAAAGGCCTGTATCCCTCATTTCTCATTAATTAATTTTTTTCCCTTTTGGTGGTGCACTTATCATTTTTTTTTTGTGGGTTTATGTACAAATTAATTTTAACATGACCATTTTCCAGCCTCTCTGTATCTCTGAGATTTAAACTGGCTATTTTGTTGTACCGTTAGGGCTGATCTATGTAAATTACCTCTGTTCTGATTGGCTGAAACCTTCTCTAGAACTTCCCTGTGAGAGGGCGCAGCCAAGCTGCTGCAGGCCAAATAGGAAAATGGATGTAATAGATGGTTTGCTTTTCACAAAACAGTGAATTCAAAATGGGACGATTTTGCAATTTAGTTTCCATATGACGTATGAACTGAGGAGTGAATGGTACATTTTGGGTTGTTAACAGTGTTTACATACTACTCTAATCTCTCTTTGTGTCACAAAGGTGAGGGAAATTCCGTTTTCCCTGATATTTATTCCTTTAGAACACTGTAATGAGAGCGGCTGTGATCTTTACTTTCCTCATGAGTATGTGAGTTTGTTGGAGAAGGTGTGGGTGTGAGTGAAACGAGGGAGTGAGTTGGTGTGTGGCTTGCAGGGTGTACGGTCTGCATTGATAAGGATGTGAGCTCTTGGGGAGGCGCAGCATGTGCCCCCTCCTCTTCCTCCTTCCTCTTCACATTGTCCTTGCCCTGCTGTGGGGCTGGTACTGAGCGACCGAGGCAGGCGTGCGGGCGGGGAGGGAGTTTTAGTTTTTTTAATTTTTTGTTGTTTTTCGCCTCTGAACGACCCTCACTGCCGTGCAGGAGGAAACTGGCCTTTCTTGTTCATCCAGATTTTCTTCTCAACCTGTTATGCGTGCGTACACTCATACATCATTAACAGCCTAACTCTCAGCTCCTACACCAACTCTCTCCATCTGATACGACTCTCCATCTCCACCCCCGCCTCTCTCTCTCACCCCCTCTTCTCTTCACCCTCTTTGCGTGGATGTTGTCGTTACCTCTGAGGGCTGGAGGCTGATATTATGAGGAGATATGAGAAAGAGCAGGCAGAGACGGTCATATCACTCTGAGCCAACTGCTCTCAAAGTCTTCGGTTCCTGCACTTGCCTGTGCCTGTCATCCTGCACCGAATCAGGACACCAGCATTCTCTCTCTATCTCTCTCTATACTCTGCCTCTACTCTCCCTCTCTCCCTCTCATATACATACTTTAGTGCAGTACCAGTGAGTCCACCGAACACAAGAACTAAAGACGAGGATGTTGGCGGAGAAACAACAGTGCATGGCAGTAATTCATCTTGTGAGATATTATTGATGTAAAGGAGCAGCGCTTTGATGCTTTCATGGCCATGATAAAAGCTAGGCATCTAGAAGTGCCCCGTCAGGGAGTTGAGAGTGTGTGGGTGGGGCTTATGATATGCGCTCTTAACAGTTTTGGTCAAGTTAAAATTGTGTTTTTTGTTAGAGGGCTGATGCTGCAGGGCTTAAAGAGGTCAGAGAAATTGTATTCATCTGAGCCAGACCATCTAAATGGTGAGGTGTTGGCTGAGATGGTCTTGTAGCTCTGGTGTAAAACTGAAGTCGATCAGTTCGATCGATTACGTTGCGTAAGTTTGATTGGTTGCCGAACTGTGACTTTAAGAAAGAGTAAAGTCGGGCCACCGGCCTGCATGAGAGCTGCGTGACCTAAATCGGCATCGCTTGTGACTTCCTATACTCCTGAGCATTGCAGAGTTCCCCAAACGTCTGTCCTGCTTGGATTGATCCATCTGACTGGGAAGGCGCTGCAGTGTCTCATAAGAATAAACCCGGCGCTTCTCTCTCTTATCAGGTCTCTAGACGGCAGCCTCTTCCTGAGTGCTGCTCTGCTCAGTGTCGGAGGAGAAGCTTGAAGGGCCTACAGCGTGCAGGCCGGTCGTGTCTGAGTGGCTTTTGTAAATTTCGGGCTGAATGGATCAGTCGTGTGTGGTAGAGAGGTGCTGTAGTGGGACACTTGCACCAGACAACTTTTTTCCCCTGTGCTTGGTATTATCTGACCTGCTATTGTAGCCAAAGCATCTCAAAGTCCACTCTAGGGCTAAAACAGTAATGGATTGCATTGTAACATGAATCAGCAGTAATTAATTGGTAGTTTTGATCTTGATGTTTATGTTAAAGTCTCCAAGTGATCTATCTTACAGCAAAAGTACATCGTGACTCCAAAACCTTACAGAAGAAAGAAATTGAGTTAATTTAACAGCATTTAATGTAATTTAAGTCATTTTTGATCATTTCTATTAGTCCAATTATTATGGAATTTGTCATGGTAAACAACAGCTAGAATTCTGTAAGGGGAAAAACAGGTGAGGTGACAATATAATTATGTGAACATGGAACAATAATGTGTATATATTATTATATTGTATATAATTTGCACACACCAACTGCTGTCTTTTACACTGTGTGAATACTTATTATAATGCACGAACCAACAGAAATAGCCCTAATTCTCTGTTGTACTTTAGTATTGTTTCTTTTTTGTCCTGTAAACTTGCTGTTTAGGAGATGCATGTTCAGACAGCAGTGATATACATATTAAAACAATGTAAGTAATTACTTTAAAGATGTGTTTTGGAGAGTTTGAAAGACTCTGCACGTTAAGGCTGATGCAGAAAAGTGTCTGTGTTATCTAAGCTTTTCCTTTAATGTTTCTGAACATTGTTGGTGTTTGTTTTTAGTTTTATTGTCTTAATATAAAGAAGGGGGTCTAACAATTAACAGAGCTGTATTCAGTTTTTGGACAAGTATGCACATGAATATAAGATTTTATTTGTGTCCTGTTTTTGAATTTATTTCTATAATGGTAATTCATAGTTTAGATAATTATTCCTGTAATGTATAGTGATGTATAGGAATAGGAGTATAGGAGTTTCTGGCTGGTTTGAGTTTTTGTGTGTTGATGTTGAGACTCCTCTGCAAACTCCTCCATCCTCTGTTAATCACACCCCCTCACACGTAGACAGGGTGTGTTTCTTTCTTTCTTTCTTTCTTTCTTTCTTTCTTTCTCTCTTTCTTTTTCTTACTCACTCACTCACTCACTCACTCACTCACTCACACACACACACACACACACACACACACACACACACACACACACACACACACACACACACACACACTGGCATGGCTAAAGACCTTTGCAACCTAAATGTCTCCTCCACCCAGCCATTATAACTACCTCTGTGTGTCTCAATTAGGCAGTCTTACCAGCCTCTAATCTGATAATCACTGTCCTCTCTCTCTCTCTCTCTCTCTCTCTCTCTCTCTCTCTCTCTCCCTCCCTCCCACCTCCTCCTCTGCCTCCACCTCCTCTTCCCCAACCCCCTCTTTCATCCTTTGCTCTTTTGCACATCCCTGCCTTCCCTGCCCTCCCAAATCACTCCCCTGTTAACATTTACACCATCATCTGCTTCTCTCTGTTTGGTCGTCTGGGCTGATTTTGTAATTTCTGGAAGTCATTCCTTCTTTCTTTTTCTCGCACGCCAGCTCACACACACACACACACACACACACACACACACACACACGGACACTCACACATGCACACACACTCTCCATCACCCTCTCTCTCTCCCTGTCTCCCCCCGTCTTTTCAAAAGCTCCTTCACAAAGACGATAAGCTGTTAGTGGCTACGTAAATCTCTCCTCCCCCTCGTCTGCACCCCTCCGTATCCGTGTCTGTCTTTCTCTGTCTCTCTATTGCGCGCACACACACATACAGTCATATGCAAAACTTTGGACACACCTGATCAAATTACGTGTTTTGTTTGTTTTCTATATGAAAAATAAGTTAACACATCCTCTGCAGCAGCGATCGCCAACTCTGGTCCTGGGAATCTATCTTCTTGTCAAGTTCAATGTGGTTTGGTCAGATGTATTAAGCATGGGAGGGGCAGCCCTTGGATGCAGGAGATGCAGGTTGCAACTAAACTATGCAGGGAAGTAGAATTCCAGGAATTCCAGGATGAGGGTTGGCGACCACTTCTCTAAAGAGAAGACTCTTAAATGCAACATATTCCTGAAAGCTTTAGTACGCGGTTTTAATTCATTTGGTGAGTTTAACAGATACAGCAGGATAAAGTAAAACATAGAATATAACATTTAAGCTTTAAGGCCACTTTTCCCCAGTATGTTAAATGCAGTAAGGGAGGTGTAACTGAGCATTATGATGTACAGAAGTGTGTTCTCTGTACAGGATGTGTTAACTTAGAAAATCAGCGTTTCTCTCAGCAAAAATGCTGCCTGTAAGCTTTCATTTCTTCTTAGCTGATTTAGCTCCACTGCAAAACTAGAAAGACATGTTGATGGTTGATTGCACGAAGGAAAAAAAAAAGTGTTTGAGTGTTTGCTTTGAAATGATTTCCTGATCAAGCTTTATAACCGTGTTTAGCTGGATGTTTTTGTGACTTTATTACTTTATGAGAACAGAAAATCTGCACTTCTCGAGGTTTCTTACTTACAGGCCTCTTGGAAAGTGATGTGTCATCAGGATATCCTTTGTGTCTTTTGTGTACATGTGTTATTAAACCCTGTCTGTGGTCTTCCTGCAGTTTGAGCCGTGGGTGCTGACACTCAAGGTGCAGCCGTCCCCGTCGCAGCTCCAGATTAATACAGCCTCGTTGGAGGACGGGTAAATATACCTCCTGCCCGGGCTGTGCCTACTCAACCTCAATGCATCCCCACTTTCCACACGCAGCATGGAAGGCCTGTGCCAATTGTGCCACTCCTTGTTTTGTTTCAAGTTGCTTTTTGGGCAAGCATGCAAAGTTTCACCTGAAACTTTACCCTGGAGTTTGACTCTAAGCTGTTTTGTTCTGTTTTTTTGACATTCCATCCTTTGTCATTCTGCCAGCTCTCTCCTTTTTTATTTTCGTCATGGTCTTAGTTATAATCTCAGCGACGCGACTCTTACGTCATTTCATTTCATGCCCACTGTGCCTCGGCTTGCTGCCCTCTTTTGCTGTTTCTGTCGTTCAGCACACGGAGCATGTGGTCTAGCCCATTCTTGCTCAATCCTCCACCTGAGCCAGAGAGCATGCGTTTCTTTTGGTGTGCACAATGGAATGAAAAGCCAAGTGAGAGTGAATAGTGGAAGTTTGTCTGTGTGGCTTTTTATTTTGTTAATATTGTAGTTAAACTTGGTCCATATGGTGTTTTCCCCCTCGTTTGGTTTTACATGGCTTTTGATATGATGTTGTAAAAGATGTAAGGTGGAAGGAGGGGTTGCCGCCTTTTCAGACTCTCTCAGGCGCACTTCTATTCATTGTTGTCTGTGGAGCAATGTACACCATGACTCAAAAGCATTCCTTTATTCTGCGAGGTGCATCATGATTTTTTTTTTTTTTTTTTTAAGCTGCACAGTTTTGGAAAATGCAAGAGCTTTAGTACTAGGGCACCATTGAAAAGCCCCCATCCATAGCTGACCAGTCAAAATCAGGGATGTCTTCTCTTGGTCACTTGTACAACATGGAGGAAAAGCTAGGCACTTAGGCAGCTACTCAGCACTAAGATTACCATTGTATTCCATTTGTTATTGTGTAGACGTGTTAAGTCACCCCCTATGTTAAAAGCAATGAAAGTTGTCTGTAATTTAATTACTTTGTTCACTCTAGCTGTTTTTTAATTCTGGTATAGATGAACAGTCGGGATCATTCCCGGTACAGTCTTTTCTTTTGTTTGGTTTCCATGGTTTTTGGTTCAGTTGTATAAAAGATTTAGGGTGTAAGGCTTTTAGTTTTCTCATCGTAATGACGTCACCCTCTGTGCTTTTACAGTTAAACCTCTATGATTCTGATTAACCGAAATGACTGACTCTTCATGAGTCATCACTTGTTGATCAAGCAGCTCTTCGTAGTAACTTGGACAAACCTCCCCCATGCTCAAACACGTACCGCATCCCTGCAGAGTCACCGAACAGGACCGAACCATCTCAGCACACACCTATGAGGGTGTAACCCAGGGTCAGCTTCCAGATCGATGATGATGATGGTGGTGATGACGATGATGATGATGATGATGATATCACGTCAAGTCTAGGCCATTACAGTCACCAGCAACATTTACTCATTTAGTCGTTTAAGACGTTTAGTCTTTTAGTCTTTCCTAGATTTCTCTTTGACATGTTTTGCTTGCTCCGGTGCCGATAAAGCTTAGCCACTTTATTTGAACTTTAGTTTCTGGCGCTGGAGTGAAATTAAGAGACATAAGAGTTAGAACCTGCATGCAGATGATCTAGTTGAGGTGCTGTTATGCAGTTGAGAGCAATCTAGTTTTGATGCCTTTCTGTAGATGAAGTTAATCTAGTCGTGGCCCCCGAGGCGTCTGGGCTAAGGCATGCTGTCAGCCAGTGAGAACCTGTTTGAGCGGCTGCGAGGCAGAGATGCTGAGAGATAGCCCAGAGATCCTAAACACTGTCTCAACAGACTCCTACAGTCTCAGCAAAACACACCCAGACCAACATCTTACTCTAGTGTACGAAAGCGTACAAGCCTTTTCCCGTGTGAAAGCCCCGCTTTTTCATTGATATAGACTTGAAGCAGCGAAAATGAAGGGTGAAGAAATGTGTTAACATGATACGTAAGATATTTTCTTATCACATGATGCGCATGATGATATTTCTGAAAGGAGTGATAAGTTGGAACAGACAAAAAGAAATAGTAGTTCCACGTTTAAAAGATGTAAAAAGTTTAAATAGTCATTTTTACTCTCTCTCTCTCTCTCTCTCTCTCTCTCTCTCTCTCTCTCTCTCTCTCTCTCTCTGTGTGTGTCTCTCTCTCTCTCTGTGTCTCTCTGTCTATCTGTCTCTCTCTCTCTCTCTCTCTCTCTCTCTCTCTCTCTCTCTCTCTCTCTCTCAGGAAATATAGTAATGTGTTTCATATTTATCTGGAAACAGTGGAATTTGTTGATCCCGCTGCCCCTCTCCATCCTGCCTTCCTCCGAGCTGTGCCCTTCCACAGGTGTCTGCTGGAGCTCAGGAAGGAAGAGATTTCCTCTATGGTTCAGAGTGGTTCAGCTCTTATTGCTCCCACGCCAATACAGCGGTGGCCGGAGGTGGAGCGACGAGCTGACTGGTTCAGTGTGGAGGGCAGCTCATGGATTTAACATAGAGCACAGCTTAGAGCAGGGCTCCCTGTCGATATCAGGATGATATCGCTATCGGCAGGTTGAGATTTGACCAGTATTTGAAATCCTCTGGTGTCCAATTACAGTACTCCTGTGCAAACTAGCGGCGACACTGACACTTGGTGCTGTAACCATGAGTTCACTTCGCAGGCCCAGACAGAACCGTGTTCATTCAGTGATAATGCCTGACACTTTCCTCAGAGCTCCTGTGCTCGTTATTGAGGTTAACTGGTCCATTGTGACACATTGATGGCTCTGTACCACTCACTGGAGTCGTCGTTCTCCTCTGGAACCAGTGGCACATGGTGCACCACTGTTATGCCTTTGGGAGGCACTCAAGTCCATTCTCTGAACACCTTCACTATGGCGGCTCTAGAACATCCCACAAAGGTAGCAGATTCCAAGATACTACCACCCTTCGCCCGGCACCCCATTATCATGTCCGTTTGGATATCAGTCAGATTGTGCCCTTTGCTCATGATGATTGTTTTGCACTCTACTACAACTAACTTTTTTAAACGTGCAGCCAACCATGTCACATGGCATCGGGCACGTCCCGGGCCGAGTTCATTCCAAACCATCATAATGTTCTGATATGACTGTGTGTTTCCAAGGGGGCCTTTTAGATCACTCGGAGTTCAGATCACCATCACAGTGGCCAGGCTCTCTTACAAACTCTCTGCCATTATTGGTTGTTGTTGTTGTTGTTGTTGTTGTTGTTGTTGGCGTTGGAGTTGTTGTTGGTGGCTGGAGGTTAGGAAACCAGTCTTGTGACCGAAGGGTCACTGGTTCGATTCCCTGAACTCCGCAGTGCCCTTGAACAAGGTACCTTAACCTCCAAATGCTCCCCTTGCACCGTCAATAGGACTGGGTCAAATGCAGTAGACAAATCCATCTGTGTGCAAGAACAACTGGCAAATGGTGGTTGTTGTTGTTGTTGTTGTTGTTGTTGTTGTTGTTGTTGTCGTTGTCGTCATTGTAGTTGCTGTTGTTGTCATTATTGTTGCTGTTGTTGTTGTCATTATTGTTGCTGTTGTTGTTGTTGTCATTATTGTTGCTGTTGTTGTCATTATTGTTGCTGTTGTTGTCGTCATTGTAGTTGCTGTTGTCGTTGTCATTATTGTCGCTGTTGTTGATTTTTTTGTTATCATTTTTGTCATTGTTGTTGTCATTGTAGTTGTTGTTGTTGTCATTGTAGTTGTTGTTGTTGTCATTGTAGTTGCTGTTGTTGTCATTGTAGTTGTCATTATTGTCGTTGTCATTATTGTCGTTGTTGTCTTTGTTGTCATCATTGATGTCGTCGTTGTCATCACTGATATCGTCGTTGTTGTCATTGATATCGTTGTTGTCATTGTTGTCGTTGTTGTTGTCAACGTTGTTGTTGTCATTGTGGTCGTTGTTGTCGTCGTTAACTTATTCGCGGTTTCAGCTGGGCCTTCGTTGCCTTTTCATTCATAAAGAGACGTTGTGTGACGGCTGTCTATCTTGCAGTGGGTTCAGTGCAGCAGGCCAGGCCCACACCTTGTGAGGCGGACAGATATACGATTCTAATCACACAGGTGAATATTTGTTGGCAGGCCTGTACCTGATGTAGTATATGGCAGGGAAGCATGTTGTGCATCATGTTTTGCTTATGCATCTCGCTACTGGGGGGCTCAGTGATTGCATCGGAGTAGCAGATGACTCCTTGGTCCCCCATAATACACATGGCTAGAAGCCTGACTTCTAGTGCTAACTTGGCTCTAATCAGTTGTCTTAAACGGCTAATTAGCTGATTAACGTAAATACTTACCTGTGTTAACTTTGATACTCTCTCCTTAATGATTGCAGCAGTTTTTGGAGAGAGCGTCTGACAGGTGGCGCACCGGTGTCAGCTCTGGTTATTATGGGCTGTCCTTGCCTGGCTGAAAGCAAGGACATTCTTGCGATGGTTCTTTGTGGGTTTTGTTGCTGCTGGACTTTGAAACAAAGGCAGTCTTTCACTAAGAGGGAGCTTATCACTCCTAAAGCCGGCACACGGGGACTGTGCGTGCCTGAGAGCCGAGTAGCCACTTGGATGGACCGGTAACTACATAGCAGGTCAAGAATTTTGTTCTGGTGAGGACGAGCTGGTTTTAAAGTGCTCGCCATTGCTGTGCATGTGACTCCTTTTTAATGCATTAAGAGGGTTTTGGTTTTGTTGCAGGGCAGGAAACCTGATGAGGAATGGCTGTAAATAGACAGTTACAGGGCCGCGTCAGTTTCAACGTTGCACATATTTGAATACAGTCAAAGTGGATTTCCGGATCACTGGGTTCTGCGTTCGTTGCGTATGCTGTTCCAGCTTTGTGGGAACTCAGTAAGATGTTAAAGTTTCTCCAGGTTGGAATATGTGACGGATTCCTGCTAGGCCTTATGGTTCGGCTCTGGCTGTGTCTGGGCTGGGGGAAGTTGTTGCTGGGCTTTAGACAGGAAGAGGGAGTGTGGGGGGTTTGTTGTGCTTTTCGGCTGATAACATCAGTGTGGAACCTCTGGGTTCTACTACTTGTAACACTGTTTATTGTAATGGAGAGAGAGAGAGAGAGAGAGAGAGAGAGAGAGAGAGAG
>CM067479.1:4435606-4457139 GCA_034552555.1 Semaprochilodus insignis
CTCTCTCTCTCTCTCTCTCTCTCTCTCTCTCTCTCGGTGTCACACTCCTCTCTCTTGTATGGAGGAAGTGGCCTGGACCGGAGAAGAGCTTCCTGTGGGCCTGTAAACGGGAAATGGCAATTAGAAGGGAGAAGCCAGCTACTTCATCTCTTTTTCTTTTTGTCGTGTCCCTTCTCTTTTTCTCTTTTCATCTTTGCCTATTTCCCTGCTTCATCCCTTTCCCTCCTTTCCTCTATGGCAGGGATTCCCCTGACTTTTTATCAGTCAATCAGAACTAATGTTTAGCTAACTTTCATCTGTCCCAGTCTCCAGCCTGTCTGGTCGCACCAACACTACATATGGTTTAGACTGGTGTGCAGTATGGGGGCACTGTCCACTGCATCACCATCGCTTCCCCTAAAGCACTACATAGCTAATCTAAAAATCTGCCTGCGTAACAGTAGAGGTGTAGCGATATGGAATTTCTTGGAAAAATTAGATCTACCCAGATTAGCCTTACAGAAAAAGTCACTTGTAGACAGTTTATTAATGTGGTGGAAAAAAAAACAATGTAGATATTTTAGCACCGTAAGTCAAAGTCAAAAGATTAGCCAACATCTGTCCAGTGCCAGTTTGATTCTCATATGGTTCCGATATCATTGTGCATCCCTGCTCAATCCTGCTACAAGTTACAACCAGCAGGATTTCTGTGGTATTACATTAAAGAGGGCTAGGGAAAAAAATACTACCCCAGATTCCTTTCTTTCAATTCAAGGGGAAAATGCTAGTACACAAATTTAGCAGTTAGCAGCTAGTACACAGTTAGCATTAAGAAATACATGAAAGAACCTCCTAAAAGCTCCAAAATGGTTCATAGAAATTATTTTTGGTCCGTTCTATTTTCCAGATTACTCTCAGTGCTAAAGGCAGCTGGGGTTATCAAGTTTTTACTCCAACAGTGATGACGCGTTAGTACAGACGTCTTCTATTCCAGACCTCTGGTCTGGTGTCTAGCCTTGTATTTTGCCCTCTCTGGTAGCTTAGTGAATTGTGGATGTGGCTGATGGTCTCCAGAAACTGGATTCAAAGTCTGGATTTCTAGACCACTGAACTAGTAGCCCATATACCATGTAGTATCAGCTATACATACTCTGTGGCCCACAGTGGTCAGTACTTTAAATGGAGGATTCCTGGCAGAGATTTGACCCACGCTCATGTGCTTGTGCTAGCATTAACCACACTTGTGTGGTCATGAGACAGACAGACAAACGCACACTCGCTCACTTAAACACTCTGTTGTGCTCTGAGGACAGGTGCTGGAGCCATAAAGCTTGTGCAGGGCCAAAGCGGTGTCAGTGTGCGTGATGCCTTGTCTCTGAGGCAGGGGTAGAGGACACTCTGCTCTGTATGTTGACCCTGCAGGCCCCTGTAGCCTTTCCTTTATATTGCCTGTTAGGAAGGGGCTTCTGGAAAAGCAGTTTCTGGAGCTCTTAACCGGACTTGGGACGAAAGCGTTTCTTTTGATTCTCTGGTTGGTTAGGAAGTAGGGGTGGGCAATATATAGCATGTTGTGGATGTTGTCAGTACTTGAACACTGAACAAATGAATGTTTTATTAAAAAAGAGGGAATAATGGTCTCTGTTTAATTGGAAGAGCAGTATCTTTCTTTCTGGTTAGTTTTCTTCATTTTAGCTTCATATTAAACTAAGACCATTCTCAGCTTCATGGTTTCGTAAAGCAGTTGATGAAGTGGTAGGTTTAAATTAAGCATGAATACTCTTTCCTTCCTCCCCCCATTCTAAACATCCCTTGTTCCTTTCTTGTAGTGATGGAGAGTTCAGCCGAGGAGAAAAGAACAGGGGAGATGCTCACTTCCACCCTTGGCACCAAGGAGACCAAGCAGAAGGAGGAGACAGAGAGAGCCGTCCCCACGCAGACACGAGAGAAACCTGCCGGTAAGCATGGCCACACGTAACTGAGGATATCCCCGTCTGGCCCTCAAGGAAAACCTGTATCAGGGAGAGCTCCTGTATGTTGATGTAGATTTAGTCCTGAACTGCTGAAATTTGTGACTTTGTGGTGGCATTCATTTCCTAAACAGTCATATTTAATTGTGTTATAAGGAGGTCAGAGATTTAGACCCCCGTCTTTGATACCGTGTCAGTCATGTGGTATGTCACATCGTAAAATCGTGAATGTACTTTTCACAGCGAGTCCGAGAGAATCAGAGGAGAAAATGGCGGATGGAAAGATTCGAGCGGATGGTGGGATGGATGGAGCAGATGGAGTGGACTTGTCCTCCATTAACTCAATGATGAACACTGTGATGAAAGCAGCTCAGCTAAACGGAGGAGTGGAGGCTGCCTCCACCACCCCCACCAAGACCACAGTCAAGAGCCCCAGCAGCAGCCGCAACGCCCGGAAGAACCAGGTATGTGTGTTTACATACAATAACTGACACACACACACACACACACACACACACACACACACACACACACACACACACACACACACACACGTAAATACCCAAAAGAACTCATCAGTGCCAGATACTCCTGCTAAGTGAACATTCATAAATGAATCAATAAATGGTCCAAACTCTGATTACTTGATTAACATAAAATGAGTTTGGGATCACAGAGGTTTAATTATCGTTAAGAAGATTCAAAGTTTGGAGTAACTGTTCAAAAGCTCATTCACAATATAAGGCTGATTCTTGCATATACAGGTTGTTGTGAATTTGTAATTGTTAAACAAAGCTGAAAAACTCAAAGCCTGCATATATATTTAAGAATGCCCATGGAATAAAAATAATATCTACAGTACCTCATACAGTATGAAAATAGAAATAATTACAGTTTATTAATTAGTAACTTTTACTGTTTTTTTTTCTGTTGTTCCCAAATAATTGTGAACAAACAATTAGTTTGTATATTCTGTGCTGAGTTTATAACATTTCCGTCTACACCGCATAAGTTATGAGTATGAGAAGGGATCCCGAGCATTTGGAAGTTAGTGTATTGGTTTAAATGCATGGAACCGCATATAAAGCCTTAAGAGGGGGAGACTCTTACTCAAAGTGACCACATTTACTGAGTGAGTGCACGCACACTGACACATTCAAGGCTTTGTACACTCAGTCTCACAGATGCTCTCGTTTGTCCATTTAAAATAAGCACGGGTGTACACCGCAGCCTGCCAGCAAGTTTCCAGCTGCCGCTGCACATAGCTGCATGTCCAATGCACTCAGCAGATGCTCTCTGGCACACCTCTGCCAGTCACATTCAGACATGTTTAGTGCAGTTTAGTGTTAAGGCTTTTAGGGAGTACAATGTTAAAACTTAGATGACGAAGGTCACTAAAAAGAGCTGTCAGGTCAAAGTAGGAGAAATGGGCTGCCATATCCAGACACACATGTATTACATTACAGTCACTGCTAAACCGGACTGTGGGTCCAATCACAACAAACAGTCAGCTTTGTAAGACGGTCTTTTAAAGAGGTTGAGAATAGTGATGCATCCTTAGTTTATTGATATAGCTGAGAGTCAACTGAGCGTCAGCTGATGAACGTGTGCGGGTGCACAGGATACGTTTGCCCTATCCACTTCGAAAAGTCATCGGCCTGCCATACATTACAAAGGAGACGACAGGATGGCAATAGTGATGTTGTTTTTGTGCTGGTGCCTTGTGTGTTCTGAATGTGCCACAGAGCTAGAGAGATATATGAGATGTCCATCAGAATAGCAGCTTGGCCAAAGTCTTGCTTTTGATATGTGACATTTGATTACAGCTAAACCAAAGGCCATGGTTTATTAGGTCAGCCGAAGCGATGCAATAGTGTTAGTGTTGGCTTGTGTGTGTGTGTGTGTGTGTGTGTGTGTGTGTGTGTGTGTGTGTATGTCTGAGTTATTGTCAGAACGTTTTCTGCATGTGTATCAGCTGTGAGGACGGGATGGCACAGGTGATGGAGCGAGTGTCCATGCCTCAGAGTATGCTCCTGTGTTGAAACAGAATGACACATGGTCCTCTGGCCCTCAATCCCTCTTTTGTCCATGCAGCCAGCCGTCACATGGCTCCGATTAAAGCGTGCACTTCGGGCCTGTAGCTGCCCCTGTGTAGGCAAATAACAGGTGTCCGTTCTGACCCCTCGACACCAGCTTGGCCTGCCTCTACCCCCCAAACTCTACAGCAGTTTAATCTCTGAAGTCATCCTTTCACCATGGCTGTGTTGCAGCTCTCATCTCCACCTCTTTCAATTTTGAACATAATGTGCTTTTCATGAAGCAGAATCCATCAGCATCATCAGCTTTGGATGTTTTATTTGCAGTGCAGACAATGTTTATTAGTCATGTTTCAGCACTGGGGGAAAACTGAAAACACACATTTAACAGAAAATGACAGAAAACTTCGACAAACAAATCTAATATTAAACTTTTCAGTGTTTAGTATGGTCACCTCTTGCATTCATTACAGCTTCCGTTCTTTTCACAAGACTTGCTTTCAGTTACTTTTTGAAATCTAAAATGGGTATTTCCCCATACCACAAAAGTTCAGTTTTAGAAGTTGGTTGCATTTTTGCGTCTTACAATCCAGGTATTCCCAAGCGTTCAGTAATGTTGAAGTCTGGACTCCGGGATGGTCAGTCCATCGTTCTGAAAACGACAGCAGCAGCTTTACTGTCAAAAAGCAAACAGTTTCTTCTCTCAGCAAGGGTTTCTCGCCAGCTACACAGCCTTTCAGACCTACAGTGTTGAAATCTCACAGTGGAAGGATGGACGTTCCTCATTTTACTCATTTTCATTGGACTTTCTGTTCATTATGAAAGCCATCATATATCTAATCCCCAAACAAAAACTTTGAAAAATAACTTGCACTTAATGGCCGTTTTGATCGCAAATTAAATAAACGAATGAAATGGAAGTTGTGGATTTTGGCACAGTACGGTATGGAGAAGTGGGAAATTTGATTTCATTTTGTTTTTAGTTTGGAGAGAATATTTCTGCAGTTAATGCTTTTGAACATTGCTCACGCTGGCACTGATTGTAAGCTGTATTTATTTATTTATTATTATTTATTTACTCGGTGTTGTGGAGTGCTGTGAAGGCAAATGCGGTAATTCTCCTTCTACTGAAGAAGTCCTCCGTTCTCAGGCTTCTCTCTCTCTTTTAAGGAAATGGAAGCAGCTTATGGCAAGTTATGTAATTGGGTGGATAAACCCCACGTACAACACAGCGCTGCACTGTACTGATGAACGCAGAAGTCTGACACTGCTTCCACAGTAGTAAAATAACCCTGTGGTGCTAATGTAGGCACAAACCGACTCGGACAGTTCCCGGTTCACTGCTTGTGACTAGAGTGAGTCAAGGGAACAAAACCGGAGTTTCATAACTCATTTCATTGAATCTGAGGACCTCTGATCGGTACAGGACACCATGCTGGTGGATGTTGCAGCAATAACTAATCGCGTAACATCATACTCAGCAGCAACTGATGTCTAGATGTATATTTTTGTTTTGTTTACATCCCATGTAATGCAGATTAAGTGGAACTTGATCCTTTTGCATGCTCCTTCTAAAGCTGAACTTACCCAGCCTCACAGAAAGTTCCCAGATGGAGAAGAGGAAATCTTTTGCTTCACTGCGTTTCATGGACGGTTACTTTGTAAAACTATAAACTGAAGGCCCCAATTGTACAAAATAAACTTAAATTCCCCCATCTAAAGTTGTAGTCACCAAAAGACTTGTGCTTAGGTTAATCACATCTCATACCTTCCATTTTCCTAGAGAATTATTAACTTGTAGCTTGTAGTTCAGACAATCCACCTTGATGCAGGCTGCGTTTTGTGAGTCATAAAATGCGATTCAGTAACTTTTTACCGTTGTGCCAACAGAACTTGCAGCCATCTGAGGTAATGAAACGCGAGGCAGTTGCAGTTCCATTTTACACAGAGGCATATAGCATCTATAGGTGTTTATAGACCTTGAGTTGTAGCATTTTGGTTGCCTAAGTGGACCGTCAGTGGACTTGCTTTATTCGTTCATTCGTTTACTTATTTATTTATTTTATTTTTTAAAAGAAGACAATTTAAGCAGAAGCTATAGATCAGTGCTTCCCAACCTTGGCCCTCAAGACCCCTTCACTTGGGCTAGTGTTTTTCCTGCTTTACCACCCCCCACTTCAGCTCAGCAAGGGGTTGTTAATGAGTTGATTGGTTGTATCAGGTGTTTTGAGAGCAGGTGGTCTCTCAAGGACCCGGGAGTGGAAAACATTTCTTCAAACTGACATTTGGACCATATAGCTAGATGGACGGATGAATGGATGGATGAATGGATGGATGGATGGATGGATGGATGGATGGATGGATGGATTCTCCATGAAAGCATTGTTGTAATTTACTGGAAGTACTGATCGTGTGTATCAGTGCTTGCAGCCACCCATGCTTATAAAGTGTAGTCAATCTAACATTCTCAAGACGCCAAAAGTATTGCAGTTTCATGTCGTCTGCAGTGAAAACTACTGTGAAGTTTTCTAATCCAGCTTCATCTGACACTGTTTATTTTTGTAACACTCTGGTGTAGGGTACTCTCTGTAGGTCTGCATGACACCTACATAAGATTGTCATGACAGCTGACATAACGCTACGTAAATGTTGAGAAATTCTTTTTCCAGCAGACTAATTCTTCCAATAAATGCTTATTCCATTCTCACTAAAAGCTGTATTTTGCCTGTTTTGATCAACGTTAACTAAAGTTGCCTTTATGACAGATGGTGCTTATTGGAATGAGCATTTATAAACATTTGTCATTTATCATAACAAGCTTATGTAGGTGTCATGCAGCCTTAGGAAACTACAATCAATTGTTAGCTAGTCACCATCGAAACTAAAAACAATCTAATAAAAAAAATCTCCAAAATAGTAATTTTACAGAAGAAAGTGGGTAGAAAATATGTCAGCATATTATTTTGTATTATATATTTATATTAATATTTTTTATTTGTTTAGATGCAAGTAAGTTTAAAAAAAAGTTTCCATACAAAATATCAGTTACTACTTGTGTGGAAAAAGTTTTTTGGGGTAGTAAGACATGTATACTAATTGATCAACTCACATACACACACACACTTTGAATAGTGTGCACAGTGCTGTGTGTGATGGAATGACGTGTGGTCTGGATGTGGCCTTGTGGGCCTGCGGTGTGAGCTGTGCAGAGCTACACACAAAGCTCAGAGTTAATGATCTGCTCTACTGTCAACACCAGTGGGAGGGAGCACATGGTGTTGGGTTACACTGATCTGCCACTCAAGGTGAAAGAAGAATACACACACACACACCCACACACACACACACACACATTCACTCACTCACTCACACCGTGGCTACTTGCATTCAGGATGCTCCTCTCACCCGCATTCTCTTTTGAACAGTTCAATGAAAGAATGAAAACTTATCTCCAGGAATTGATTGAAACAGAAGAATAAATGTGAAGTAATATAATGCCAGTGTATACAGGACACAGACAGACTGGTTGTTCAGCCCACATTGATGAATAAAACATCTGGATTCATTTTGCAGGTTTAGACTGTCACACAATAGAAATCAAGCCACCGCGTGACAGTTTAAAGAGACAGAAATGAGTGAGTTAGTACAAGTACTAGACAATAGAACGTAGTTGATCTGGGAATGGATGAGAGGCCCACTCGTACTCTCTTATTTATTTAGCCAGGTATTTATATAACTCAGTATCTTACATATACAGTGAGGACTGACAAACCATTCAAGGTCAGGAGTCAAGGCCCAAGTCCGTGCCACCAGATGGAACTTTACCCACACACGCCAAAGTGTGTTTTTTCTTTTCTTTTCTTTTTTTAACATAACCAAACCTGCACAAACAGCAGTGAGAGAACATGAGCAGTAATGAACTCCATTATTTATCATTTTTGGTTCTGTCATGGCCTTCTGGTTTATACTAAATGGCTGTGCTGTGGTGTTTCAATTCAGTGCAGTTCACACACGCCTAATGGCTGGATATCAGAGGCATGGAAGGTTATTAGCAATTGTACATACAGTACTGATATAATGTGATATGTACCGCTATGTTTTCGATATCTATCTTTCTATCTGTCTATGTATACATAGAAATGTCTGTCTATCCATCTATGTATCTATCTAATATATATATATATATATATATATATATATATAGTATAACCTTTCTTTTGACCACAGACTTTACGTAATACAACGTGTGGGATTTTTTTTTTTTTCACTTTTTGAAATATGTGTATGCGTGTTTGTTTGAATGTTTTGTAGGAAGCCAAAGATAACGGCTGTGCTCTCATCTGTCCACTGTGTGACAAGAACTGTCAAACCCAGCACCAGCTTACGATGCATATTCGCCAGGTAACATGCACACAAACTAGTGCTTTGAGCAACACTTAATATTAAATTTCATCCACTAACCCCATTAATTTATATTGATAATAATGTCTTCCTCTTTCTCTCTCTCGTTCGCTCCCTCCAGCATAACTCTGATACTGGAGCGACAGATCACTCCTGCAGTATCTGTGGAAAGTGCCTAAGCTCGGCCAGCTCTCTGGACCGTCATATGCTGGTGCATAGCGGGGAGAGGCCCTACAAATGCAACGTGTGTGGCCAGACCTTCACCACCAACGGCAACATGCACAGGTCAGCACTGACTCTTCCTGGACATCTTGTGCCAAGCTGGCAGTAGGATCTCGGTTAGGGAATTTTGAGCGAAGGGAATACTCAGAGGGAATACTNGGCAGTAGGATCTCGGTTAGGGAATTTTGAGCGAAGGGAATACTCAGAGGGAATACTCAAAAAAAGGATATTAAATCAATGTATAGCAGGAACAAAGAATCTATATATAGGCGTATCAAATGTGACCTTGGCATTATTGTGATGAATTATGACATATAATGTCACAGTATGCTTTTCTGAGTATATTGTGAATATCTGCAGTATGTTTTGAACAAAAACCAGCTGTTGTTTTATAAGAGAGCATAGTTAAGCCCGTGTAGCGGGATTTAGTGTAGCACTTCTTTTGTCTGCTCCAATTTGGCAAACCTGTAGAGGATGTGTAAAGGGGAGGGGGAGCCAAAACTTTTACCCAAACATTTATACAGTGATAAACTGTATAGATGGAACAAATACCAAACTTTCTCAGTCTAAACAACTACAGTTCCAACTGTGTCATATGGTTAATTATCATAGGCAAGTTAATACTGGTTTCATTGTATTAAGAAAAAGAAATCGAAATGAAATTCTGGATTATTCCTTTAAAATGGATGCCGCTGTTCTGTCTATCTCAAAGGACCTTTTTTTAATTCTCGGTAGCATTGGAGCATCATATTTTTGGCCCTGCTCATTGAGAGGCCCTCTCAGCTTCGCAGTGTTTCCACAAAAATAGCGTTCCTATATTGGTGGGAGCCACTGAGACAATTATGTGTTTTTGGTGGTTGGGGACAAGGCCAAGTGCACACAAGTCTGAACACTGCATTTGAATATTTGTACAGGTGACTCATCTGTGGTGGTTAAGTAGGAGTTTGTTTGTGTGTGTTTGACAAAGGGAAAGTGAGATGTGAGTGTAGCAGGAGCATCCAGACACCTGTGGCACTCTTAACTGCTCAACAATAAGACCCAATCCTTAGATTAGCGCATAGACCTGGTCCTCTCTGAAGCGAGTTAAACTCTCAGCAGCTCGTATTTGTCAGTTACAGAGGCACTTGCTGGACATTCTGAAGAGACTTCAGTGTTCTCATGGTTCCTAATCCCAGTCCTGCAGGGCAGCACTGCTGCATGGTTTCTTTTCTAGTACATTTAATTGAGCTCTGGGCTTTAATTAGATGACGATTGGGATGAGGGAAATAAGCAGTGGCCTTGAAATAACATTCAAATAGTTTGCTACTGAGGTAGATCAGTGTGTTTCTGTTTCTGGCTTAAGAATGTAGTCTGGGCTGTCTAACATTAGACAGTAGCCACACATGACCGCAGGACCAGAGCAGGACTCGACTGTTTTGACCATTAAGCAAGTGATTAAGCTCTTTTAAAATGGCCAAACAATAAAAATGGTAAATTCAATACTTTTATACTTTTATCAGGACACTTATCAAAACACAAGGACACTTTTTTATATATATATATATATATTTGTATAGTAAAACATACTCTTGTAAATGTAGCAGAAAATGTAGTTTTAATTAGAAAAAAAATTATGCATATTATGTAAATTTTGATCTAGGCAATTGAGTAATGAACTTTAATGCATCTATCGTGACGGCCCTAGACCTGAAAGTGTGACCAAATAGAAGCCATGTCTGTTTGAGCCCGAACAAATGATTAGCAATTTTTGTCAGTATGTAAAGAATCCCTCGAGGCTTGTCGTGTAGTGTTTGGTTCATCAGTTATATAGTCCAGACCTCGCCCTGATGCTGCTTTGCCTGCCAGCCCTGCCTGAATGGGGAGTGGGGGTTACACATTCAACAAGTGTGCCGCTGAGATAAATAGATGGGCGTTGGTGTGTATGTGGAGGTGCTCGTGACTGCACACAGGATAGACAGTTTGTTGTGAAAGGAGGGAAGCCAGCAGGAAATGGGGGACGACTCTGAAGCCCTTCCCCCGTTTCTTTACTTTGTGGTATCTTCTACCAGCAGGTCGCGGTGGTGGAGGGGTAAACGTGAAAATCCTCTCAGAGTTACAGAGACTGAAGGTGTGAGGCCTGAGTGGAGGAGGGGTGGGGGGGCTAGAGGAACTGAGAGAAAAAGACTAACCTAGACACTTAATCTCTTCAGTAAGGACTTAAATACATACTAAGCATCCCTTTAATGAATCCAACAAAAGTAGGGATGTGTGGTATGGAGGAGTGTTATGGCTACATACTTGGGAATGAGCAGTTACCTTCTCAGTGTGAGGTTGTTGATCAGGCGTGAGCTCTTACAGGTTTGCACATTTTGTATGGTGATGACTGATGAGTGGAGAATCTGGTCTGTCTGCCTCTAGAACTCCTTCCCTCCCGTTTGTCTCTTTTTACCATCTCCTTTTTTCCTTTTGGCGTGTGTGTGTGTGTGTGTGTGTGTGTGTGTGTGTGTGTGCTTGTAGTGATATATTTGTGAGGACCACACGTCCTCACAAATATGATACCTTCCTTGGAATACATGGGTTAAGGCCAGGGTTAGGTTTAGGTGTAGTATTGTTTAGCATCAGTAATACTAAGATCAATATAGCCCTATGGATGACCGCACAAATATAATAAGACAAACATGCAAGTGGGTGGAATATGTGCATGTGTCCATTTCTCAGTTGTAGGGATGTAGCCTTTCCTTTCCATCATCCCATCAGGTCTAATTAATGATGTAAACAAATTGTTTAGCTGTTAAAGCACTCTGTGGATCAGAGAATGTCCACACTACACCGATAAAAGCTGTACAGAAGTTGCCATTGTTCAGACTGTTGTTGGATACCCTGATGCATGAGGAAGTTGTCTATGTTGTTGGCAAGGAGGCAGCCATTTTGTGCCAAAGCATCACATGGAATGGGGGTAGGGAGGAGGGAGTCGCCGTTGCCATGGAGCGAAAGAGATCACAACTCTGCACAGAGGAGAGCGCAGGGTCGCGAGCTGATTGGCTGCTTTTATTTGCTTTAACTCCTCCGGCACTGGTTGCACTGCTAAACGGCCACAGGGCTGAAGGAGTGCCCTTGGTGTGACTTTGTTTCAAACAACTTTCTGACGCCACAGCGCCCCCTGCCTGCGCCCTGTGCTGCTGTGCTGGAATGTCAGGGATTAGACGGAACGGACCTGTTAAGGCATCAACAGGTTTTATGGTCCTTTACAGATTAGCTAACCGGCTCTCCAAATCTCTGAATAAACACCCATGATCCAAGGACAGGAAGGTGTTTGCAGCTGATAAAAATGGATTTATCTGAGTTTTTGATCTCGGGGAGTTTTATCTCGGAGGGGAGGAAAGCAGTAAAAGTAGTTCCAATGGCAGCTTTATTAAGGTCATTCTTTTCTGATACTAGCATACTGTAAACGATTGTAATATGTACATTGTTATGTAGCTGGAGTGCTTCATATGCTTGTTAGAGGCCTGAGATGATCTCCAACCAATCATAGTTTGCTGACTTGGCAATGCAGGTATGCTGTGATTGGCCAGGCCTGAGGTCAGAGTCCAGAGCAGTGAAACAGTCAGGTCCCCACATGGACGGCCAGTTCGCTGCCTGCTATTAATAAACCTCTGACTGAAAGCCGAAACCCAGAGGACCAGAGATGACTGACCTTCCCGCCCCCCCTCACACACATATGAGTGTGCCTAATTTACAAACATCCAATTACAAAGCAGTTAGACTGGAAGACGCAGAGATGCACCCCAGTCAAAAGAGCAACGGGAGATGCTTTGTGTGTCATGGAAATACCGCCTTATCAGCGTAGACCTGTTGCATAACAGTTCCATAAGCTTTGATCCTTTGCCCAAGTTGGCTTAGTTTAAATCTTTTCACCTCTCATTGGAGTGGAGCGTGGGAGAGGCAGGTAGTTAGCAAGAAGTGGTAAAGGAGAAGAGAGTGATGTAGCTGTGGTGTTGGACTACCGTGATTTGCATTAACACAATCATTAGTGTTAATCTTGGGATGCATATTTCCTGAACTCTGTTACTCTTTTGTGGTTTCCTGACCACTAAGATGCAGAGGACTTGCCCCTGGCCTTCTTCATGCAACATTGCCTGACCCTTCTGCAATGTTTTCCTAAAGGCCAGTCCCATAGCCTCAGTCTCCGGCCCATGTAAGGGCATACACAGGCACTTAGATAATTGCATTGCTTTTCAGCCCATTAGTGCCTTTCCTCTTCTTCTTCCCATTTCCATCACTAACCACACCAGAGGGATGCAGAGATACTCTTTGCAGTAACAGTCAGAGATAATCCATCCATCAATTATCCTGGTATTTCAAGCTTTTCCCAAACTAACAAACCACCCAGTGGTCCAGGTAGTGGATTTGCAAATGAGTAACTTGTACTTTGACTGGGGGGGTCACATTGCTCATTAGTTGTGAAATGATTTGGAAAAAAGGAATAGTTTCAAATAATATCTACACAGTTACCACGGGGAGCAGTCGGTCAGTCAAGACTAGTTTAGCGTCCTAATTTTGCTTCTTAAAATTTAGCACTGGAGCTGTAAAGCTAACATTTGCTAAAACGTATTAGAAGTCAAAATACACCCAAATATTTTCTGTTAATAGATCTCTCAACCCACTCGAACTGCATCCGGGACTTTCTTTTTTTTTTTTTTAAGGTCCCACAAACTTGAAAATGTGGTTTAAGACAATATGACTTGCTGGTAACTATTTACAGGCATATGGAGGCTACATGACATTTGGAATTTCTGTTGTTTCTATTTTTAAATATACATTTTCAGTTTGAAAATTGACGGCTATTTATAAATAGAAACACCAGATATTAAACAGAGAGTTTGAATGTAAACTTTAGCATCCGCATATCTGTGTGAGCTTCATACACACACAGTGGTGAAAGAATTCAGCACAACAGTTGTTGTCTCGAGTGCGTGCCTCAGCTGCAAAGTTAGGCTTTTATCGTTTTTGTATGATTTTAAACCACGTCTATGTGACCTTAATGAAGAGCTGTATGTGGTTTTAGGGATATATTTGAACAAATGAGTTGGCTGCACAGATGGTTGTCCTTTACTTTCCTTGATCAAACCTCTGGCGTCTGTATTTATTCACAGGCACATGAAGATCCATGATAAAGACCCAGCCATCTCCATTCCCACCAGCCCTCCGTCACCCATCAAACGAAGACGCTCCTCTGCCGCGAAGAGGAAACCCAGCCACGATGACGATGGAGAGCGGGCTGATGAGCCTGCCAGCAAAAGGGTCAGATTTCTGGCACTTATTATTTTTGCTATGTTTAAATTAGCCTGTATTCTTCAAGAAACTTGGAGAAGAGGAACCGACCAGGGATCAGTGTCAGTTACAAAGCAAAACGAATCCTGTATTGTTAGTTTGAGTCATAAATATTAGCCGTCGCTGGTATGGGTACCCAGTGTTCTGAGGATACTGTAGAATTCATTGGGAGTTTGGTAGAATGTCTTTGGAGTAGTTTTGTTACTGCAGTAGTGCTTATAGCTCAACTTTATGGCAAATCTTAAAAATGATAAAGATTTTTAGTTAATTTTTTAGTTTATTAGAAGAGTACAAGTGCTTATAGCTGAAACAGACATTCCTCCCATTCCTCATACATACAGATTTCACTGTTTGCACCCAAGAACAAGTACTTTTGAAGTCAACTGTGTGTAGCTGACGGGTTGTTTGTGTCGCAGGTTGTGGAAGATAGTGGAGCGGATGAGCAGGCACCGAGTAAAGGGCAAGAAGAGCTACTGCCATGCCCCATTTGCTTCAAGACCTTCAACTCCAAACATGACCTAGACGCCCATATGGACACCCATCCCGACACTACACTCAGGTTCGAACAGTGCTGGCAAACACCAAGACCAATTGGCCCAGTTGGACCATACTTAAAACACATGCTAAAAAGTTCTGTATATCTCTATGATCAACAACGAGAATCCTGTTCCAGTTTTTCCACTGTTGCTAGGTAGGCCTGTTGGACATTATGGGTGTCCATTATGCTAGGACAGGACTGTTGTCTCTTTGTTTGACGTGAGAGCTGTGTTGCCAGGGGACACGAGAGGCTGGGGCTTTGGGCTGGACCGCTGCAGTTGCTGGGAGATTATGGTGGCATTCTTTGTGCTGAAACAGTCATAATTTAACACATCCGAGCAGAGAGTGGCCGCGTCCTCTGGCATACCAATTGGGCTTTTGTTTCAGAGGCATGTTGGTAGCATGGTGTACTATAGGTGCAAAGTTTGAAGTTCTACAGTGTTTGCAATATGTTACACTCAGCAAATAAATAGATATTTTGCACAACAGCTTGTAGACATATAACATTTATTAAGTTTGGTCCATGTAGAGAATGCTGTAGCTTCTTTACACTCAACAAAACATGTTATTTGACCAGGGGCGTTTCATTTTACCGCAGTGCAAAGTTTTTCCGCCAGTTTTTTACATTGCATTAGCGCAGTTTTTTAGTTTTTGCATCACATGAGCACGGCTGTTATTTGACCTTGTGTATTTAAAAATAAATAAATAAAATAAAATAAAAAATAACTAAAAAAAATATTCCAAAATGACTTGGAATAACATCTGTAGAACCTCCAGAGCCTCTGCGGGTCGGTTGGTAAAGTTAGCAGTGTAACGTTTGGATGGCAAATGGTCATACCTGGGTGATTTATAATGGTGTTTGTCTCCATGCACTCTTAGTAACGAGAAGTTTAACGGATTCACAGATTCATCCCCTCCCCCTGTGGTGCCCCCCAGGCACCAAACTACGGAGTAGCATGGAGAAGAGAGAGGGAGGAAATCGGGGAGGAAAGGAGGAGGAGGTGGTGGGTGGGGGGTGGAGAGAACCACATAGCATAGAGTGTGTGTGTGCGTGTGTGTGTGTGTGTGTGTGTGGTGAGGGGATTTAATGAGTCACAGAAGGAGGCTTCAGGACGCAGTCTGCTGGACCTCTCTGTTGGGGGGTGGGGGTGCCGTATCCTTGGAGACATCACAGTCCGCAGTCTCCTGCCCTAAAACCACTCATGCAGTGGCCAACTTCTCCAACTGTAGTTAATGGGTAATGGGTAGCTGCACACAGGTCCTTGCTGAAGCGAGCTAGTGGTGCTTGGCCTATTTGGTTTCACAGCGCCGTTATTGTTGTATGGAAGTACAGCAAATTTAGCACTAATCCTGTGTAATCACAAGAGCTAAGAGAGCTAGTTAAGAGGATCTAGGCTGCTGTGAATTGGGTTCCACAGTGCAGAGTTCTTTTTAATGCAGCAGAGTGTAGTGCACAAGCTCACAGACACAAGGATGCTCAAATGACGTAGGCGTGTTATCTGTTCCAAGCAAACGTATAACTAATACAGGGTCACGCCCAGTTACGCACTTTGAAACACCCACCCGTGTGCAGAGAAAATGAGACTCCCTGTGGAGGTCTTGGACATCCAGGCTCCTCCCTAAACTTTGTCGGTTAGGATACTGTTTCACCATCACTGACTAAAACACGATGAAAGCATTCAGAAAAGTGCACACCAAAGATAGCAAACTAAACCCTAGACTGTAAACACAAACAGACAAGGCTGTCTTGTTGGCCTGACCACAGCGTTTTGTGTGTGCGTGCGCTGAGATAAAGCAGCTTACGGTCACCGCAGACACTTCAGCACGGTGGTGTGGGGCAGGGCTGTTGATAAGGGCTGTGTGCAGCGTCAAAGACACTAGCCAGCTGTCTCTCTCAGCGCCTGACAAAAAGAAAGGGAGAACCGCCACAGTCCTGGCCGGAGTTTTCTATACCACCCCCCAAAAAATCCTTCAGATGAGCCCCCCCCCGTTTCACAGTTGCATGGTTAACATGCATCTTTCATAGATGTTTATTTTGCCAATTGACTGTCATATGGATATGTCATTTACAATTAAATTTGTTTTTTGACTGTATGCAGCTATTATTATAATAGGTCGGCTGCCTTGCCTCCCAGCTTCCCATTTTTACTTTGCTGCTAACAAGAAAATACTACAATGCAGGTTGCATCAGCCATAGCTCCCATTTTCATCACTTCAGACACTTGCTGTGCATTACCTAAGTGGAAAACTTGACCCACTGCGTTGTATTTAATGTCTTGCCAACAGATGAAAATACATTCATCTCATATTCTGAATTTGAATGACTATAGAAAATGAGATTGCAGCCAATTTAAATAATTTAAATGATCATCTTAATCACGAGTAACTGTGACGGGCCTAATTTTTAGGGTTCCTAAAGCGATCTGAAACATTCCTCTGAATCAGCGTTTATTTTGCCTTTAGCTTAAAGTTTGGTTCGTTTGAGGCCCTTGTCTTAAAATGTGTTCTTACCCCCAGGTGTGAACTCTGCTGTATCTCATTTCGGACACATCGAGGTTTGCTTCGTCACAATGCGGCCATCCATAAGCAACTGCCAACTGACCCCAATGGACGTCCGTTTATTCAGAACAACCCCTCCATACCCCTTGGCTTTAATGACCTGGCCTTCATCGACTTTTCCTGCCAAAAGTTCCCTCACATTGCCCAGGTAAATACCTGCAAGCAAACCAAGTCTTCAGTTAAGACATTTGATCAATCCATATACCTTGTACAGCCCTTGCTTTGAATACTGGTACTGTAATAGTTCACATGCGCTGTGAATGCCAAGTGTTGATCATTTCCTTTTTTGTTTCAATGAATAGGTTTGGTGTGAAACCAACCTACGTCGGTGCACCAGCAAGTTTCACAGCTTTGTGTGCGAGACCTGTGACAAAGCTTTCCCATTGCACTCAGCTCTAGCCCTACACAAGTCTACGCATGAGACTTCTGAAGACACTCAAGAGTCTGTTTCTCCCCAGCCCTCGAGTGTCGAGTCCCCCGTCTCTGAGAAGACTAATTTTATGGATTCCTTGGGTTTGCAACATATCTCTCAGGTCAAACCTGTACCATCACAGGAAGACATTCTGCAGGCACAGTTGGATAGTATTCGAGTCATCAATGTGGATCCATTGTCAGCCCAGCAGGAGGCTAGCTTTCTTGGTGGACTTGGCCTGTCCCTCGTGGATCCTTCATCTCTCCGGGGTCTGTCGCAGCATGAGGCCCTTAAACTCCTATCCCTACAGCCTTTCCAGACTGGTTTTCTTGTCCAGCCGGATGGTGGCATGGTGGTAAAGCCAGTAAGTGGTGAGAATGGAGTGGAACTAGCTGACATACAACAGATACTCAAAGTGGCCTCTGCTGCCCCAAAGCAGATCAGCCTCCCACCCTTGTCCAAGGCACCGTGCAGTGCGATGCAGACAGGCTACAAGCAGATGCCCCCACTCAAACCAAAGCCCCTGGTGGCTCCCAGGACCAACATGGCAGCCTCGACCCCTCCTTCCCTTGTGAGCACCCAGCAGGCATCACTAGGCTGCATAAGCCCCAGCTTACCACCCCCTGCTGCCCATCCGCTGAAAGCTGGCAAGGAATTGTCACCGTCTTCGTCGTCCTCATCATCTTCTACTTGTAACCAGGCTCCGATGGAAAGAATGCACATGGAGGCAGAGTGCATGGGTGATGCCCACACACCGATGGATGTGGATGAACAACATATCAAGCAGGAAGATGACAAGACAGGACAAGAGACCTCGGTAAAGAAGGGAGCAGCTCGCAAAGGCTCTTACCCCTGCCGGCTTTGTGACCAGGTATTTGCATATTCAGGAGTACTGCAGGCACACATGCGCTATCACCTGGGCATCTTACCCCATCAGTGCAATATTTGTGACTACGTTGCTCCAGACAAGGCCACGCTAATCCGTCATCTCCGAACCCACAGTGGAGAGCGCCCTTATGTCTGCCGAGTCTGCTATTACCCGTTTACTGTTAAAGCCAATTGTGAGCGTCATCTTCGCAAGAAGCACATGAAGAACACTCGTAAGGAGATAGAGAAAAATATTAAGTATGTTACATCCACTTCCACACCGGAGGCATTGGACCAGGCAGGTTCAGGTGACACTACCTGCCGATTCTGTGGCGAGGACCTGAAGACGTACAGAGCACTACAAATCCACCTGCGGACTCACAACAATTTCCAGCGGAAGCCATTTGAGTGCAAACGTTGTGGAGCAGCCTTCCTGGCCAAACGGAACTGTATCCACCACCTGCTGAAACAGCATCCAGAGGTCCAAGAGCAGGACATAGAGGATCATATAGCCACTGCTCCATCTCAGACCAGTCCTAGCCCCTCTCCACTTAATGGAGTATCACCAAGTGCTCCTCTGCATCCTATTAAAATGGAGGACCTAAGCTTCTACAGTACCGATCCTGAACAACCACTGGACTTCTCAAACAAAAGCAGAGGAGGTAGCAGCGCTGGAAGCACGAGCGGTTCTCCTGGGATCAAGGTGGAGGCTGCCTCTTACGACAGTTCCATGGAGCCCATTGATCTTTCCATTCCGAAGAATCCAGACAAGAAGATGAAGGTAGATACTGATGCCACGTTGCGAAAGGAAGTTAACAAAATTGATGACACTCTTGCCCATGGCCTCCTAGCAATTAGGCCCAGTGACGAAAAGCCCCAGCAGCTTAGCTGCTACCAGCTTCCGGTAGCTTTGACCACCCTCAGTGCAGCTAGCGCAACAGGTCGACCCTTCCGGCTAAAGCCCCTGCTACCCAAACCCACTGTTGCCGGTGTAAAGGAGTTACCACCATTGGCCTCCATTGCCCAGATCATCTCTTCTGTCTCTGGCGCTCCTGACCTCCTGAAACGGGAAAACGCTAACAGCTACGCACCTGGCTCCGATGCATCCTGTAAACAGGAGGTCATAGACCCCTCAGCAGAAGAGCCTCCTTTGGAGGGCTACAAGAAGGCAGGCAAGAAAAGGTCAGCCATCAACACTGGGAGGGAGAAACCTGTGATGAACGTGACAGACACCAGTATTGACCTGGAGTCCAGCGGGGAATTTGCCAGTGTAGAGAAGATGTTGGCGACTACTAATGCCAACAAGTTTAGCACATACTTGCAAACCAACCCAATTGAAGTAGGAAGGAAGGAAGAACAACCTTATGTGAGTGACAAGAGAGAAGCTAAAGATGACAAACACCTGCCAGCCAAGCAGACCCCACAGCTCCAGCAGTCCAAAGGGAAAAAGAACGCTTACTCAAACTCTGTGCAAAAGATGACTTGCCCTTTCTGTCCAAGAGTCTTTCCATGGGCCAGCTCTCTGCAGCGCCATATGCTGACGCACACAGGTAAGATACAGCTGAGCCTTTTCACAACATCTTGTCTGTATAGTGTAACAATACAGTATATATATAAAATCTTGTATTTCCACATTTGGTATAGGTCAGAAACCATACCCCTGCCCCAAATGTGAAGCTCTGTTCTCAACCAAGTCCAACTGTGAACGCCATCTTTTGCGCAAACATGGCGTAACCAACAGAATCCTGCGGCATAATGGTGCCACATCCAAACCCAAGGAGCAAGAGGAGGGCTCACCAGAGAGTGCAGGTAAATTTCAATTCGGTCACACCACAATTTGGTATGAATCCTGTGGAATTTAGAAGAGTGCACTGTACAGCAAATCACTTTGGACCATAATTTTGTTTTTGAGCATTAGTATGCGACTGTGTGGGTTGGTCCTTATATTAAACAGAATAATGCTTTGATAATGGAAATATATGCGGTGTTCCGTAATATACTATGATCTCTGAATATGCTAAGTACTATTTATTATTAGACCTTGAAAAAATAGACTATAATTCTGTTCTCTACAAATTTTCCAGTTAGATTTTGCTGTTTTGTAATTCAGCAGTATGTAGTGTACATTTAATGTTTTCCTGATATTGCTTATCTTTGTAAGCAGGTACTGTGGCTGGATGATATTACTGTCATGGTTTAACAAATATTCATTGTGTGTCGTAGAGAGCATGTCTGAGTCAGAGCTCACTAGTGGTGAAGCGGTGGATCTTACGAGTTCGGGACCTGAAAAGCCACCTGCATCTGATGCCGAGAAGCCCTCCCCAGCCAAGCCGACAGAAGCAGCTGTAGTAAAGTCCCTTGTCCACCAGGGGGAGTCAGATAACGAGCCAGTGGACAGAAAACCCCTAGAGAATGATGATGATTCCTACAGCAATAAGAGCTTGGACCTGAACTTTGCCTGCAAGCTGATCGACTTCAAGTTCCCCGAAGGCGAACAGCCGCAGTCTTCTCCTGCTGCGGATGGCGATTCACACGAACGAGCGACACCACAGGACGAGTCCAAGCTGACCTGCAAGAACTGCAACAAGAGTTTCCGCTACGCTGCCACTCTCGCAAGGCATGAAAAAGTTCACCTGCTTGTAAATATTGCCGACTCACCTAATGTGAACACCAAAGCCGTCGAGGCAGCTGAGTCTTGCGAACCGGAGAAAGAAGAAGCAGAAGAGGAGTTGGAGAAAGAGGAGCAAAAGGGGACTGCAGAGAGCGAAGGAGCAGGCAGCGCAATGGAGAGTGGCTCTGAGGAGGAGGAGAAGGAGGAGAGGAGTGATGAAGAGGGAGGTGCAGCCGAACCAAAGAGTTGTGAAGGTGAGCCAGGACCACCCGGAAACAAAACTGACAAGAGGAAGAAAATATGCAGTGTTTGTAGCAAACGCTTCTGGAGCCTTCAGGACCTGACAAGACACATGCGCTCTCACACAGGTGAGAAAGGCAAAACCTTTTCTGTTGAGAAATTGCAATAAAAATGGCAAAAGCTGCCAAAAAGAGTTGTATGTGTGATACATTAGGAGAACTACTTGTGGTTTTCTCTATAGAACCCAAAAGAAAGTTAGGAAGAAGTTAAGGAGTTTTTCTGGTAGGCCACTTCGGATAAATATTGACAATTCTGTATAATATAAACTGTGTGTGTGTGTGTGTGTGTGTGTGTGTGTGTGTGTGTGTGTGTGTGTGTGTGTGTGTGTGTAT
>CM067479.1:4457463-4469582 GCA_034552555.1 Semaprochilodus insignis
GACATTGTTCTCATAGCTTCAATATGTTGTTGTTGTTGTTTTTGCCAGGTGAACGGCCGTACAAGTGTCAAACCTGCGAGCGCACGTTCACCCTGAAACACAGCTTGGTCAGGCATCAGCGGATCCACCAGAAGCCCCGTGGGACAGACGGAGAGGGCTCAATGGGCGGGGCCACTGGTAGAGCTGGGGACGAAGAGGGATTCAGCGGCCCATCAGCGAGCGAGGGAGAATGCACCCCCACCAGCACCAATCCTCCTTCTGAGAATGAAAGTGAAGGCGTGGAGACCCTCAAGGAGGGTCCGGGCTCACAGGAGAAAGACGGCGAGTCTGCATCTACAGCAGAAGTCCCGGAGAAGGGACTTGAAAGTGAAGATGCCTCTGTAGCACAGAAGGCAGAACCTGAACCAGCAGCAGAGAGCCTCCAACCCAAAGAACCGCCAACAGAAGAGCAACCCACAAACTCGCCCACCATCGTCACAGCATTAGAGCAGCCGGAGGGATTCCTACAAGGCCTGCTGGAGATACACTCCAAGCCCAACATTGAGCACATCCTTTCCACCAGTGAGCCCCCCCTGCTGGGGGTAGAGTGAAGACCCTCTTTTCTCCAGTACCCTCTGGCAGGATTGCTAAGCAGCGCACTCCAGAGGCTGTGCCATACAATAAAAGGACGTTTGTGATACAAAACTTTTTTTTTTTTTCTTTTTTTTTTTTTTTAAAGAAACAAAGATGAACTTTTCTAAGTGCCTTGCTACTTTTTGCTATATCTTTATCTACTACCAGATGATCTAGTTGATTTTTTAGAGTATTTTATAAAGATGATTTTTGGTTTTTTTTGCAATCTTGAGTGAAACCGCATTAAGCAATAAATAAACCGTTTAGTATAATGATTTGTATGATTGACTGAATAGAGAAACAGTCGTATTATATGATGAACCAGCGGAGGCTGAAAACAACAGCTACTGAGACTACTATGTCAAGGCTTGTGCATGCGAGCATAACTGGAATACGTTAAACAACCTTAGCCTACTCTTCAAAGGGCTGTTAATGGACTCTGTTGCACCCATTAGTTTCTTCAATGACATAAAGGCCTCCAGAGTATCTGAACTGTATTATGCTTTTTTTTAGTATCTTGTAATGGAGGGCGCAAGAAGTTGCAGAGGCTTCAGCAAGGAAGGCAAAGCTGCAGCCAGACAATGTGGATTGCCCTCGGAGTGGTGTGCAACACCTCTTTTTCTTCATTATAAATATATGGGCAATATTTGCCTGGAGTATCATGAATCTCTCAGCTACGCTGACCATGTCAGACATCCTGTTTGAACCTTCAGATTTCGGGAAGAAAGTGAAGGACGGGTGTTTTTACTGGGGGAACTTCCGTGTTGTTTTTAATCGAAAGGGCTCGAGAATCGCTTTCCCTCTAAACCAATACCACCAACAAAAGCCAAGGCCCGCACGAACAGATCTAATGTATCTGACTAAAATATGATAATAGGGTCCGTTGTCCAGGTTTAATGTCTTCCAAAAACCCTTCTACTTTAAGCCTTACTAGTGTTACTTCATAGGTTTTAGGTAGGCCCCTGTCAGCCTGCTGGGCGAACACTAGTCTGCATTTTCTTTTTCCATTGACGTGTACTTGAAAACTGTCACCCTGCTGCCTCCTATTTTTGGATTATGGCGCCAGTTGCGGGTCCATCAACCTTCTGAGCTCCTCTCCTGGTAGGATCTCCAGTCAATCACATTAGCATTTCTGGTGTTGGGTATATGAATATATATGTGTATATATATATATATATTTTTTTTTTCTTTCTTTACTCTCAATTGCGTGAACCTCAAAACTCAAACAAAGCAAACCTCAAAAGGCACGGAGACTACAAAACGGCGGTGGATTGCTAAGTTATGATGGACACATCTCCTGTTTTCCGGACCAGGCGTTAGCCTACTGGATGATTCCCACTGACCGCAGTCGCCGCTGGTGTGTAACCACAGGAAAAAAATGGATAATGTAAAATTTGTGGTGACGGGCAGCAAGAAACAGAGTATTAACAAGCAAGGCTTTCTTGGCCAAGTGATGGGGAAACAAGTATGGATGTCGTATTTCCTTACCATGAAGGGGTGCTGTGCCCTCTAGTGGTTAAACACTAGTATCCCCCCCCCCAGCTCTGTTTCTCAGGCACAGTGAACTTGAATGAAAAATGCAATCGCTTTCTCAATCTGTATATTGAATTCTGGGACTCTTCTGCTTCTCCTGATGCCTTTTCCTGGGTTGGCGCGTGTGTGAGAATGTGCTGCATGTGTATACATGCGCTCGGGTGTGTGTAAGTGTGTAGGGATTTCTGTCGAGAATGCACACAGACTGTTTTAAATGTATTTATTGTAGCCCAGTGTGGGTAAAGAAGTAAACCGTGGAGAAGCCATGTGTATTAACGCAATGATGCTGCAGAGAGAAATGATTCAGATTCAATACATAGCGCCCCAGCGTAGAACTGGGTCTTTCCTAGCAATAATCACTATTGATCCGAAAGCTTTATGTAGATGTTTGTATGTGTTTTATAGACTGTGTGGTCTCTCTCTTTCTCCCCCCCCCACCCTTGTTTTTCGTTTTTCTTTATGCCATCATTATCACTATTATATCAGTTTGGCTGAGAGAATTGAGTTCTGTTTTCTTTGATTACATAATGCATATAAAACTGTGAAATTTGTTATTCAGCTATGGGTGAATCTTTAGGATAGTTTTGCATGTTAACCTTTTTATGTTGTTTAATTATGGGTGTTCTTTTTTTTTTCACCCCCCGTTCCCCTTCCCACACTGTCTTGCTCTCAGGGTTTTTACAAAAATGCTTATTCAAAATGATTTTTTTTTTTTCCTGAGTTGCAAATATTCTCCCCAACTTTTGATTACCTTTTATTTTTTCGAACAAGCCGAACTGTCAATCACTACTTTTAGCACTTGACTGTGAATTAAAACGAGTGGGGGAGGATTTACTGAATCCAAGCAAACCCACATTCCTCTCATTTTGCATTCTTTTCCGTGTTCCTCCTTTTTTTTTTTTTTGTCCACACTCCTGGTTCCTTCTCTGTCACTTCCTCATGAGAAAAAGATGTCTAGGCTGGCCTACAGAATGGCAGATTTGTCAAGTTCTGACCGATATCAAAGGGAGCTTTGCACCGCTGCTACACACACAGACACACACAAAAACAAAAATCTACTGGACTTGAACGGAACCAGAACCATCAGAGAGTATTTTTGGTACACTACTCCTGCTCTTCAAACGAGTGCTTCAGAATCAGAGATGTAAGCTGTTCTGTATCAAAACTATTAAAGCAATAAAGTCCTATTAAAAAGTAAGAAAGTCTGTGTCTTTTCCTTTTTCCATAAATGGTGTATAAAGTAAGATGGGTACAAACTTTGCAACAATCATTTGCAATTATGCTATAGATATCATAATCGCAAAAACAACAACGGCAGCACTGCTGTGTCTAAACACTCGGATCAGTGCAACACAAACTTAACACACTGCCACCACATCAGTGTCACTGCAGTGCTGATATCGGTCCCTTACCATGTGGTGGTCCTTACCACTGAGAAATGCGATTGGTGGGATAATAGTGTATAAAGACAATCAGATGGACTACAGTCTGTAATTGTAGTACAAACTACAGAAACGTTCCTATATGGCCTCGGAGGAACCTGAGCCAGCCATGAATGGATTGCTGCCTCCCAGGAACCCAGCAGAACCATGCCCAAACTACCTATTTGTTAACAGCGCTAGGTATCCCAGGTAGCTTAGTGCTTGTGAGCGGCTACTCTAGTGAGCTGATGAAATGGACAGTGAGTGTAGATACATGGAGGTGTTCTTAATGAAGTCCTTAGTAAATGTATACAGCTAGCATTTTTTTCATTGGTACATGAAAACATTTCTTATCCAAAAAAATCTTGCAAAATCCCATATAATACAATCGTTGAGACTGAGAGTTTGGTGTGAAACGGTTCAGATTTCTTTACAGTGGTGGTGGTAGTGATGGGAGGTTGAGATTTCTACAGCAGAACCATTTTATGTAGTATCCAAAATTCTCTGTGTTTATTTGTAAAAGTAAATTAGCAACACGCCGCCCTGCATGCACCCCTCCACCATATTGCTGCCCGTATGGCACCAAACAATGAACCGCTTCAGACGTCTGGTTCCCATCACCACCACTGTGAACTATTCTGACTCATCAAGTGTCTCTAGAACAGAGCATTTCATGCACCAAATAGATTTGTTTACATCTTAATGACTGAACTCTGCATCTGTGAAATACCCTGTTAACTTCTGTACTGTGAGTAGCTCCACGTTAAATGGTGGTCCTATCACCACCACAGTAAAGAAATCAAAGTGGATACATTTACAATTAACCATTTCACATCAACCATTCGGTCTACGTGACTGAATGAACTAAATTCTACAAAAAATGGAAAATGAATTGAATTACCCTGTAAGGGGACACAGTACACAGTACTACCCTCTAAATCAGTTATCTTGAAAACCCAAATGCTGCCACAAGGGCCACAGACACATGTTGACCACCCAAGCGTTTATAGACAGCAGCAAAAGACCAAATGGCAGACACACTTGGTCAGGTCTGAAGTGATGCCCTGACTCACAAAGGTTCAGATACAGTTTTATATTAGCTCATACTGTGTAGGTCCATTTTTCTATATACAAAATAGTCATACATGAAATGACACCGTCCAAAACAATGCAAGTCATTTAGAAACACTTTCCAGTGAAAACACATTTTTGTACAATGTTTGATTACAGTGAGAGTATACAAAGAACACATATTAGGACAGAATTGGTTGAAAACAGATGTATGAAGGTTCAGTGCGGTTCAGTCTGCGGTGTTGTGTGTCATACAGAAATAAGTCCAGTATCTTTACTGGTGACTGGTTATGGAGGAATAAGAAGTCATAACAGGGCTTCCGTATATTGCTGATGGACAGCTGGGAAGAGCACAGTGGAGAAGCTGCAATGGATTATGAACTGCTTGTTTACCAAACATCCAACGCTAGTAGAGAAGCTGTCTCTGGTTATGGTCTTATGGCCATCCACATGATGTTCTGAAGTGGGAAGTGTTCAGTGAAAGTGGAAGGAATTTTGGTTAAAGCTCTTCGTCTAAATACAAAGCTGGATTTGTAGCCATCTTTACAGAGAGAGTGGATCCCTCAGGCAAGATGCTGAAAATGTCATTTCAATAATGACCCTGGCTCAGAAAGTCCAGCTTAAAATGTTAAAATGATGCTTTTTTCACCTGAATCCTTCTATAGAGCAGACACTGAGGTTCCTCAACTGACTTGTCCGAGTCTCTGAGGACAGGGATTTATTCAAGTTCAGTTATTTAAGCAAATACACTCATCATTAAAAAAAATAGTTGGTCGGATTGCAATGCTATTCAGAAGGAAGATAAAGGTTACCAGGAACAATAAACGATGATACATTTAGACTGATATGGGCAATATTTACTGAGCTACACATACAGAAGTAGTGTCTCTCAGTATGGCGTTGGGCCGCCCTCTTTGCAAATGCAACATGCCAGACGTCTCGGCATGTAGTTGTAGAGGTTCCTAATGGTGTCCTGTGATAATCCATCCCATGCAGCTTGAATATTCTCACACACTTCCTGCAGATTTTGCAGTAGGGGTGGAGGTGAAGTGATACCAGGCCTTCTGGACATGTGATGAGTGACAACAAACCATTCATCTTTGCTCTGAACACATTGCCTCCACACACGGATTCGTTGGTCATCTACACCAAGACAAAACGACGGTCCATGACAGATCATCCCGCTTCCTGGAGCCCTATGATGCGACCTCTCTCAAACCCTTCCAACTGCTCGAACTGCTTTCGAACTCTTCTCTGAGGTATACTTCATTTGCAAAGGATGTGACCAACACAACAGCACGAGTCAGAATGGAAAGCACGTCCAACAGGACGACCGTATATAGTCAGTCAGGTACAGCGATAAGGCCCGTCCTTCTTTACATCACATGCCAAACGTTTCACAAACCTATACACCAAGTTTCATTCCTGTCGGTTGATTTTGGGTGCAACTTTGTTTCCGATGATGGGTGCACGTCCACTGAAATGAACTTGTATCACGCGTATCAGTACATACTCCTCAGCCAACTCGAGTCTTTTCCAAAAGAGGCAATGAGTCTCCACGACTCAGAGATGTCTAAGTGCTAAATTGATGGCGTCTGCAATGTCAAATATACACAATGACATTCAGTTAGAAAACTGTGGTTTTACAGTAAAGCAGCATATAGCACAATCTTGCAATGATCACACAAGAGCCTGTTCATATCTGTTCAAGTACAAAAGTACCTGTCAAGAGCTAAAAAAAAGCCAATTATTAATCTTTTATATCTCAACAACTGCGGTATGGCTCCATCTAGTGGGAAAAGGAAAATACAGAAGTCTTATCTACAGTGTCCTCAAAAAAAAGTATTTAGACATTTGTGTCATGTTTAAAATGTATTAAAGGCAAACTGCACCAATATTTCAAATATACTACATAATTAAAGGTTAAGATGACAAGATAAAATGTACATTTGTAATGTAGACATGGTGAGCCCTGCTTCCCATCACCACCACTAGGAAAGAGTCTGTACCTTTCTCTACAACAAACTATATTATATCAAACCACACAGAATTACTTCATTTACATTATACATAATATTATATTATATACAAATCAAAAAATAATTCTGTGGAATTCCTCATTAAGTTGATTGTGTCAGTTGCTATCAATTGGTATTTATTATAAACAGGTTATTTTCTTAATAGAAAAATATTCGTTCATTAGGCAGGTGGTGGGTTTCAGATCATTCTGGTTTGAACAGATTCTATGCACACTTCTGCAGGTTTGCATCCAGAATACATTCATTCACTTCTAAGTTCATCTCTAAGTACTCCAAGTTTTGAAGTTGAGTTCATGCATAAGTTCTCCAACATTACTGTAAAAAACAGGTCCAGCTTTGATCTGTCCCCCTGTACAGGTTTATTAGTGCAGTCTGGCACGAAGAGTCAACTATCACAATTATGTTGTTCTAAAAGTGCGTTTCTCTGAGGCAAATATCATTTCCCAAAGTTCTCAAACTCCTAAAAATCCCAATTATTAAGTGCAATTCTTTACATGTTTATAGTATTCTAATGGCAGACAATATAGTAATCAACTGTTCTACATCTAGATCTACACATAACCTGTCTTGTAATGTCGAACAGTCTTTACTGACACATAGTACTCTGAAAGTGGTGCCTTTGTTCGTCTTCACACATAAAGAAACAGAATAAAATTCTACCAGCAATTATACAAAACGGATGCACTCGAGAAAATACACTGGAATAACACCTGACCAATACTCACCCTGTTCAGTACAAGTCTCAGGCTCATCAAAGAGCTCCAACTGGAGTCGAACCGATTTTAACTCTTACCACGTCGTCCATTATGATTAACAATTCCTCTTCACGTTTAGCCTGATGAGCTGCTGAAAAGAAAGTCACCAAAAAGATGCAAATCTAAACGTTTGCCACTGTATAACACAAACCCACCGAGACACTGTTCTTTTAAATACCTCTTGAAGGTCATTCTCTAGCACATGGGTTAGTAACAACACTTTTAGTAATCTTTAAACCAGGATTGTGCTTGCAGTGCAGTCTTCATATGAATGACCCTAAAGGTCAAATAAAGGTATTTCTGATGCAGTGTTGGCAGGCTTACTGGCATTTGGTGACATCTTACTATAACATTAAGCTCCTACTTTATCTTGTAATGACAGCATTTCTTAAAATAGTCACATGATTGATTAAAACTGCAGGACTCTGCAGCGGATTGCAAGGGCAGCTGAGAAGATCATTGGGGTGTCCTAACCCACAATCGACACCTCCTACCACAAGCGGTGCCATCTAGTAGAAAGCACCAGAGTGTCCGTTCCAACACCACCAGACTCTGCAACAGCTTCATCCCAGGAGTGGTCAGAGTACTGAACACACGGTTGCCACCCCAACATATACCGGGATAAGTCTAGACCCCTTCCTACATCAACAACAGACTGACAAACCCCTTCACCATCACTGCGCACCTGTTTGTTAATTCTGAGCTTTCTGTACAGTTTACAGTTGACAGTGCTTGCACTACTTCCTATTCACTACCTGCTGCTAAATGCCAATTCCCAATGTGTGCATACTTGTCCTGTGTATTATTTATTGTCTTGGGTATGTATGTTCTGTGTATTTAATGTATGCTCTGTATATATGGTATATTGAGGAATTACAATAAAACACCCACTTTCCAGTACTAAAAGCCAGGATGAATTCAGATGCCCATTCAAAGTTCTCTAATACACTAAACAGAATGCCCTCGTTTAAATCTACTATGCTGAATGTGCATTTGTAATATCTACTTCCAGTTCTGAATAAATAAAAAATAGCATAAATATGGGCATTGACGTACATACATGAACAGACACTCAAAACTTCTGGATAGACTAGAAAAAGCAGAACTGTCCTCCAATACGTACTTCTGCTCAGTTTTAAAAGGATGTGGTGTAAACACATTGAAAAAGTTCAATAACGGTGTTTGTAATTAAGATTACAGTCAGTCTAATACACAGAGCAGTACGATAAAGACCACCCGTTACTTGCCAAGTTAATCAAAAACATCAGGATCTTTATGAGACTGTGACGGACGAGCCTGTTCTACAGGGAAACACTGGTCTTCAGACTCTATTTTTGTAGGCTGAAAAAGCCAGACGAGTCTCTTTACTACATCCCACGTCTAGGAGGACCTGCTTTTTAAAGCTGCTTTTCAGAAATGTATACATTTGTGAATTAGCCCACGTTAGATACAAGATTTGATTATGACTACTGCATTACATCTGTTAATCACCCAACTGTCATAAACGATCAGATTAGTCCGAAACCTTGAATTCGAGGGCACTAACCTGACGACTCTGTTTAAAAATCAAACCACCCTTATATGCTGGTGATCCTCCCTGTATACTTGTTATCCAGTAGTCCTGTCATTTTTAGTGAAAGACTGTAGGTCGTAACATACACACCTGGTTCATCAGCCACTTTAAGGTCATCAGAGTCTTTTAACGATGGGCTGGATGGGGCTGAATCCACATTGTCCACTAAACTGAAGCCTTCTTCTTCTGTGTTCCCCAGATGTGCTATAAGAACAAAGAGGAGTCTTTCAGAGTTTACGACTTCGCTGCAGGGCTGTCCAATCTTAACCGCAAGGGGCTGACAGGCGTGACTGCAGGTTTTCATTCCAAACAAGCCGAGGCACACCTGATTCCACCTGTCTAATCACTAGATCTTAGTCTTCAACAACCGGTCAAGTTGCCTTGCTATGGTGGAATGAACAACTCCAGTCACACTGGCCCTTTATGGTTAAGATTGGACAGTCCTGCTTTACTGCATGTAGACTGTAGCACAGACAGTAAGTGTATCTGGTGGCAGAGGGAAGTGTCGGAAGGAATGCTACTGCGATGAAGATAAAGGTTACCAGGAACAATAAATTATGAAAAACTTTGACTGATATGGGCAATATTTATTAAGCTGCACTATGCCAGACGTCTCGGCATGGACTTGTAGAGGTTCCTAATGGTGTCCTGTGATAATCCATCCCATGCAGCTTGAACATTCTCACACAGTTCCTGCAGATGCTGCAGTAGGGGTGGAGGTCGAGTGACACCAGGCCTTCTGGACGTGTGACGTGTGACGCATGACACCAAAACATTCATCTTGGTGCTGACCACGGTGCCTCCACACACGGATCTGTTGGTCGTCTGGTGCTATGGTAGTATCCGCACAAACTGTATGGCGCACAATACATCAAAAGTTCCTTGAGGCATACTTTGATTGCAAACGATGCTACCAACACAACAGCACAAGTCAGAATGGAAAGCATGCACAACAGGACAACCTTATATAGTCAGTCAGGTACAGCGACTGTAACCCCCACCCTCCCACCCCCACTTACGTCACATGCGCAGCTGAGCGTGAAACTTCAATCATTTGCATGTCTCACAATGTCAAACCTACCCACCAAGTTTCATTCTTGTCAGCTGATTCCTTCCAAGTGCAACTTTTTTTTGATAATGTATATATATTACCTAGGCTTCCATTTATTTCTTACCCAAACCTTAACCAGATGTACTACTAAGTTTAACTTTAACCTTAAAACATGTTTTCACCATAGAATTGAATGATTTATGCATATGTACACATTCTCACAGTAAATTCCGAAAGTCTGAGACCACAACAAAAATCTTTTTTTTTTAAATTTATTTAAACTTAAAAATAAACTTTTTTTTTTTTTATAATTTTGAAATAAATGATCAAAAGTTCTTAGAAGTAAAATGCAGATGAGAGATTAGATTCTGCACTATTTCTAGGATTAAATTATTCCAATTTAAACAGTTAGTTTAGATTCATCTGAAGACGAGATTCAGTGGAAAAGATAAGACTCAAAATGGTCTTATCTTTTCCACTGAATCTCGTCTTCAGATGACTCTCAGGAGGATGTCATCTACTTATCAGAGGCTTTTGCACAAACTTATGGAGTTCATGTCACCTCAAACGGACAGTGTCACTGAAGTAGCAACAAAATACCAAATACAGAAAAGAATGTTGAAATTCAACTAAATTGTAAAGATTCTACTTTTCACACAAGATGTAACAATGATAATAGAAGTTATTATACAAAATGCTGCATTCAATCAGAAAGGACTGCAAAATAGATGCATATTTACTAGTGGTGTAGTCGGGCCAGAGGGAGGGCAAATCATACTCTCTCAACTCTCGGCCATGGATGGCTGTTGAATTGGCAGGGATCAAACCGTCTTCCAATGATGGTACCAATGCTTGGACGGTTGAGCCACTCATAAGCCCCATAATTATGCTGAAACATCACACAAACTTACCTCCACAGTCTTCAGTGAACTTTGTTGCCGGGCTGGAAGGAACTGAAGAAACATTAACCTCCACATCCTCTTCTAAAGGGAAGTCCTCTTCAGTTTTAATGTTCTGTGCTGTAAATGGACAAGATAGTATACAAAGTTTTGATGTCCTACACATGCTGTGTAATGAATTTGCCTTGATTGAAACATTGATTGATGCCATTGACTGAAACAGACAAAAAAACGTGCAGTGAACATACGACGAATGTGCTTTCAATTCCAAACAACTTGTAAAGACAAATTTCAGATGGGCTGTCACAAGTGGGTGAAATGATCAGTTAGTACCTTGAACATCACTTTACTCCATTTGATGCAACTACCCTCAAAGTCTGCAAATGATGATGTCAAAATCTCCTCTCTTTATGGGATTTTACACTGAAGTGCCGTTCAGTTAATAATGGGGCAAAAGGAACTTGCCTAACTTGTGTAACTTAAGAACCCATCGCCCATACTCACAACATTCATCAGTAACTCCAGAATACTTAGCGCACTTTGATACTGTAGCCAAACTAACTTCTGCTCCCTCCACAAATGGCAGGTAGATGTCTTCAATTCTTATATGCCCTGAAAAACAGAAAACACATACACAGTGGGCTTAATTCAGGTCCAATTCAACCAAATAAATCTTTAATTATAGCAACATTCGCAACTGATCAGATACTTTACTATACGTCTTCAGCAAATCAGATATATTAAAAACACCCTCACCCAGTTCATTTGACCCTCCATCATCTTCAGAAAGGTCTGAATTTATGCTACATATGGTGGTGTCTACATCTTCTGTTAAAGGTGAGCGCTGGTCTTTCCATTTAATATGGTATGCTGAGAAATCAGATAGGGATGCACCGATCCGATATTAGGATCGGATATCGGTTCTGATATTAAGTTAGCTGGATTGGGTGTCGGATAATTAGGCCGATCTACGGGTCGATCTCCACTGCACTTCATTTGATATGCGTGCTATGCCGTCAACAGCATGTTTGTGAGGTGCCTGTAGATGTAATGGGGAACTGTCGCACCTCAGTGAGGCTCGAACCGTGGTCGCTGTGATCACAGACCAGCGTGCTATGAGGTGATCGAGATGATGGGGAAGGGGGAAAAAAAAAAAAAAAAAAAA
>CM067479.1:4469735-4552438 GCA_034552555.1 Semaprochilodus insignis
ATATATATATATATATATATATATACACACATACATTCATTCATTTATTTCTTTATTTATTTATTTACAGCCTCAAGAGGCTCGAAACCTTTAATCCGGCTAGTCACGAGAGACGTGCACGTGGCGAAGTGAACTCAAGACCGAGGAACCAAGGCCTGGCACTCTCGCGCTTAAGTAGCGTGAGCTGCAGGTGTTAGCGTTTGCCGCTTGATTGCTCATTGGTTGCACTTTGTCTCCCCCGAGTGGCCAGAGGTGGATCTGCAGGAACCCGAGACCTCACAGTAGACTTGACTTACATGTTCACGTCAATCCTGGTGCATTACGTCGCTCCAACATGGTGAAGTATACGGTTTATTCATTCAAAAATGGTATCGGATCGATATTGGGTATCGACAGATGTGCAAAGATTATGTATCGGTGCTGGTATCGGAACTGGAAAAGCTGGATCGGTGCATCCCTAGAAACAACATTGTACTTGAAGTGTTCAATAAACCCCAGTTTACTTCATTAGCAGGTGTTGTTCTTCAGAAGAACAGTCCTACTTTCTAAGACTCATCTGATCAACCCAATGCATTTCAGTTTGTCCAACTTAAAGTTCTTTAAAGTTCTGCATTATTTAAGAGTCATCATACTTACTTAGTACGTCAAAAGCTCCAGGGTCATCAGTGTGTCTTGATGACGGGCTGGATGGAGGTGAACCGATTTTGACTACTTCCACATCATCCATTACACTGAAGCTCTTTTCTTTTATGTTACGTTGATACGCTGCATAAAAAAGACAAACAGGAATCTTTCAGCATCTAACATTTGCATAGCACTTGGTTAAAGATCCCACTGTTTCTTTTCCTTGGCTGATACTAATCTAAAGCTTTACAATTCACTTTTTTTATTGCAGTATGTCACTTAAGAAGAGCATCTGATGCCTACTGATACCTGTATGTCATCTGTAGTTTTGGAAGTGTTAAAGCTTAGTGAATCCTGGAAGAGGAAAGTCTCACACTTGCAACCAAACAGAAGGCTATTCCTTTGCAGCTGAACTGCTAAATCAGTTCTAATTCACTCCTAATTTCAATATATCACGATTTTGCACTCGGCTCTTCGTGCTTATGGAATACCCCGGGACTCCCAGTTAGTTGATCATCCCCTACTTGAGCTTTTGAGTAACTTCAATTCATCTCGAGGACTAGTTTCTGTTTGGAACAAGGAGCATAGTGCTCCTGATATAACTCCGGCTTGGGATGCAATATGGCATAATACTTTTTGCTGCATGTAAAAATCTGTCACATCAATTAATACACTTCAAATGAGTTCATAGGCTCTACGTAAAACCCTGTTGTGCTTTTTTGATGAAACTATCCAGTGAAAAAAAGATGTAACACGTGTAATTCAGACTCTGTTGGGGATCCCATTCATATGTTTTGGCAGTGTCCACATATCGTGTGTTTTTGGAGTTACGTGGTTTGAATTCTGTCTGATCTCCTCAGTGCTTATATTCCTTTACGTCCAGGTCTGCTGGTACTTGGAGATGATTCTAAAGTAACTCTTCATACACAGCAAAACAGAGTGTTAATGGCAGCTCTAACAGCCTCCAAAAAGTCTATTGTGGGTTGGTTTGCGCCAAGTGTCAAGTTGTATCCGTCTTGGGTTTGCTACTTTTCGGATATTCTTATTTTGGAGCGAGCCACAGCCAGATTTCATAAGGCAAAGGCTGCAACAATTCATAACTGGTCAAAACCTATTGCTTGTGTCAAGGTCCTTTATGATTAGATTCATGTATTATTGTTCTTATTATTATTATTTTTGACTTTGACTGCTGCTTTTTCGGTTGGACATGGACACATTTAGACATTTTTATTTACTTGTCTTTCAGTCCTTTTTTTCCTTTCTTTTTCGGTCAATGTGTAGCAGAGCATTTGAGTGGCTGTATTTTGTATTGTCGAAATGTAATAAACACTAATTAACAAAAACAAATATGACATCCGTCCAAAGACAAAATAAAGAAGCTGCTGGTGTTTTCAAATAACGGATTAGCCACCCCAGAGCTCAGACCTCGGATCGTGAGAAGCCGGAAATGCAACCAACTTGGTAAAAAGATTCGGAAGAAAATCTCCCGAAAAGAATGAAAGCTTTAAAAATGTAGACACCCGAAATACTGCAAAAATGCTTTTAGATTTAATGCAGTTTCAGTGTAATTTAGTTGCTTAAATATATGTTTTTTTATTGTTGTTTTGACTCAACAAACGCAGAATGCTATCCCTTGCAAAACTGCAACTATGGCTAATCTTTGTTTCCCTCCTTTTTCCCAGATTCCGAACTGTTATAAGTCAATCATTTCTACACAAAATAAAAATATAAAAATATAGCTCCAAGTGTCTATGTACATGAGCACCATAACTTAAACCAGAAACAAACAAACAAACAAACAAACAAAAAAACATATATCCCACATAAATTATGTGTACCAGCCAATGTATATAATACGTAATGTAAAAATGTAACCCTGAGCTCAATAACCAAAAGAAATGTTTTTGCAGATGTATATAATGAAACGTGTATCTTTTGTTAATTAAAATAAGGTATTTTTTTGGAGCTGAAACTGTATGAAAACAAACACACACTGACTACAGTAACAGGATCAGTCACTCAGAGCAATATGTAACCGTGCCTACATACCTCCATGAATCACACGCATGTGTTTTTTCATTGATTGTGAATACGGGAAGCATTTATAACAGACTGAGCACTGATAGGGCTTCTCTCCAGAGTGAACCCGCTGATGCTCCTTAAGGTGTCCTATCTGACGAAACCTCTTCTCACACTGAGAGCATTTATAAGGCTTCTCTCCAGTGTGAACTCGCTGATGGACCACCAGATCTTTTGCTTGGTTGAAACTCTTCCCGCACTGACAGCATCGATGTCGACTGTCTTCTTTATAAGAGCCGTGGTGACACTGAGCGTCCCGGGGCAGAATTCCTTAAAGGACAATAATAGTGCTATTACAGTGACAACCAATTATTCAATATTCTTACATTAAAACTAAATTATTAGACTGAAGGCTTAAAAAGCATACTACTATAAACAAGGGCTACTGTAAGCTCACCGAACAAAAAAAGCGTCGCCTGTGACTGAAATGGACCTGATAGCATGTAAGACCTCCACAAACAAGACTGGACAAGTTTCTGGATGTAGGCCACCTCAATGTTCAGACACTCCTGCATCAAAGAATCACAGCTGGGCCAGATTTGGTGGATGCCTTCCCTGGCACAATTCTGAGGAGAGTTTCCTGTAGACTGGGATTTTAGCCACTGCTGGTAGACCTGTATGACAGTACTCTTCCATACACCTGCAAATTCAGCTACTTCCGTCACACTGTGGTATTTGGCACATCCAAATGCAGTCACTCCTTTTAGCCAGTCATTAACATCTGCTTTGGAGCCATTTTCCACACATGGAACGAGACATTCACTGCACTGCACCACCTCTTCTCAATCTATGAACCCCGTCACTCACACCCCACAGGTATTTATAGCCCCATCATCCTCGTGCAACAGCATCTGCAGGAGCCTGAAGTTACTACAATCTTAAATACGCCATGTGAGTAATTTTTTGTTTAAGCTTTTTTTTTATTTCAGGGAGCTTATACTGCTGTACATAACCAAACACTTATGAACGCACACACACTACACTAAAATTCAGTAAGCCAATATAGCTGTAAATGAATCAGTGGCAGCAACATCTTCATGCTAGAAACTAGGGGTGGAGGCAAAAGTGGGACTCGTCACTGAAGATGACCCGCTGCCATTCTGAGTCACTCCATGACGGTCTGGCACAACACCATAGCAGTCTTTGGCGACGCTGATGTGGTGTTAAGGGCAGTCGTTATAATGGTCTGCGCTGAATGTCTGCAATCGACAGTCTGGCACAACGCCATTGCAGTCTTTGGCGATGCTGATGTGGTGTTAAGGGCAATCGTCACAATGGTCTGCGCGGAATGTCTGCAATCGACAGTCTGGCACAACACCATTGCAGTCTTTGGCGATGCTGACGTGGTGTTAAGGGCAATCATCACAATGGTCTGCGCTGAATGTCTGCAATCGTGGCTGTTGGGTCAGTCAGGTACAGTGATAAGGTCCGTCCTTGCTTATCACATGCACGGCCGAGCGTGAAAGTTGAATCATTTGCATGTCTCACAATGTCAAACCTGCACACCAAGTTTCATTCCTGTCAGTTGATTCCCTCTGGGTGCAGCTATTTGTGCTATTCTTTTGATGATGAGTGTCTAAAATCGCAATAATACTGTATTATGAGTAAAGTATCATGACAATAATGTACTGTGGACCGCTAACCCGAGAGCTGTATCTACTGCAAAAACACGCCCTCTTACCTGAATGAAGCATAACCTGATGTTTCTCCAGAGCTGATAAGCAAGTGAAACGTTTATCACAGTCTGAGCATTGATAAGGCTTTTCACATGTATGATTACGCTGGTGAGCTTTAAAGTTTTGTCTCCAGCGGAAGTTCTCTCCACACTGAGAGCACCGATACGGCTTCTCTCCTGTGTGAACTCGCTGGTGAACTTCAACCTGTGCACGCCTCGTGAACTTCTTCCCGCACCGAGAGCACTCGTGTGGACTCTTGTCTATATCGACCAGCACAGGTTCGGCCTCATGAGTCTGCATATGTCTTCTCAGATCACTGGGACGTCCAAAGCCCTTTGAGCATATCAAGCAGTTGTGTTCTCTTACACCAGTATGAATTCCCAAATGTGCCTTCAGGTCTCCTGATCGGTAAAACCTTTTACAGCACACGAAGCATACAAAGGCCTTGTCCCCCGTGTGACCTTTCCTGTGCACACGCAGGGCTGACCGCTGTCTAAAGCATTTGTTACAGTCAGAGCACTGAAAAGGCTTCTCTCCGGTGTGAATTCGCTCGTGCTGCTCCAGCGTCTGACGCCTTGCAAACTTTCGTCCACAGTAAGAGCATGTGAAGGACTTCTCATCGACGTCGTCATACTCTAATGGACAAAAGTTATTGTTAATATTAACGGTATATGAAAAAGCATAACCAAATAGTTGTACTGCAGAACATGGTCATATACTGTGATGTGGAATAAAGCTGTGTTAATGCCCGCGATGTTAATTCAAATTTATTTAATTCTTAATGTGCAGATAAACAAGTGTTTCATAATGCCCTAAATCAAGGGGTCAACACTTCCTATTGCCCAGTGAAAATTACATATTCTGCAATAGCTTAATTTTTTGGGTGCCATTGAATATCACATATTAAACAATATAAGCAACTCAGTACAGCATGTATTTTTTTGGGTGGTGGATCATTCTCATCACTGCAGTGACACTGACGTGGTGGTGGTGTGAGTGGATCAGACACGGCAGCGCTGCTGGAGTGTTTAAACACCTCTGGACTGAAAATATTCCACCAACCCAAAACTATCCAGCAAATAGCGTCCTGTGGGCAGCGTCCTGTGGGCAGCGTCCTGTGACCGCTGATAAAGGACTAGAGGATGATAAACACAAACTGTGCAGCAGCAGATGAGCTATCGTCTCTGACGGTACATCTACAAGGTGGACCAGCAAGGTAGGAGTGTCTAATAGAGTGGACAGTGAGTGGACTCCAGCAGCACTGCTGTGTCTGATCCACTCACACTAGCACAACACACAGCGACACACCACCACCATGTCAGTGTCACTGCAGTCCTGAGAATGATCCACCACACACGTAATACCTGCTATGTGGGGGTCCTGACCACTGAAGAACAAGGTAATAAAGTATACATAGAAACAGATGGACTCCAGTCTGTAACTGCAGAGCTACACAGCGTTCCTACATGGTACATGGAGCTGATATAATGAGTGTAGGTACAGGGAGGTGGTTTTAATGTTATGGTTGATCAGTCTGAGAGGGAGATGAGATGAAATGAGGGGACTTCACTTCTACAGATACATCAATACTCACTAAAGCCACCAGCTCCTTCAGGGTCTTCAAAGAGCTCATTTATAGGACTTGATGAAGCCATAGAGAGTTTTCTCTCCTCCTCTTCTACATTACATTCACTTTCCCCACTGGTCACTACAGTTCGCCTCCTTTCCGTGTGAGACTGTTCAGGTACAGCACACTGACCCACTGCCTCAGTAGTCTCCATTATTATATTATTATTATTATTATTATTATTATTATTATTATTAATCAGCAGACTAATTCAGCACATTGAGTGATACAGTTACACTTCCAGAAATAGCCCAGACTAGCTCAGGACATTTTTCAGTCTGTAACAGCAGCTTATTAAAGTCGCAAAGGTAGATTACTATTACAGGTTACTTTAACAGGTTATACCTGCCAAACATCTCCGCGTATGTGACGGAATATAAACTGTCCTCTGTCATCTAAACATGTTCAGGTCGCAGAGCTGCTGATACTTAACGCGGTTTAATAAATGACTCTCAAACTTAACAAGACGAGCTGGTACGGTTGGTACACTCCACGACACATTCACCTCTGTCGATCCTCACTGTGCAGTTCAGTCAACACAACCACGCAGGCGACTGTGTGAGCGTAGCAACATCCACAAAACCGCATCGTTTTTCAAAATAAAAGTTCGTAGACAATCTAACGAAAAATAGGGAACGTAAACAACTTGTACGGCTTTTTAAAATAAACATACTGTGTATTTTTTTTAGAGCTAAACCTTTACTGTTATTTTTACATGACTTCTGGTTATATAATTTCTGAATGCATTATTTATTATTTATTAATTGTTAATTGTCTATAAGGGTGATTTTTTGAAAAATGTTCAAAATCGTATTTATTTATTTATTTAAAGCATCTTGAAAAGAGTTTCAGAATCGCCAACCCAAGAAATGCAAATTCTATTCATGAGTGTGTTGCATATATATATTATATTTTCTTCTAGTTTTCTTTATTTTTTGCCTTTTTTGTACCAGTTTTTCTACGTGTAATATTATTTATCATGTTGCTGTAATTTCTTACATTTTGGTATGTTGTTATGTGCTGAAATAGTGACAAAATACTGTAAAAAATTCCAAAAACTTTAGATGTATCAGACTGTAGCTAAAGTCTGTATGCAGGTAGCAGGTTTACAATTCTAACCTCATCAGTTTATTTTATAATACATCCAGGTTACATGTTCAGATTATTAAATGATTAGATTATAACATTGTTATGAAAACATGTGAATGCTGACCAATTTATTTATTTATTTATTTATTTATTTATTTATTTTTGGAAACTTGTATTTTTCTACATCATAATGAACTTGTCGGCTCTCTTTTACACTGTGTGAAACAATTATGATCAATGGACTAATTTAAGAGCAATGCTGTAAATGACTTGTAATAAAAACCTTTAAATTAGCTTGTACAAAAGCTAATAAACGTTTTTGCCCTCTCCTGTACTGTACTTACTATAGAGATTGTCTTTGCAGGTTTGTTTAACATGAAGTTAAGCTTCAGCAATAACCCAAACGATTAAAACGGTTATCCATGTTTTTGACCACCAGGTGCCGCTAATGTGCACAGCCTTCAGCAGCTTCAGAAAGCTTCATGTCGTCATCATCGAGCTAATTGTTTTGTCTTGATGACATGATGGTCCCCGATTAAGAATTCCACAGTGACGCAATAGTCAATGGGTGACATCGCAGTGATGGTAAAAAGCGTGTTTCCCGCCACATTGTGACATTTCGTGATTAAACAGCTGTGTCCTTTATCTAAGTAAGGGCTTTTCGAATCACTCAACACAACCAAAACCTTATATTCCCCATATTAATATTATATTCTTTATTCTTGAGACTATCTGATGTAGTCCAAACTTTCAAGTGCAATTAAACTTCTACTTCAAACTTACTTGAATATTACAGACCTATTTGTAATATTAACCTTATTATAAGACCTAAGAGCTATTATTTGTTTTACTTTGTAACAGTAACCATAAGGTAACTGATTACAAGGAATATCAACCACAACACTATTAAGTATAATATGAAGAAAATAAATAAATAAAAAAATTAATTCACTTACTTTTTGGCATTTTCTGTGAATATGGACTTGATTGTTATTATTATTATTATTGTTATTATTGTTATTATTGTTGTTGTTGTTGTTGTTGTTGTTGTTGTTGCTATTGTTGTTGCTATTGTTGTAGCAGTTAGCATTAAGTTGTTAAATCATCTCAAATAGACACTGAACAAGTTCAATACAGTCACCATCAAGCTGATGCCCAAACTTCATTTACACATATCCACCCACACAATTTAACTCCTCCCATTGACAGAGAGGTCATAAGGAATGTTTTAGCCTGTGCCACGTTTTGAATGAGGCCCTGTACAGGTCAGGTAATCAGAGCAGAGCTCATTTTCATAGATCAGAATTAGATGCACAGTACAGAATGCTGGACAATGAAGGTTGGAGAAAATGAATTACATAGATTTTGGTACATACTTCTACACAAAACCACAAATCCCATCCCAATCACTGAATTCAGGTGTTCCAATCAGTTCCATGGCCACTGGTGTGTAAAACCAAGCACCTAGGCATGCAGACTGCTTCTAACGATGGAAGTGACTGGGAACGACAGCAACTCGGTTACGAAATGATAGGCCACTAAAATGACAGAGCAGGGTCAGCGGTCATGGATGAGCAAATTTGGTGTGGAAGAACTTGACTGGCCCACACAGAATCCTGACCTCAACCCGAGAGAACAGAGCGGAGATTGCAAGCCAGGCCTTTTCATCCAACAGCAGTGTCTGATCTCACAAATGCGCTTCTGGAAGAATGGTCAAAATTCCCATAAACACATTCCTAAACCTTGTGGAAAGCCTTCCCAGAAGAGTTGAAGCTGTTATAGCTGCAAGAGCTGGGCCGACATCGTATTAAACCGTATGGATTAAGAATGGGATGTTGCTCAAGTTCATAGATGTGTGAAGGCAGATGAGCGAATACTTTTGGTAATATAGTGTATCATCATAACACAACCTTTAAACCCAAAAGCATTCAGGCCTGTACTGCTCTTCTTGGAGTATGCCGCACATTCTCAGTCACCTTAGGAACAGTTGCCCTCCTGTCTTTCCTTACATACTGGACTAATGACTGAGCACTGCAGTCATTGCATATATATGCCTTTCACCACAATCCACAGGCCCATTTACCGATATCTCTCCCATAGATCCAAATGCAGATGGCACTGCGGTTCTTATTGAAACACTGGTCAGTTGAGCAGTCTTGTGCCTGAAGCTCCTGATCCGTGCCCGAATAATGAACCATCTTTCAGAGTCACTTAGATCTTTTGCTCCTGCAATATTAATTGAATCTGAAGTCGACCGGGCTTGCTCAGCATACATGCTCTATAAAACCTGCCACAGAGCTAGTGATGGGGCATGACTATTAGAGCTAGGCCTGCAGTTTGGGCCATAAATATAAACAGAAAACTAACCTCGACCATAACACCCGTACGGTAATGCAGTGTTTTTAACTGTGTGGTTTTCAAGATGTAGGTTAGAGTTAAACAGGAACATGTATTGATTTGTGATTGAATATGTATTGTGTGTATGCAAGTACACTCATCATCAAAAGAATAGTTGCACCCAGAAGGAAATGTGGGATTGCAGTGCTAGTAGAAAGAAAGATTGAGGTTGATAAATTTAGACTGATAAGGGCAAAATGCCAGACAACTCAGCACGGAGTTGTAGAGGTTCCTAATGGTGTCCTGTGATAATCCATCCCATACAGCTTGAACATGGTAGTATGTTCATCTCACATTGTGCAGTGGGACGGTTTGGAAGCATCCATGTTTCTCACCAATCTGTGGGTCTTCTATAGAGAGTCACTCGGATGAATGAACATTTAGTGTCATTCTACAGTATTTCACATTTTCCCATGGTATGACACAAATACATTTCCATGGTGTGACACATGGTGGGGCAGTCGTAGGCTGGAGGTTAGGGAACCAGCCTTGTGACCAGAGGGTTGCCGGTTCGATTCCCTGAACCGACAGTAACAACTGAGGTGCCCTTGAGTAAGGCACCTAACCCCCAACTGCTCCCCGGGCGCCGTGGATAGGGCTGCCCACCGCTCCGGGCAAGTGTGCTCACTGCCCCCTAGTGTGTGTATTCACTAGTGTGTGTATGTGGGTGTTTCACTTCACGGATGGGTTAAATGTGGAACACAAATTCCTCTGTGTGAAAAATCACAAATGGCACAAAATGGCTCAAAAAACTCTCTACTCAGAGAATGATTGGCCTCACTGACAAATCAGGGGTAATGTGACCTAGCCTCCACAAGATGGCAGTCAAGTGAAGCAATGGCACCTCACTGCAGAATTCTATTGTGTGCTTACGAGCAGTCAAGTATTACTGGTTGAATTATATTTGTCATGATGACATGCACTGATGTATTACATTCGTTTGCTTATGTATAAAAAAACAACATTATTTGTTTTCCCTCCCAGAGTGCCACATTTAGGAACACAGCAAATGAGCCATGAAGGCATACAGTCATTGCTCACAGTCATGATTCAGATGGGCTGCTTGTACTACAGGGAAGAAGGATTTCAGGTTTGAGTTACAGCTGTACCACGTACATTTACCATAAGAAGCATTCTGCACTCTTTAAATGAATATCCCAGCCTTGTCAATCTGATTTCTAACTGCTACATCGTTGTAATTCAATCCACATGCAATCATTCTTGTATTTAGAAAAGAACAGAAAACCAGTGGACTCAAAGTGCAAGCCAGTGGGAAGCTGCCTTAGCACTTAAGTGGGTACACCTCCTTATATCTACGCTCATTATCCACTTTATCAGCTCTACGTACCATTTAGGTGCACTATGTAGTTCTACAGACTGTAGTCCATCTGTTTCTCTACATACTTTGTTACTCCCATTTTACCCTGTCCTTCAATGGTCAGGATCCCCACTGGACCACCACAGAGCAGGTATCATGTGGGTGGTGGATCATTCCCAGCACTGCAGTGACACTGATGTGATGGTGCTGTGTTAATGCGTGTTGTCTTGGTGTGAGTGGATCAGACACAGCAGTGCTGCTGGAGTGTTTAAGCACTGTGTCCACTCACTGTCCACTCTATTAGACACTCCTACCTTGCTGGTCCACCTTGTAGATGTACAGCCAGAGATGATAGCTAATCTGTTGCTCCAGAGTTTGTGTTGGTCATCCTCTAGTCCTTCATCGGGGGTCACAGGACGCTGCCCACAGGATTCTGCCGGCTGGATAGTTTTGGTTGGTGGACTATTCTCAGTCCAGCAGTGACACTGAGGTATCAAGCAACACTGCTGTGTCTGATCCATTCACACCAGCACAACACACACTTACACACCACTGCAGTGCTGAGAATGATCCACCACCCACATAATACCTGCTCTGTGGTGGTCCTGTGGGGGTCCTGTTATTGTCTGTTGTAATCGATCATATGGTACAGATGCAGCATATGGGTATTAGGCTGCAAAATGCTGGAGTTGTCCTTTAATAGATCTTACTCTAATTGGGGTAAAGGATGGCAAGTTCTCTCTCTCTTTCTCTGTCTGCCCAGTCTTCATTAACCAGCCTGGTGTGTCTGCTGGCTCTGCATGCCCTGAGGTGTTCAGTGGTGCTGCCCGATAGTCTGAAAATATGCGGTGGCAGGCTGACTGAGTCAAGCCCATACAGTAGGACTATGAGGGCTGACATGTGCTCAACCAGATTGGTGGTGCTGGTGCTGGAATGGACTGGAAATAGACCACAATTAAGTAAATATGTCTCTGTGCACTGACAAAGACCTGTAAAATTATAGTCATAATACATACAATAACAACAAATTGTGCACTGTGTCCACTCACAACACCTCGGTTTCACTGCTGCTCTGAGAATAGTCCACCAACCGGCAACATCCATCTTACAGCGTCCTGTGGGCAGTGTTTTGTGACCATTGATGAAGGACTAGAGGATGACCAACACAAACTCCACTGCAACAGATATTGTCTCTGACTTACATTTACAAGGGGGACCAGCAAGGTAGGACTGTCTTAAAGAGAGGCCAGTGAGCACTGCTGTGTCCACACAGCACATCACCATCACATCAGTGTCACTGCAGTGCTGAGATAATAATAATGAGCCAAATAGTCCCTGCTCTGTGGTGGTCCTATGGGGGTCCTGACCATTGACTCTGTAATTGTAGGAGACATAGAAAGTACATCTGTATAGTAAATGATGGAAAATGTTGACCTACATGGGCAATATTTATTGAACTACACAATTAGAAGTAGTGTCTCTCAGTATGGGGTTGGGCTGCCATGTTTGTTAACATCTCAGCATGGAGTTGTAGAGGTTCCTAATGGTGTCCTGTGATAATCCATCCCATGCAGCTTGAATATTCTCACACAGTTCCTGCAGATTTTGCAGTAGGGGTGGAGGTGGAGTGACCCGCTGACGTTCTGAGTCACTTCATGACAGTCTGGCGTGACAACATTGCAGTCTTTGGTGACGTTGACGTGGTGTTAAGGGGAGTTATCGTAATGGTCTGCTAGTCCTGAGTCATGCAACCATCTGCCAATGGTGCTGGCACTAACAGGATGACTCATGGAGGTCATCACTGCTCGCTAAATGTCTGCAATCATGGCTGTTGGGTTCAGTCAGGTACAGCTATAAGGCCCATCCTTGCTTTTGTCACATGTGTGGCGGAGCATGAAACTTGAATCATTTGCACGTCTAACAATGTCGAACCTACCCACCAAGTTTCATTCCTGTTGGTTGATTCCTTCTGGGTGCAGCTATTTGTGCAACTATTCTTTTGACGTGTATATACCTGAGTGTACATACCTGAGTGTATATACCTGTAAACCTGTAGTCTTAATGGCTTTTTAAAAGTCAATTCTTTATGTCTCTGTTTTATGTTATATAGAGTGTTGATTATTCAAAATTACATTTGCCACATATGTCACAGCCTCATTTCACTATTCACATTTATCTTGAAGTCTATGTTCCATGTGTTTAGGTTATCTGCTTTAGACAACATAACATTGTGTGGAAGTAATCTGCATCAATTTCACAGACTTTCAAAGAAATGCTACATCCAGCCATAACTAGCTTCTCTTTGTTGGAATTAAGACCTCCTATGAGCTAAGTAGCATAGTTTACACTCGTGTAGCTTTTGGCTTCATTGTTCACAAACAGTAGGTGCCCTAAATAAAGCTCCCATTTTCATGTACAGTATTTTGTTCAGATAATCAAAGAATGTGTTAGCATGCTGATCGCTCTCCCTTGTAGACAGTTTGCTGGAAAGGCTGACTGTCTAAGGGACGTATCAGTCAATCCCATCTTGTCACTGATCTTCTCAATCTGTCAATTGTCTTCTGCCTGATGAACACATCCACCCACACATATCCACCCACACACACACGCGCACAGACACACACACACACATATATGAGAGCAGGGCTGTGATGGGTATGAGCTAAGTGTCCTGGCCAGCCTGTTGAGAAGAGCATGAGCGGGGGTTCTGGGTGACTGCTCCTGTCACTCACTTCATTTTCCACTCACTGCAGCTGCAACTGACCAGCTTTGCCCTTCAATGTTACATTGTAGAAATGAAGAAGTTTAGAACTAAAAGCACTATTAAATATAAAACATGCCCTCAAGGTAACAAGATTACACTAATACGGCCTGTTCTCTCTGAAAAGGTAGTCAGGAAAAATGTATCTCCTTCATCATACTCAATCTGTTCAAACTGCATTAATAATAATAACAATAATAATAATAATAATAATAATAATAATAATAATAATAATAATAATAGGTGAACTTGAAAGATTTGGATCTTAGAATTTTTACATAAGTCGACTGTTTTCATGTCATTGCCGAAACACAGAGCAAAGTCTGAAAATCAGTGTAGTATATAAAACATAGTATTAACACTACAGAAACTTTATACAATTAAGCAAATATTTTTGTGGTTTAATAAAATAATTATGATGTTATGTAACACTGTTTCACTGTGTTTGTGTCCGATGTACCAGCTAGTGTTTTTCTGTAGTGTCATGATTGTTTCCATAGCAAGGTTTACATAAAGGTTTAGGGCCACTCAAACAAAAAACTGTTTAGTTTAAAGGGTCAATTTAAGTCTAGGAACACTGTGTTCAGAAAACATCTTTAACAGTCACAATTGAGAAAGAAAGGCTTTTTCTTGGTTAGGGGCAAGGAGAGATTGAGGCTATGTCTCAGCTTATAATATAACATTAAAAGGAACTGTAAATATATAAGCTCAATGGGCAAAAAATGCCAAAAAATGCATCACCTGTGACTGAAACGTGTGTCATTTGGCATAGACTGGACAGGTTTCTGAATGTGGGCCACAACAATGTTCAGACACTCGTGCATCGAAGAATTGCACAGTTGGGCCAGATTTGATGGATGCCTTTCCTGGGATAGTTCTGAAGAGAGTTTCCTGTAGACTGGGATTTTAGCCACTGCTGGTAGACCCATATGACCGTACGCTTCCATGCACCTGCAGATTCAGCTACTTCCTTCACACTATGGTCTTTGGCACACCCAAATGCAGTCACTCCTTTTAGCCAATCATTAACATCTGCTTTGGAGACATTTTCCACACATGGAACAAGACATTCACTGGACTGTACCACCTCTTCTCAATCTATGGATCTTGTCACTCACACCCTGCAGGTATTTATAGCCTGATAATCATTGTGCAATGATATATATATATATATATATATATATATATATATATTATATAACTTACAATATTTGCTATTTGAAATATACTGTATTACAATACATCTCATTTTCATATGGGTCTCTTTCTCCTCTCTCTTCCCTCTCACACGCGACACAAAAATGCAATATATATAAAAAAAAATAGAAAATACATTTCATTATATTTCATATACATATAAAATCCAGCCAATATGTTCCAACATGTTCCATTTTCATATTGGATCTCACATCCAGACACAGCATCAAGCAAAGTGCTTCTTCTCTCATTCAGCACAAGAAACACACCTCACGCTACATCGGCTTCTGCGAGGCGAAATAAGTTTTCACACTTGAACGGAGGCACAGAACACACTGTTGCTTTTTCTAAACAGAATCCCAGACAAGGTGAGCTAGTTCTCCATATTGCACACTCCCATATAAGCCAGAACGAGAGAACGTGCCTGTAAGATAGATGAGAGATGGTTTGCACAGGGGGGGGATAGGAGGTGAGTGTGTGTGCGCATCAGCAGAGCATTAAAAAAGCAAGTGCATAAGCACTTTCTCAACACCTGTCAAACCTGTTCACCAAGTGCATCTGCTCTCCCAGGTGTGTTTCAGCTGTCAGTTACGGGCTTCCAAACTACCTCGCACAGCAGAAAACTTACCCCACACTCCGGCTATCTCAGAGATGAGACAGCTTGTCTGGTAGCCATTTCTGCTCGAGCGTGCTTCATCCGCTTTGCCCTTTTCTCTCACTTTGACAGCCCACACTCTTCATGCTTGTGCTATTAATGGCAGTCGACACCTGTAGATTTCAAATCCCAGTTTCAGATGCTGAAAAAGAGGATATCTAGCACAGCATCTAGTGAAAGCTTCTTAGATGTGGGCAATATATCAAGAGTTGAATCATAACTAGTGATTGTATGATACCACTTTCGGTTTTGCAATACTGATATTGAAGCCTTGAGTATCAGCCAATACAGATCAGATACTGTGCTTTAAAAACCATTAACTTTAAATGCCAAATAGTTAAACGTGTATTTACAATGGAATACTTGAATGGGGAGAGTTTGGTACATAGACCTGACATACTGTGAAGCTCAAACACTGTTGTTCCTCCTTCAAATGCAAATTCTGCAAAAGAGGACAGTGAAACAGGTCAGTTCCAAAATCCTAAACTGTTACATCACATCCTTAATATTTATGTATGAATGAAACTATGGCACCATTTAAGGTGGAACAAGAGCTTCCACATGTTTAACAAGATTTAACAAGATCCTGGACTTACACTCAGCAATAGACAGTGAGGAGACTGAAGAGAGGAGCAGTGTCACATTTATAGCATCACAACGCCAACAGCAGCCTGTAAGTAGCAGCCATGCTGTGTGATTGGATCAATGTTTGCTGGTTAAAGCAGATCATCTTAAACTCAGAGTTTCATAGCAAGGAACAACTTTAATCTACTGTGTGTTGATTTCCAGATCAAAAGCCAGTAGCCAGTATAGATAAGCTACTAGTTTAGCTACTAGCAAGCCTCACATAACCATCATTACCATAGCTAACTAATAGCCAGTCTGAGGCTTGAGTTTATTTTCACAGAGGGTCATTTTATCTTCCTGCATGTGTTTACTTTGACATGCTGCTTCTTTGTGATCATTGTGGCATCCTGCTGTACACCAGCCAATCCAAGCAGAGCTTAATAAATTATTCATGACTTCCCCAAACAGTTTATTTCCTTCTAGGGCCAAATCACAGGGTATTAATTAGAATGTAAACCCACATCTGGACATTTTGATGATAAGTCACTTATCACCAGATTTAAAATGCAGAATAATTTCATTTTATGACACATTTAAAGCCCTACACTACTGATGCACCAAACGTATACACACTGTACACAATGCAACTTGTGTTACAGTAGAAAAACAACTTTTATGACTGGAGGAAAACTCTTCTGGCTAGTAGTCTAGGGAAAGCTTGAAATGAAAAATAGCTAAGGCCTGTCCACAACATGAACCATTTTCCCCACAAGACATAAGGGCGTTAAAGTCAGTTCTATATTATGTCTATGTGTGTATGAGTGTGTTTAAGTTAACTTGGGAAGACTCAGGGAGTGGACTGTTTACCTGTGGTCCACTTCACCTACTCAGTCCAACAGCTTGTACTCCAGCACAGACATAATGTTTGTGCAGTCTGATTTGTTGGCTGTGAAAATCCAAAAATACCGCATTTGCTGGGAGGGGTGTTGGGTGCTGACAAAATGACAGTGAAGAAAGAACCAGGAAAAATACCAAATACAAGACTCCATTGGTGAACCATTTCATTAGCCACAGGTAAGCGACTCTGGACTCTCTTGGAAAGGCAAAGTCTGTACCCAATGGAGGTCGGCAATCTGGGCCAAAAAAGGCCAAAAAGTCAAAAAAGTCAAAATCCTCCCCAGTCATATTTACCTTTACACACGTTATTACCATACTTTCAGCAAATTTGCCTACATGCCTAGCTTATCTTGTTTGGTCACACCATAAACAGAATGTTATTTAAACAGAAACAGTGGTGTATTGAACATTCAAGCGTTACGCAAGTGTTGCAACTATGGCAGCTGACAAGGATTTTTGAAGAATGTTCAGGATCTGATAACAACAAATTTACAATGAAATGCATATGACAAACATATCTTCCAATATCTTTAATCTTCTAATATAATTTTTGCATACACTAATGTTTTTTTAGACTGCTAGCAGGGATTTTATATACAGTATTTTTGATCTGTACTGGAATATAAATCTAAAAACTAAAGCATCTATAATGTAACTGAAGTAATGAAGTTGTGTACTTTGTCCACACCTGACCATGTCCAGTGGCTAGAGGGGCTGAATGTTGAAACCTAAATCCTGAATGCAATCAAATCTTCCGAGTAATATAAAGATAAATAATATAAAGAAACGTCTACCAAGAAAATAAAGCTTTGTCAGAAGAGTAGAGACTGTTACTGCTGCAAAAGGAGGACAAACACCCTTTAAAAACAATGCTAGGTTAATAGGTGTCTACAGATGTTTGGTCATATGGTGTATATGTTATACATTTGTTATTGTGTTGTTGAAAGAGTAATGTAGTTTAATATTGTTTAATATTGAATGTTTCTCTTATTAATAGATCATCGCTGTAGGTTTCTAGTAGCAGTTATTGATGTTCAATGGTTTTTACTGTGATAAACTCCTTACAGTGGCCACTGGTTTCACTGGTAACAGTAACTGAGTTTCATTCAGACTTTCAGGTCCTGATTCTCACAGTCACTCTCACTCCAACAGTTATCAGTTATTATATTCAATATTGTATATGATTGTGAATTCTTATCCTCTTTTGTGCTTGTTTTGCTATCCGGTGAGGACCAGAGGGGGATGGGTTACCTTTTTGAGTCTTGGTTCCTCTGGAGGTGTCATCCTCTTGCTCTGTGGTAGTTTTTCCTTGCAACTGTCGCCTCACTGGGGGCTTGGATCCGGATTCTCTGTACAGCTGCTTTGTGACAACATCTGTTGTTAAATGCACTATATAAACAGACTTGACCTGACTTGAATATTGTTTAGGAGTATTTATATTTACGGCATTTAGCTGACGCTCTTATCCAGAACGACTTACAAGGGTAATCATATTACTGATTAGGCCAATATAGTGTCAGGAGTCTTGCCCAAGGACTCTTATTGGTGTAGCACAGCATAGTCACCCAGACCGGGAATCGAACCCCAGTCTCCCACATGGGGTGGTAGCCTACTGGCAGGTACCAAACACATATTTAATTTTTATTTTAATATATTAAGAAAGTACTCTAATTTGTTACAAGCAAATGAATTAGGTTTATTCAACCTAAAAACAGGAATTATTCTGTTGCTTATAACAAATTAGAGTCATTTTTTTAGGCTGCACTTTTTACAGCTAGCTTTTATACTTTAAAAACATTTTTAAGATGTTTAAAACTATTTGTTTCACATTTTTTGCATCCTATCAGCAGCATGTTTCAATAGAACTGTAAACAGTGGCAGTTTGTAAGTTATTACCATAATTTCACCAGATTTCCCTACATGAATGTACCTGAACATTGTTTTTGACTTCAGGATGTTAATACTGTATACTTTACATATTCTTATATTACTTGTATTTCTTACAAACAAGCGTTTGCACTTGTTGAGATGTACTTGACACGACTTTGACTTGTACCTGCCAGTCTTTCTGTAAATGTGTCTGTTTTTGCAACTTTATAAAAACTCAATTCTCTCCTGGAAAGAAATCTACTTCACTATTGACTTTCAGCACAGGTGAGAAATACAGAGCACTTACTCTGAGAATACTGCTTAATGATGCATGCCACTAAATAAGTAATGAAAAACATAACTTTAGGGTTTAAATTAGTTATCTAACCATAAATTTATTTATTTATTTATTTTCTCAGAAGGCAATATGCCTACTGACAGAAATCCTTGTATGCTGTCTGCTGTCGATACCTCCAATCCACTCTGTCTTCTAGTTTTGTGATCAAGGTTATAGCAAAGAGATTTGAGCACTTAAAGAGGGTGTTTGTAATTCTGTGCACACACTCATGGTTGCTGTGCCTGAACCCCCAACAACCCCCTCCACCCCTCTTCTCCCCAAGTGCTGCGAAACAGGTGAGATGTGGCGCAGACGGTGAAGCAGGCGGTATATCGACTGTTTCTCTCCTCAGCAGAATGTGTCTGGACCTGATAGCGCACCTGAGAGACAGCGCAGGCTAAAGACTGAATCAATATCAGCACTGCGGTGGTCCGTGGCCCACAGCATAGACCCTCTCTAGAGGTCAGCCGCAGGGCTTCACACAGAGTTCTGCAGGTTAAAAATAACGTACAATCAACAGCAGCACTCATTCCACCTCTATCGTAAACCAGTCTCGGAACATCTGCCACACAGTCCCGTGAACTGCGAATATATGAGATTGTTCATTAACATGTCAGCAGAAAATTGAAAGCTTTCGCAGATTACAAAAGCCCCCTGTGCTGCCCTCAGAAGGGTTGAGCTGTGCTCTGCTCACATGAAAATGAGCTCCTGAATGCAGCAGCAGGCCACAACCCACTGATCTTTGCCATTGATAATTATGGACAAGCTGCTGATTACACCTGTCTGCTTAAATCACATCTCCGATGTGCTGCCTGCAGAAATAAGGGAGTAAAAAAAAAGGAAAAACAACAAAAAACATCTGGGGTTGATGATGCTGCTGTTCAAAGCGAGACAGCTAAATTGACTGTGCCATAGCCCTTAATTAAAACCATTATTAACGAAGGCCAGCCTGTACTTGACCTTTAGAAAGCGTGCAAGGCTTGTTTTTCCCACCATGCGTTTTGTTCAGTTACCCGCTCACATGAAAATAGCAGGTGCGATGGCAACACACTCATAGCTATTTGCCACATCCAGGCTTCAGAAAGAAGCTGTCTAGGAAATTCAGTTTGGGCACATGGCTCATGATCCAGTCACAGAAACATGGAATGGTTGCGCACCTTAAATGGTTCACACTTCCTGCTAGGCTGTGGTTGCTATGGGAGAACTGAGGGACGAATAAGCGACACATAGAGGAGTGTGTGTCAGTATGGCTGTGGATTAGAGTTTGGGATCTGCCAGTGAGTGCCTGCAGTTTGGAGGCTGTAGGTTAAAGGAAGCAATAGGGTTTGGGTAGGGCCAAACTGGAATGGGATGGAAAAAGTGAGGGATGGGGAAAAAAAAATGACATACAGAAGAGTGCGGGTCAGACCAACATTGAATTTGTGCTCGGGGGGTCTGCCATAAGATAGTATATGTGAAACGGTGTCTGACGGTCAAGCAGAAGTACGTAAGACGCATGTACTTTTCCACCCCATTCATTATTAATGGGATTTTCCTGAAAGCTGTAGGTTGGATCAAAAACTGAATACAAGCACACCATTCCTGATCAGGCCAAACATTTCAGAGTTGGAACAGTGATCGATATCCTGAAAACTGCGGGACTAGTTAGAGGGCAAAAATCTCTTGACCATGAAGAAGAAGAAGAAAAAGAAGAAGAAGCAGGAACAGCCAGTAGACCAGAGTCAGAGGACCTTAGCTTGCGTGATGGGGTGTAAGGATGTAAAGGAGCAGGCAGATAAGTGGGTGCAAGTCCATGCAAGGCTTTAAAGGTCTGCACCAGGATTTTCTAACATTTAGTAACTGGTAGCCAGTTTAGCTGATGAAGGCACAGGGGATATGAGCAGATTTCTTAGTGGGTAGTAAAACTCTGGTGGCAGAGATTTAAATGTACTGCAGAGGTCATAGGGTTTTAGAGAGTGAACCATAAAACACAGAATAGAGAATAACAGTAGTAATCTAGAATATACATGAGAGAGGCTGAGTACATTAGATACGTTAAGGTTAACATATACTATTAAAGGTTTGTAAAATCTCACCTGTTGGGTTTCAATTAAGGGTCCTTTATTTGACTTCTATAATTCAATAATACCTCACTCATTTTACATGTAGGTCCTAACTAATAAACCCAAGAATGTGGATTTAATAAGTGTTTAAAGTGCCTACTTAAAGTGCTGGGGAACACAGAGTGTGATATTCAAAATGTTTGTATGATCCTACACTTGAGTGCTAGTTGTACCCAGAAGGAAGTGTTGGATTGCAATGCTTTTGAGCTACACATACAGAAGTAGTAGACATCTTGGCACTAAGCAGAGGTTCCTAATGGTGTCCTGCGATAATCCATCCCATGCAGCTTGGATATTCTCACACAGTTTCTTGAGATTTATGGGTGGAGGTGGAGCAGGGGTGGAGTGACACCAGGCCTTCTGGACGTGTGACACCAGGCCTTCTGGACATGTGATGCATGACAACAAACCGTTCATCTTGGCGCTGACCACGGTGCCTCCACACACTGATTCGATGGTCTTCTCCACCAAGAAGCTGGACTCACCACTAAAGATGAATTGTAGCCATTATGAGTCATTCCATGACAGTCTGGCATGACACCATTGCAGGTTAGCGACGTTGACGTGGTGTTAGGGGGAGTCTTCATAATGGTCTGTGCACCTGTGTCGTGCAGCCATCTGCCAAAGGTGCTGGTATGCAGGGCATCACTGCTCACTGAACAAGGGCATCACTACTCGCTGGATGTCCACAATCGTGCCTGTGGGTTGGTCAGGTGCATCGAAAAGGTTGTTTTGGCTTATGTCACATGCTCGGCCGAGCGTGAAACTTCTGAGCGTGAATCATTCGCATGTATCACTATGTCAAACCTACCCACCAAGTTTCATTCCTGCTGGTTCATTCCTTCTGGGTGAAACTAGTTTTTGGTAGTTGATTGATAGCTCTCTGTCTAACACTCCTGACTCCTATTTGACAGTAACAGGACAAAAAGAGACAGGGAAATACAGAGATATGGACAGACAGATATACGGACCAAGGGATGCACAAAGAAACAGATGAACAGATGTGCAGATGGTCAGATAAACAAACAAAGTGATGGGCAAAGGAATGCACAAACGAATGGATGAATAGATGAACAGACAGACATGCGAACAAACAAACGGATGGACCAAAATGCACAAACAGATGTACAGATTAACAGACGCACAAACCAATGGACAAATAAACGAATGGACAGATGATGGGATGCACAAAGGCACAGATGAACAGAATGTAAACTGATGAACAAATGAGCAAACACATGAACGAAGCGACACGTGAACGAAGGGACAGACAAACCAATAATGGTACTGTATTGATAAAATAATGCCTGGACTACAGCCTGCTACAGAGAGGTAATCTAGCTTGCTAGCTTTGGTTTATGCTGGGTTAGCTTTAGCTCCTTAATGCTATATTTGGAGATGGGTAGACAACAATATCCTTCACTCTGTAGTAGGCAAAGGTAGGCAGCTGTCCCTTGACCCAAATGCAGATAAACCCTACAATGTTAATGTTCAATAAGCTATTCTGATATGTTTTCTATACTATAGAAAACAGCTGCTATTTCTAAACGTCACAGTGCTTTTCTGTATTTTAAATGTAGCCCCACCTTCTGGTTATTATCATAATGCACTGCTCCATCTTATTACATGACAAGACCAACTGCAGTGGAGGTTCTTCAGTGTGAGAAGCAAATTAAAGTTATCCAACTGCAGCAGAGAAACACAACAAAACAACAGCAAGAGAGAGTTCAGATCCAATATCACCAAGCCTTCAGGACGTCTACACTGGAAACGCCAAATGCAAGTTAAAAGGTAAACAAACCACAGACCTATCAGTAAACAGCTCAAGACTTCTGCTGAAAAGGGTGAGTTTCATCGCTAGGCCGCTTTGTTGGGCATCTTAGTTTTATCTTCTCCTGACTTGTGTTTGCTACGTCTACTGTGCTAAGCATCCTTGTCAATCAGTGACACAAAACATGCTGTATCCATATCCTCCAAATCCTTTCCTTTCGGTTTAAATCCTTAAAATCCCTAAAATATCAATCAATCAACCTTTATGTTCACTCAGAAATACACAATGTCACAATCATTCTCTATGTAGTCAAGCATTTACAGCTTAAGGGATTGAAAAAGAATAATAAATGGATTTTAAACTGGAAAACTAAATTAAAAGAGAGACCACGTAGGAACTGACAACAAACTCAAATGAAATGATTAAAGGATTAAGAGAACAATTAAGATTTAATTAATAAAGAGGAAAGAAATAGGAAAATCTAAAAAATTTAAAAGGCAAGCTAAAATTAAAACACAATAAATTAATTATAAAAAGTAATGAGATAAAATAAAGTGAAATGGCAAATTTTGGGAAAATGAAAAAAACAATAATAAAGAAGTACTAAAATTTAATACAAACAAATAATGATTGGAAACAAGGATAATAAGAATAACGAATAAACAGATAAATAAAAGAATAAAATAACTACAATAAAAATGTGTAGAATAAATTAAAAATTAATAAAACAGTTACAGGTGGTAACTGTAACTGTGAGAGTGGAGGTGGTTAATATGTACTGTAAAGGGATGTACAGACCCTCCTTTACCCCACGTCATGAAAGATTTTCTCCTCTTCCATGAAAGAGTTCCCTCAGAACACTGTGACAACATTATCTGACAACATTCTTAGACTTTAGTGGTAACATTGTCAGTTCGTTTTTAGAACCTTCTAGAATCCTTCATAAGAGACAACATTAATAGCATCATCTTCTGACAACACTGTAGCAACACTGTAATAAAGTAAACAACACTGTGACAACATAGTGTGTTTGCTGGTTCAGTGGCTATAGACAGCTATAGCTATTATAATGTGAGTGTTCAAGTGTTGTTTACGTTTGCTTACGCCACTTGTTGTTAGGACATGGTGGACCATAGAGGAAAGCCATGTTACTCTGCATTTCTACACTCATCAGACAAACAGTTGCACAAACATCAACAGACAGTCCATACCTTGGCTGCGTTGATTTTAAATGGTTTATTACCTCTACAGATCCATCAGTGATCTTGCTCAGTTGCTATACATAAACATAATATTGGTACCACTTTAAAATAAGGCTACCCTTATAAAGAGTTTTTAAATGGTTTAAAATTTGTTTATTAATGGTTATTAGTAAGGTCATAAACTGACCCACACTCCTCTATGTGTCTTTTATTCATCCCACATTTCTCCCATAGCAACCACAGCCTAGCAGGAAGTGGGAACCATTTAAGCTGTCCAACCATTCTACTTTTCCTTCAGGAAATAAACATTTTTTTAATTTATGTGTTGTAATTGCTTATTATTTATGATTTAATTAATAAACATTAATAAACTAATTTGAAATCATTTATAACACTTTATAAGGGCAGTTCTTTTCTAAAATTACACCAAATTTAGTTTATTAATGGTTATTAGTTAGGTCATAAGCACATTGCAAAGTGTTAATAAGCGCTTATAATAAATTAACAAAAAGAGTAAAAATGAACTGTTCTATCTAATGAATATTAGTATGTATTGAAGCTGACTTCAATTTTAATCAAGTTTAATACTGACTGATGGAAAAGACCTAGAACGATCAGTAAGTATCAATATCTGAGCTTTAAGACTAACAGCAGGCCACTGTTGCCCTTCTTATTTATGTGTTGTAATTGCTTATGCCTATGAATGATTTTAAAGTGTTTATGAGGTAATTAATAAACTCATTTTAAACCATTTATAAACCCTTTATAAAGGTAGTCTTATTCTAAAGTGGTACCACAAATATTTTATATGTAAGTCTCCATGAACAGTATACTGTCCAAATACTGCTTACATAAAACAAAAAGATACATTTGCCCTGTAATAGTGAGATGATGGTGGAAGATTGCTGGGTACATTAGGTGAGGCCAAGACAAAAAGAAATATGACACAGTTTGGAGATAAAAATGAGGCTTTTCCGTGAGATCCATAATAAAGCAGCCTCATGCATTTTCAGCCCTTTTTTGGTATTGATTAAGCCCTCAAGCAAGGAATATTTTCTCCCTTTTTCTGTTCAGTGGAAGTTCCTACGCCCGCTGTTGAGGCTAATGATGAGATCCCATTCCGGTGGGGGTGGGGGGGCACTTCATCTTTGAAGAAATAGCCAGAGAAGATGAATAAACTGATGATTAAACTTGACATTTCCTTTTGACTGTGTAGCACTCCACTGTTACTTAAGGGAGCAGTCCGTCAAGACGCAGGAAAGAGGACACACGTGAGAGAGACTTGTGATGATGCCCAAACCGTAGCCACAGCTACTGCGTTTTTGATTCTTCTGGGTCGGTTTAGGCCCAATTCATTTGCATTAGACAACATAAACCAAGCAATATAATCACAGTAAACATGCTTCAGTGATGTGCATATATTTTCCTTTCTAATGTGTTTAGATATTGCCGTGGAAGTGCATGCTGAATACCCCCAATTCCAAATTCAATTTCATGCTCCTGTAACTGAGAAATTAATACATATCATTTCAAATCACTGAACCAAATTGGTCCATCTGTAATGTGTGTCTTGTTTGTGAAATGCAGTGGTCCCTTTCTGAACAAATAACCCAAAGACGAGTCTCGGGTGGTTAATGACACTTGCCTTCTGCAAGCGCCGATAAGGACATTAGGCAAGTCTTGACCAGACCGTCTCGGCACAGCTTGACAGGAAATTGACATCTCTCGCATGAAAACCGCTGTACTGTTTGTGTGCTTGACCACGTTCGACTATAGATTCACCTTCACCGTCACCATCCCTTTCCAAAGAAAATGGAAGCTGCAGCTGTGCTGTGTGAATTCAAGGTTTTCGGGGAGTGCAATCAGAAAGAGGCTGGCCCCTCACAGAGCTCAGCAGGAGCAGTGTATGCCTCTGTCGCTCTCCCACACAATCTCTGCCTTTTCTCTCTCCCTCAATAGCCTCCCTGCCATCCCATTTCCCTCTGCCAGCATCGATTACACAAAGACCCTTTGAAGAGTCTAACTGGGCAACCGTCATGATCGCATTCTACACCATCAAAAAGGAATTTGGCAGTATGACCTGACGGGAAAAAAAGAGAAAAAGAAAGTCAGGGAGCGAGTGACTCAGAAAGGGATGGGAACTGTAATCTGCACTCTTGGTAGTGTGAACCTCATGGACGTCCATCAAACTACAAACCTTTCTGCAAATTCTGGCACGCGATGATGGGTATTGACCGCTAGCTGTCAGTGACCTCTGGAAACCTTCTTCTGCCACCGTCAGCCCAGTCTAGCCTATCAAAACTCGTGGAGGATCAATCTACGGAGAGATATGGGCTAATATGTCCCTGTGACTGATGTCGACACGCAAGCCTTTCCTCTGATAGACAAAGTGAAAAAATCAATAAGCAATTTTGTCCTCGAATCCTCACTGGATCCAGGAAAATCTATTCTCTCCCCTCTTTTCACCCTAACTTCACAATGCCTGTTTTAGTGAGGAGGGAGAAGGCATTAAAATCATTCAGGAGTCTGGGAGAGAGGTCCGTTAATCACCAAGCCTGTGATGCTTTGGCAAAACTTCACTTCAAAAACAAGCAGCCAGCCTCAAGTCCCCTCAATGAAGCACATTTTGACCAGCTTTGTTCAGTTTAACAAGCAATGCTGGTAGATTTGATATGGTTAAGCATTAGTTATTCAAAATAACACTGATTTGCAAGTAAGATGCATTGAATCTGATGCTATAACAAGTATGCTGACAGAGATATAGAAACATTTTTTATAAACATACAGAGTATACTTAAATAAATACAACCCTAAATATTGTGGTGCTGGCGTAGAGCCAGAAGATATGGGAAACACAGCGCTCTAGACAAAAACTCTTTTATTGATCCTTGGCAGCAGTGGTGTCCACCGCCTAGTGCTACTAAACAGACAGTATAGCAGGCAGGTCACCAGTAGCTATACAACTCTACATAGCGACTGGTCCCAACACTGCGACACTTCACCACTAAACAGCCTCATAGCCCAGCAGAGAATAGCACATGCAACACATCAGCGCATATTTAAGCAAACCGTCCCAACTATTTGCTCCCGGGGCGATCCACGCTTAATGAATGGGAAAAAGGAGATTGCATTTGGGCATGGCAAGTAGGAAGTAGTTGAATGCGCAGGTGTATGGAAGCGTATGATTATATGGGTCTACCAGCAGTTGCAAAAATCCCAGTCTACACAGTCTACTCGTCAGATTTGTGCCAGGGAAGGCATCCACCAAATCCTGTCCAACCTGAATACGGTGGAGAATTCCCTAATTGATCTAAACTCTAATCCACAGCCATTCTGGCCCTCACTTCTTTATGTGTCGTTTATCCATCCCTCAGTCCTCCCAAAGCCTCCCTTTAATTTTCAACAACTCCTGGAAACCATACAGATGTGTATGTGTACACCATGAAAGCGTAACGTGGGACTAGAAGTGACCACCCTGCTTCACAGCCATTTTAGCCAGTGCTGAGCAGCGGCTCTCCCCTGTTGTGTTCAATAAAAGAGTTTTTGCTTATTCTATGCAGAGCCCACAATGTTTGTAGCCACTGTAGATAAAACACAGATCTTTAGAGTTTGTAAAAGACACTGTAGGTTGTAACAGACATATTAACATATTTTATCTTATAATAGTTTAATAAAGAAGTCTGACATAGACCTGCCTCATATTTTTACTTCTAACATCTGACTAAAACGTATTGAGCAGGCTACCACCAGAAGGTCTAGAGGGAAATTTCTCATGAAATTGGTCCAAATGAAATTAAATTCAAAGCATGACAGGTTGATTCCGCTGTCCGTTCTTATTTAGGTTAGTGGATAACCTCATTAAGACTTCAATTCAGCTTCTGAAGGCTGAGCCAACTGGAGAACTTGCATGGCTGCATCTACAACGGAAGTGGCATCACTTTCCATTGCATGTTTCAAGAATTTAGCCCTTTCGCTTCCAGCAAAAAAAGAAATAAGACTGCTACTGTTGCAGGGTTTAAATACAATTAGACCCATGGTTAATGTAAATAAAACAGAACAAATAATTACAATGATATTTTTTAGTTCCTAGGCACCTAGAAGGCCCCGAGGACTCCCCAATGATAAGATTCCTCTTTCTGTAGTCATGCTCAGACTGGTCTTGCTAATACAGTCTGATTGTGAGGTTCAATGAACTTAACTTGACGTTTGCAGAGCTAAAGGTAAAACCAAGTTTATTCGACTGGCTAGTACACTGTATCAGCAACAAGAACAGAGCGAACATGACACAAGGGGAAGGCAAAGGCTAAAAACCAGAAAACAGGCAAAAGATCAAAACCAAAAAGCAAGCAGAGAATACCAGCACACAAATCCGAAGGGCAAAGCAAAGACAAAAAACTGAAGGGCAAAAGCAGAGCCGAAAACCGGCATAAACAGAAACAGAAGTAAGGGGGGAAACGCTCAGCACGCACTATCCGTGGCAATACCTTACGAAGTACTGAGCGTGGAGCTGGGGTTTAAATGCAAACCGAGTTAACCACACACAGGTGAAACCGGTTAGAACTCAGGTGATGACGAACGCGGAAATTTCCGTGATTGGTGGTTGATGTCACTGGCTGGTGTATCTTGGCTAGCAGAGTTCGGGAGATCGAAGTCGAGAGGAGAATCCGGGAGTGTGACACTGATTGCTGTGCTGTATTGACTTCAGTCACCTGTGCAATGGCTGATTTTCTCTTTATCCTTACATATCAACCACAAATATCAATCATTAAATGTGCCATTCTGATCACAATTTCCAGCACTGTTCACTGATGTCTTTCCCCTGGATCAAAATGCAGATGTCACTGTGACTGAGGCTCATGACATCTGTGCCCCGGCAATGAACCCTCTTTCAAAGACATTAAGATCTTTTCCTATTTCAATCTAGATTCCAAATCTACTTAGCATTTTATCCATGCCACAGAGCATGGAGGTTAATCGCTTAATTCTAACATGCAGTCCACCTGTCTTGAAGCATCTGTACTCATTATGTTCACTCCACTCACCACCAGTCAAAAGTTTAGACACGGCTACTCATAGAAGGTTTCCTTATTATTAGCTTAATGCTTTACTTTAGAATTACAGTGAACGCATCAAACCACACTCATCATCAAAAGAACAGTTGCACCCAGAAGGTCGAATTGCAATGCTACTGGGAAGGAATGATGAAATAACTGATGATAGGCTACACATACAGAAGTAAGTTCTCTCAGTATGGTGTCGGGCTGCCATGTTTGCTAAAGCAAAATGTCAGACGTCTTGGCATGGAGTTGTAGAGGTTCCTAAGGGTGTTCTGTGATAATCCATCCCATGCAGCCTGAATATTCTCACACAGTTCCTGCAGATTTTGCAGTAGGGGTGGAGGTGGAGTGACACCAGGCCTTCTGAAGCATGACAACAAAGCCTTCATCTTGGCACTGACCACGGTGCCTCCACACACAGATTCGTAGGTCGTCTCCACCAAGACAAAAGCGGGACCCGTCACTGAAGATGACCCGCTGCCATTCTGAGTCACTCCATGACAGTCTGGCATGACACCATTGCAGTTTTTGATGGCACTTGTTGTCGTAGCAGTATGTGTGCATGTAGCCCTGCGTTGTGCAGTCGTGTGCCAGTGGTGCTGGCACTAACAGGATGACTGATGGAGGGCATCACTCCTCGGTGAATGTCTGCAATCGTGGCTGTTGATTCCTACTAGGTACAATTATTCTTTTAATGATGAGTAAATAAAATAGCATGCATGGAATTAGGCAGGAGGATAACAGCTTCCTAAACCTTCAGTGGAGGTTGATATAACAAGAATTTTTTCCAAGCAATTTTGGAGCAACTCTATTGGTCTGTCCATCATGAATATTCATTTCAATATTAATTTAAACTGAAAGAGAAGCTAGAGCTTTTAAACTGTGGAAAGATAAAACATTTGTTTGAACAACAAAATATATATTATATACTGTAATATATAAATATATATATACTGTATATAACATACAATGCTGACGTTAGTAAAAAGAGTCTTACATCTATGGCGTATGATGCTTAAAGTTGTATTGAGAGAGAAACAGAGAGAGAGGTAGAGAGAGAGAGACAGAGAGAGAGGTAGAGAGAGAGATAGAGAGAGAGAGAGAGAGAGAGAACAAATATAGTGGCATTGCTGGATTTTCAAAGTACCCCACGACAACAGGCGTGGGTTTTCATTTGGCTTTGAACTGTAGAGTCCCGATCCCCTAATTTGCTTTAAAGAACTCATCATCAGAGAATAAGTGATGTGGCTGTGGACGCTCTCAGTGCCTCGAGAGGGTCATTTCTGTTCGCAATATGCATGATTGCAATTTTACCATTTACTCTGCCGCATGAAGTATCACTGGAGAACATAATGGGCTTCCGAGGAGATGAGCCCATCTAGCAGGAGTTATCAGGGCGTGATTATTCTGAGTTATCTTTCAGACAGGCGCATGCTGGCCCCGAGGCCTTCCATATTGTTCCAGCCAACCAGCTGAGGGCTCATGTACTGACCGTGAGACCGACACCAAGAGATTCAATTCTGCCAGAGCCCACAGGCCTGTAAAGAGATGTTTTTCTGCTTTTGTTAGCAGCAAACATTCTGATTGCTTTTCAAATGCACTCTGTGCTATAGTCTTACAGTCTGCTGCTGCTCACCAGAGATTTGTTCAGCAGATTGCAGCAATGTTTGACGATAGAGCTGTGTATCTCCTTTAAACAATGCTGTATGGATTTAGATGCATGGTTTACAGTTCGATAGAAAAATGATACAGTTGAAGTAAAGGTTCACTATGCTTTGATTCACTCATCCTCAGAAAAAATGTTGCACAAATAGTCGCACCCAGAAGGAATCAACCGACAGCAATGAAACTTGGTGGGTAGCTTTGATATCGTGAGACATGCGAAGGATTCAAGTTTCATGCTCAGCCGCACATGTAATGTAGGCAAGAACAGGCCTTGTCGCTGTACCTGACTGACCCAACAGCCACGATTGCGGACATTCAGCGAGCAGTAATGCCCTCCATAAGTCATCATGTTGGATGGCAGACGGCTGCACAACATGCACACAGACTGTGACGATGACGGCTCTTAAAACAATCTCAACAAAGACTATAAAGGTGTCGTGCCAGACTGTCAGGGAGTGACTCAGAATGGTATCAGGTCATCTTCAGTGATGAGTCCTGCTTTCGTCTTGGTGAAGACCAAGAGGAATCGTTTGTAGTCACATGTCCAGAAAGGCTGGTGTTACTCCACCTCCACCTCTCAACCTCTACAACTCCATGTTAGACGTCTGGCATGTTGCATTAGCAAACGTCTTGGCCTGACACCATATTGAGATACACTACTTCTGTATGTGTAGCTCAATAAATATTGCCCATATCAGTCTAAATTTATCATTTATTGATCCTGGAAACCTTTATCTTCCTTCCTTCCTACACTTTCTTCTGGGATCAACTATTCTTTTGATGCTGAATGTACCTCACACCAGATATTGGGAAGTAAATCTTTTCTCTTGCTACTCTATGTTGCATGTGTTGCATGCATGCCATCTACTAGGTGATTACCTGTGCTTAGAGAGACAGTACTTAACATTAATTAAGGCAAATACAACTCTGATAATGACTATACTGATTTCCACCAGTGGTCCTATGGAATTTGACACGACATAGCAGCTGACTTTTATGAGAATAATGTCCATGTCACTGTTTGTCTTCTGTTTGTAATATATTATGAGTAATCTATTTCATATGCAATTCTTAAAATATCATATGGGACATTTGAATCCTTGACAAAATGTCTAACACAAGATAACAACACAAAATGGTACACAACCTCTAAATCTGGTTAGTTTTACTTAAAGTTATGACAGGTATTTTGAGGGCCAATATGTTCAGCAAATAATGTGTTCACAAACCTCTTGTTTCACTTAAGAGCCAAATACAATAAAACATACAGAAGACATTATAGTGTTTTGATGTTACCATTAGGGTTCAAAACGTCTTATAAACAGCTAAATTCAACTTGCTCTACATAAGGGTCAGAGAAAATACATATAACTCAGTACAGTGCCATGCCATTGCTCTAGAGCTTCATTAAAATCTTATGAACACAGTAAATCAGAGACAGTAGTGCTGCTGGAGTGTTTAAACACCTCAGTGTCACTGCTGGACTGAGAATCGTCCACCAACAGCGTCCTGTGGGCACTGATGAAGGACTAGAGGATGACTAACACAAACTCTGCAGCAGCAGATGAGTTATCGTCTCTGTCTTTCTTCTGTCCAGCAAGGTAGGAGTGTCTAATAGAGTGGACAGTGAGTGGACACAGTGTTTAAACACTCCAGCCGCACAACACACATTAACACACCACCACCATGTCAGTGTCACATCCACATCATACCTGCTCTGTGGTGGTCCTGTGGGGGGTCCTGACCATTAACAAACAGGCTAAAAAGGGTTTAACAAAGTATGCAAAGAATCAGATGAACTACAGTCTGTGACTGTAGAACTACAAAGTGCTCCTATGTGGTACGTGGAGCTGATAAAATGGACAGTGAGTGTAAATAAAGGAGGTGTACCTCATGAAGTGGCCACTGTATGTGTGGCTGTAAGTGTATGCCGCCTGACAGTTGTCATGAAAGGCTTATGTAATCGTCATGTAGCCTTATGAACCTACAGTGAAATGTTACTGTAATGTTTTGCTCTATATGTTACTGTTTTATATACTTAAATATAACATAAAGCATAAAATAATATAAATTCTCTAAATATTTGTATATAGCACTGGTAAGTCATTGCTGATAAATTAGCGTATTAGCCTATATGCTATCTACTGTATACAGAGACTATAGAACATAAACCAAGAGAGCCTGAAAATGTGTAAAGTGTCATTTTTAGCAGTGGAAATTGTTTATCTTGTAAAGCAACAATAAATTAACAATATATAGGAGACAATCAGTGAACAATATATCATGTTATGAGCTCATATATGTTGTTGTACATACACAAGTATACAGTATAATAAAATATGTTCATACTCTTGTAAAAGACCATACATGCAAAATATTCGGGTGATGATGACCCACTGCCATTCTGAGTCACTCCATGACACTCTGGTACGACACCACTGCAGTCTTTGCTGACGATGTAGTCCTGCATCGTGCAGTCGTCTGCCAATGGTGCTGGCACTAACAGGATGACTCAAGGAGGGCATCACTGCTCGCTATCGTGTCTGTTGATCGGTCAGGTACAGTGATAAGGCTCGTCCTTGCTTATGTCACATGCACGGCCGAGCGTGAAACTTTAATCATTGGCATGTCTCACGATGTCAAACCTACCCACCAAGTTTCATTCCTGTCATTTGGTTCCTTCTGAGTGCAACTATTTGTGCAACTGTTCTTTGACGATGAGTGTATATACTGAGTGTATTAATAAAGATGAAGCGGTAGAGGCCACTGGACTGTGGTCAGATCACTGTGTCAGAAGCATAAGTCTGTGTAATCCTGCTTTATTTGTGAGAATCCTAAACACACCTCACACTGTTTACACAACACAGGATGTCATTAAGATACGGGGTCCATTTGATGCCTTTCCGCTGACAGGTAATTGGCATTACACCAATTTAATTTAAAGATTTTTTTTCCCCAAATCAGGCCTGTGAAAAATATGCATATCATGCAGCCGTGAGCTAATATAATATAAATGTTAATGAAGATTTGTGCAGTGAGCTCGGAAGATGAATAATTGTAATATAGCAAATCCACTTTAACTTTTGGATATGAAAATTGGATTTTGCATTCGATTTTTTTTAATAACTCCCTGTCAAATGCTGTTACCAAACTGGCAATGGACAGTAAGGTAAATAAGTTTTGGGGAAACGGAATGAAGGCTGAAAAATGTGCAAATGTTTGGAGGAAGATGGAGAATTGATTGAGCAGGCTGCGAACGCGGTGTGCTTGTTTACATTTTTATTAAAATAAATGTAAATGGGAATATTGCTAGAATTTTGCTAGAACGCTTCCAAAATGCTTTTTACTCATGTATAACCCACCCTTGGGTGAGATATGCTGATATGAAATTTGATAAACATCTGCTTATGAAAACAGCAAATACAATTCTGTAAACATGTTTAAACTCGTTATTGCTTATTTATCTGGTATATAGTTCAGCCCTGTGTTTTACTGACTGTATTTGTCTAATGAACCTGCTCTATCATCTCTTCTATCATGCATTCGCACTTCATTGTCCGGCCTGTTTCCTGTCCCTTTCACTTCCTCACCTCGTATGTTGGCTTTGTTTTTGTTCACTTAGGATTACTATTCATTCGCGTACATGTGCAATGACAATAAAGCCTGAATCCAAAGTTTCCTCACTGAGTCAGAGCTTTATTTTAGCCTCTCTGCAGCAGGCCAAAACAACATCTGCCAATAGTCTTAAAACCCTCTGCAGTTAAGGCATCAGTACATTAATGTCACACGTAGACCTGACTAATCACATTATTCACTCAAATGAATAACTGCAAAACTTCTACACCACTAATCTAATTAACCGAATTAGTGCTCTTAAGGAATTTACTTGGACAAATTGTCTTCAGAACATTGCTGAAATTAGAGCGGCTGTGTTGGCTGGCATTGCGGACGACAGGACAAAACTGATACAGTGAGCCAATTACCTGGGATTTGGCCATTGGCCCTCATTAACCCCAGCATGCTGCATTTTATGTTGATGAATTGAGACCATTACAGTTGCCATCTGTTGCCACTACATTGCTTTTTTCATGCTTGTTAATCGCTAAAGGTGATCATCTTAAAGCCAGATCACCATTTCTCAAATGTTCTCTTTTATTCAAGCTTTTCATGTAAAAGTATTTTATCATGTTTTTCATATAAAACTTTCATTTATTCAAACTCACTTCTGGTCATAGTAGATACAGCTTAATAACGCATTTATTAAAGTAAACCTAAGTACTTTTTTTTTATTTCCTCAATGCATTTAGCTTCCTCGTTTCAGGCATCCAGTGTACTGAATATTAGTTCCCAGGTATTGTAGCTCAATAGAAGCAGGTACGTCACCACATTCACGCTTCTGTGCTTGTGAAGAACTCAGTCTCTGTAGTAGTTGGTCATAAAATAACCTTTTTTGACATAAATAAAAACAAATATAGCAGATGTCAAGACCACCAGACACTCACCGTCCCCAAGGCCAATTCAAATGCTAAATGATCCTGCATTTATTTCAGAAATGTGAAATCCAGTAATCTGGACGTTTGGACTCATTGTAGTAAATGATGCTTTGTTTGGTATAATAGGCTTCTGCTTTACCAAACACCATCATGCAGGAAATGGATTTATTTTATAAGTGCAAATGTGTATGGTGTAAAAGTACAATTACACCATCTAATATGGACATTAGAATTAAGCTAATGACTTTTTGAATTATTAACATATTTATTGTTCTTGGGCTAATGGCTTTCAGTTATTTCTGAAGCACAGCAATGTTATTTCCATCTGCAACACCAGGTTAACATAAAAATGTATGTAATACGCATATTTTATATATTAATTATGTCATATAATTTCACTTATGCAATGTTTATTATTATATAAAAAATATGTTAAAACTTATTTCACATTTTAGAATTCATTACTGCAGAACTTAATCTGTGTCTTGTTTTGTTGGTGAAAATAAATATTTCATAAACATTTCACAAAAATATTTCATGCACTGACTACACCAGAATACTGGACATTCAATATTATATTTCTTTGTAAACAACCATAGATAGATAGATAGATAGATAGATAGACAGACAGAGAGAAACAGATACAGACAGACAGACATATAGACAAACAGATACATAGACAGCTAGACAGATGGATGGATGGATGGATGGATGGATGGATAGATAGATAGATAGATAGATAGATAGATAGACAGATAGATAGATAGATAGATAGATAGATAGATAGAGACAGATACAGACAGACAGACATATAGACAAACAGATACATAGACAGCTAGACAGATGGATGGATGGATGGATAGATAGATAGATAGATAGATAGATAGATAGATAGATAGATAGAGAGAGAGACAGATACAGACAGACAGACATATAGACAAACAGATACATAGACAGCTAGACAGCTAGATAGATAGATAGATGGACAGACAGACAGACAGACAGATAGATAGATAGATAGATAGATAGATAGATAGATTTTGCAATGTTACCTTAGTAGACTTGATCCAGGGTTTATGCTTAGATCTGGAGTTTCCATTTTTATATTCAGACCAGCAGAAATATCCTACCCCTGTCATGACCAATCATGCAAACAGACTTGAGCCGACTCTTCATGATGCGATATTCTGGAGCAGTAATCACCATAACAAGGGGGTATTTACTATTCCATGGCAAATGCCATGCAGTGTGGTTTATGAATCACAAATCTTTTTAAAACAAGAATACTCGGCTACGATCGCTCCACATGACTCACGCGTGCTCGTACCGAGCTAAAGAATACGACAGACTAATAGCTTCACATACAATGATTTTAATAGTGCTCTTTTCCTATGCAATGAAGCCTAAAGCCATACGACAAATGCAACAACTGAAATAAAAACAAAAGGACATGAAACTAATAAACATGCTTTTCATAAAAAATAGCTTTACAAATAGTTTACATTTCTATACAACATGTGTTTTTTTTAAATCCATGTCCCTGGGCCTTCCATAGGACCATTGAGCATAGACTGCATATAATCATAATTCATACTCTCTGAAATATTAGATTAAAAAAAACACAATGAGTGAATAAACACAATTTCCCCACAAGTACTTCTGATGGGTTTTTTAAAACGTTTACATCTGTTTCCTCACATTCTCCATTTGAGTACATTATACAGAAGCCAGAAGCGGAGGCATAGTCAGGAAACGAAAACAGAGATAGAAGAAGCTGAATTTCTAAAGCCTTTCTTTTTGCCATACAAAAATAGAGAGCTCATAATTCATTATCAAGGTTGATAATAATGTATAGCATATGGCAGAAGCAGAAACTGAAATGTGGTGTAACTGCGATTCGTCATCTATTAAACATGCCATCTTGGTAGGAAATACATAAAAGTGTCTGAATTCTGTATATGTCACTTGGACTCCTCACGCACAGCTATGCACAAGAATGCAATGGCACATACACTGTAGTTAAACATAGTACTTCAGTCTGGCGACTGTAGTCACAGATAATGACATACCAATTAAACAGAGAACCATGAACACGGTGCTAGCTAACTCCTCCTAAACTCACAGCAAGCGCATGAGTGGCAGAACTGAATCAAGAGAGCTGGTATGGCAGTACGGCGCTGAAAGTCTTTGGGCTAGTTTTCTGGACTGACAGAGCCCAGTGTGGCCTGAATGGGGGAGGTGTCGTTTAAAGGTTTGCCTTTATGAGCAGGAGCAGTACTGGCTCAGGAAACAAACTGAATGTCTGGTCATATTTTGAATTAATGGAGTGTGAACACTAAAACATTAACGTTAACATCATAACTCGAAGCTTCTGAATGAGAACAGAACACCCGAGGTGGTGATGACAGCACTGATATAGACTGTAATAGAAGAGAGGCATGAGTGAGAGAAAGAGAGAGAGAGAAAAAAAGAGATGTTTAGAGAGAGAGAGAGAGAGAGAGAGAGAGAGAGAGAAGAGAGTAGATAACAGACAAAAGATGAATAGATAAAAAGAAAAAACATAAAGTAGGTAGGTAGAAGACAGAGAGACATTTAGAGAGAATTAACATAGACAGATAGATAGATAGATAGATAGATAGATAGATAGATAGATAGACATTTAGGGACATACAGATATTGATTTAAATGTATAGAAAAAGAGAAGGTGACAAACTTAGTGAAAGAGAACGAGAGAGAGGGAGAGGGAGAGAGAGAGGGGTGGGGGTGGGGAGGGAGGTTGAGGATGTGAGGATGAGTGCAAACAGACACATGGCAGTACTGGCAGGAGGGAAGCCTCCGCAGCAGAACAACAGCTGCTCTCCTCCAGCATCTCTCCTCCATTCAGTGTGAATCACATCTGCAGAACAGAACAGTCCTCAGTATGGAGCAATGCAAGCGCATGAGCCAGAACGCAATTGTAAGTCTGAGGGCTTAGGAGCATTTGTTTTCAGTCTTAGTGCCGTCACTGAACTGTTTAACACTTTATTCTATTGTCAGACGGGCGTGTCAGTTGATTTACATGGATCATCACACAGACGGAAATCTAGGTTTAATTCCATTAGACATTTAACAAAAACAAAACAGCAGTTTGAGCTGGAACATTACTAGACTAAAAAACCAAACCAGCAAAAAATATGCATTGTATAATGTCACAACAAACAGTACCGTATGTTTAAAACCACTGTAAGAAGCTGATCGTCAGGCCTCAGCAGTTCATCTTTATTTTCAATCCGTACGAGTGTTGTCGGGCTCTGACCTCAACAGAATGAATATTTCAAGGTATTCAAATGAAGGCCTGTGAATTGTTGAGCAACAGATGCTGAATGGCGGTGAGAGATTTGTCCGTGAAAACGCTGCTTCGCCTCTCACCGGGACCAATCACGCCTGCTGCATTGTCTCTCTGAAAGAGGAGTTATGAGTTCTTTTTTTCCTTTTCTATTTTTTGGCTCTTCCACAGTTCCATGTCTTCCTTCTTTTCCCCCCCAGAGACTGTTGAAAAGAAGCGCTGATTTCTCTTTTGACACGGCCTGGCAAAAGAAAAGACTCTTCATAGACGACAGTTTTGTGACAAATATGAATTTTTTGCTTCATACCTGGGATCCAACACTCATCTAATGGCCTTATCTTATACAGAGTAAAATATATGAACTTCTTTTATCTGCTCAAATCTAAAACAAACAAACAACCTAACAAACAATATACAGAAAACAGAATACAGAGCTGAAGAAATAGATGAGAATAAATAAACTAGAAAAGTGCATTTCCTGAAGGAAACACAGAATGGTTGCGCAGCTTAAATGGTTCCCACTTCCTGCTAGGCTGTTGCTGCTATGGGAGGAACAAGGGACCAATAAACGACACATAGAGGAGTGTCGGTCAGTATGTCTGTTGTTTAGAGTTTGGGGATCTGCTCTGAGTGAGTACTTGCAGTTTGACGGCTTTTGGTTAAAGGAAACAACAGAGTTTGGGCCAAAAATGAATGGGACTGTATGGGAGAAACAAGAGGACAAAGAGAAGCAGACGTGTGTGGGTCTGAATTTGTGCTCGGGGGTCTGCCCTGAGACTGTGTATGTGAAATGGTGTCTGTCGGTCGAGCAGAGGTACAGTAAATAGGCGTGTACTTTTTCAACCCGTTTATTCCTAATGAAAAAAAATCAAAATTTCTGGAGCTTTTCGAAAACCGTAAGTCGGATCAAAAAGCTGTGTAAGAATGTACCATTTCCAATCAGAGTTGGAACGGTGTCAATATCTCAAACCGTGGGACTAGTACGTAGACAAAAATCTCTCGACCAAGCAAAAGAAGAAGAAGAAAAAGAAGAAGAAGAAGAAGAACAAGAACAAGAAGAACAAGAAAAAAGAAAAGGAAAAGGAGAAGAAGAAGAAGAAGAAGAAGAAGGAGAAGAAAAAGAAGAAAGAAAAAGAAGAAGAGGAATGAGAAAAAGGAGACGAATATAAATATAAGAAATATGTTGTTGCAAAGCAATGTGCAACAATAGTAAGTAATAAATAAAAATGATCAAAGAAATAAAAAAGAAGAAAAAGGGAAAAAGAGAAGAAAAAAGCACTGCATGGATAGTAAAGAATACTATTTGGCAAGTACAGCAGGCTTCATAAACCAAACAGTTAGATTCAATTAGGTCTGTTAGATGTCTGCTCAAATGAATCTGACTGGGTTCCCTTGACGCTAACTGCCTAATTCTCTCTACTGTTAGCAGGGAAAGCAGAAAACCATGGTCTGTTACTACTGTAATAAAAGAGAGGCGGAAGGTTGATTTGAAGTGTTTATGAGATTAGGATTGATCAAAAAAACATTGCTTTTGTTCATTGTAAACACAATGATTATGCTTCGCTCCAACTTTTTTATTAAGAGGATCATAAGTTGCTTGATTTTATTCAATCTATTTCATTCATTTCAAGACTGCTGTGCAGAATAAACTATGGATAGATTCTCCATGCCCATAATAGCTATTGTGTTTTTACCTTTAATATAGCTCTTATTGTCGAAGAACTGAGCTCAGTCGATCTTACTATATTAATTTTTTAGCCATCAAATCTCATTACACTATATTATGTATTAAACAGATGATTAGTTCTGTCGCTGTGCTGCACTCATGAGAATGAGAGTAAAATATGCGCATCTAGTCTTACCATAGGCATTATCACTTACCAGCTTACTTCGTACTCAAACATCATTTAGATGATTACAACATTGCATTTGACCTTGTATTGACCATGTGACCAGTTGTAAAACCTCACATATGCAGTCACCAATTTGAAATTATGTTAATCTCACAAATATAATCAGTCAATATAAATGTATTCCATGTCTGATCATTACCATGTAAATGTTAATTCTTAGGAATGAACAAATGTACAGGTAAATGGAACTAATTACTGCCCACATCTGGTTAATTACTGTCTTTCCCTTAGCATTTTATTAAACTTCAATTTAATAAACACATACTTAAGTCATATTTGCTTTTACAAATAAAATAATACACTGATAATTTAATGACAAAATATCTAAATACCCCTCAGCTGAGACCTTGTCAGGATTGGTCAGGTGTGTTAATGAGAGAGCATCAGCTCACTTGCAAAGACCACTTTATAATGGCAAAATCTGTCTGTCCTGTCTCTGTTTCATCCACACAGGTGTCACTGTCTGCCAGATTTACACAATGGTAATGCTTCTGATTGCACTGACTGTTGTGGTGTGTGAACAGATTTATAGTAAACTGTATGTCGACAGGCTACAATGATTTAAGACTGTATAGGGGAGAGCGGGGCATCTTGTCACATGAATAAATTGTCACACTGTTAATATTTCCAACATCAGTACTCCTCTTGTGCATCTACAACCCCAAATTAGAACAGGTTGGGACAGTACAGAAAATGCTAATAAGGAAATGCAGTGTTTCTTAATTTTACTCTGACTTTTATTTCGCTGCAGGCAGTGTGAACATGAACATGAAAGACATTTTATGTTTCGTCTAGTCAGCTTAATTTCATTTGTTAATATACATCTATTCCCGCATTTCAGGCCTGCAACACATTCCATAAAAGCTGGAACGGGAGCAACCCAGGGCTGGTAATGAGGTAACACAACTAAATAATGATACAGGTGATGTCAACAGGTGATTGTAATCATGATGCAAAGATAGGCAGAGGGCCTCCTGTTTGTCAAAGGGATCAAGAACTGTCATTCAACAATAGCTAATATAGCCACATGGGCTCACATATGTCCAAATATGAAATATCATGGGTTCATACTGTCAGATCATACTGCAATGAAATAAGAGTCACAGTAAATGTAAGAAACACTGAATTTTATATTTGCATTTTCCATACTGTGCCAAGTTTTTCTGATTTGGGATTGTACTTGGTCTGATGTCATATCCTATCTGGGAAAAATGAGGGGAGCATAGATGAAATTTTTACAGTTATGCATTTATACATTTATAGTAGAGGACAGAATAAGGTGTCTTACACATTCGCTAATATCCTGCAATAAGCTAACTTTATAATATAGCAAACATGACAGTCTGGGGCCACTTGTCGGAGTGACTGTGAGGCAAATTGTCATATATGAAAAACTATTATTTTAAGATTCTAATTTTGTATGAAGGCCTGCCTAAAATCCTTTATGTCAGAGATAATTTGACATGATTTTGCAGTTGTTGTACACAGTTTTAATGCGCCTTACCACACTCCAGGACTGGCCCACCAATTAAAGATTAATCAGGTTCAATGATTAATTTAAGCTTTTCTTCTGAAATGGCATTTAATTTGGTTTAAGTAAAAGATATAAGTTAATATATAAGCTAATTTGAAGTACAAACCCCAAAATAAACGAACCATGAATTGATTACTGTTAACTGGTTACAAAATCCAGTGTGATGTCTTACCCCACATAGTGGAACTTACCTGCTGATGGAGACTTGTCACAAATGTACACTCACTAATTGTCATAATCATTTAAATCAAAATGCACTGAAATAAATTATTAAAATTGGTAATGAATATAAATTTTGTTCTTTCATTTGGTATGCAATTTGTAATATTAGGAATTTCTGCTTCCACATTATCCAAAAGTGTGACAATATGCCCCAGTCTCCCTGACTATTTTGGAGAAATATTTTTGGGCATTAAGTGCTCCTCTGCAATCCTCCCAGTACAGTAGGGTATGGTATGGTAGATTTGACCATTCCTGTAGTAAACAATTATAGACCATCTCATAGCTATATGCTGGACCAATTTACTAGTTCATAAACAGTAAAAGCCTATGCGTAGCTTATGTACGCAGCCAGGTTTAATAACTATCCTAACCTAAATAATTCATAACATTAGTCCTACATATGTCCCTGGTAAAAAGGTGGTTTTGTCCTGTTTTAGGAACATTATGGTGGTTTTGAAAGAAAAGGAACACTAAAGCACCTGTTCTACTCAGTGCAAGCAAATTTTCTTTGGAACTCAGTTTAATTCAAAGCCTGACAGAGAGAAAAAAAAAATCTTCATTATCCAGTGTTTTAAGATTCAAGGTCGTCTTACCTCAGTTGTCTATGTCAGAGACATGGTTCTCTATCTGTAAAGGAAAGATAAAGACAACAGATGAAAAGCATGATAATTCCTCCCATCTCTTAATGTACTTTTCTCTTGCAGCAGATGCAAATCAAGTTTCGTACGGCTTAAAGGAAGATTCCTCTGGGCCCATTTTTGTTAGCCGGGATGACGGTGACCTTGATAAAGGATGAATGTCTGTCGGAACAGACTGCTGCTGAAAAATATTATCTTCCATTAAAGAGAGAAGCTTCACATCGCTCACGGCTCACTCCAGATGCCCTTTAAATGGACTAATAAATATAAGAGAAAGTGTGGTCACAGTGAACCAGAGATGAACCCAGATGAGACAGTCATTATGCCTTTGATGTAGGTGAGTGAACTTGAGCATCAGAGAGCCGTGTCGGTGTCCAACTTCACCAGCAGCCATGGAGCCTGCTGAATGGCCTTCAACTCCTCAGTCAATAAAAGCAAACAAAAGGAGCCTATGCAGCTTGTTCTAAATCTATTGTATTAGCATATTAAAACAATATATTTTATATTTTAATAATAGAGAAATAACTGGTGGGTTAGATTAGTGCTGTTAGTCGATCTGAATATCCCGCAGTATTGGCTGATACAGTCGTATGCAAAAGTTTGGGTTCCTCTGATTAAATGACATGTATTTCTCTCTCTGTACATATGGAGAACATAGCTCTGTCTAGTTTAACACCTGATTACTGTTTATTTCCTGTAATTTTATCAGGGGTGTCCAAATGCTAGCATATGACTGTATTTCCAAAGTTGAACACTGGCATACCAAAAGTCATGGGGTAGCAGTATGTAAACAGATTATGAAGTGACATCACCTCAGGGGACAGTTCAACACATCGCTGACTGGTGCCCACTAAGTTTCACTGCTTGCTGATCATTTGCAGCCCTTCATGGACTTCATGCACCCACACAATGATGGGATATTCCAGCAGGGTAATGCACCGTGCCATTGGGCCTGAGTCAGGAACTGATTCAGGGAGCACTCTATAGAGTTCCTATGAATGGTGTGTCCTGCACGTTCGCCTGACACAAGCCAAATTGAGGCATTACACCAATCATTCAAACTCTGATAATTCTCATCGCCTTGTCATAAGCACACTGGCCACTGTTCAACCTCACTAACAAGATAACACCTCACGACAGTGTGGGCGTTCCCAAGCCGTCCCCTGAGGCAATGCCATAATCAATTTACATGCTGCTATCCTGTGACGTTTGGTATGTCAGTGTATTGATAAAGTTAATGAACCCATAGTTCCTCAGTACTGCCAATTACAAACCTGATACAGCTTGTTTCCTCTCTTAAAACAAGAACATGAACCTTACGGTTTTGTAAATGTTTAAGTGGTCATAAAAGGGAAAACTGCATTTATATTGGCATAGTTTAATAAGGAGTTCAGTACAAAGATCTGACATACCGTGAACCCCAAACACTGTTGTTCCAGCATTGGAAAGAGGTCGACAAATCTCAGAATAATTTAATTTTAGCATGGACTTGAGAAGAATGAAACAACGACAGCGCAACAGCAATGACTACTGTGGACTATGTGCAGAAATCAACCAGTCCAATGTGTAGGAAATATTTTGAATAAGAAAATATATATATGATAGGAATATACTTTAAGTCACACATACAGCTCTGGAAATAAATAAGAGACCACTCCAGTTTCTTCTTAAATCAGCATCTCCACATGTACAGCAGGTTCGGTTCTAGCTTTACTGGCTGATACAGTGAGCGTCTGGTTCATAAGAACAAGGTCAAGCAGCAAACACACAGGACAACACGGCTACAGACTGGCAGAGGGCCAAAACCACTCTCTGCTGACCGTGATGAGCGCCACCTCATTTGAATGTCACTTAACCACCATAAGATGACCTCAAGTGACCTACAGAAAGACTGGCGAGCGGTGGCTGGGGCGAAATGCACAGCGAGCATGGTTCAAAAAACAGGCAATAAATGAATAAAACAAAACTGCTCATTTTGGTCAAATACAAACCCATAAACTGTAAAACATCATTTTGAGGTGGTCTCTTAAATTTTTCCAGAGCTGTATGATAGGAATATACTTTAAGTCACATATATGATAAAATATACTTTAAGTCACATATATGATAGAATGTACTTTATGTCACATATCTGATAACAATCAATTCAATAATAAGCTCTTACTAATCTGAACTGTACTGCTCTGAATAATGACACTGCACCTAACAAACACTTTTATACAGCAATATGTAATGATAGATTTATACCTATTTGCCAACTGTGTTCACACACAGAGGAATTTGTCTACTGCATTTAACCCACCCATGAAGTGAAACACCCATATATAAACAAACACTTGGGGGCAGCCCTATCCCTGGCGTACAGAGAGCAGTTGGGGGTAAGGTGCCTTGCTCAAGCACACTTCAGTCGTATCCTGCTGGGTTAGGAAATTGAACTAGCAACCCTCCAGTCACAAGGGTGGTTCCCTAACTGCTTTTAGTAAAAAGTATGCCGCATGCTGATGCAGTTCACTCTGGGTCAACACAACCATGCACCAAATTCTCAGACAGGATGATGGTTGGTGTGGTAGAGAAATTAATATTTATTTATTTTTAATTTATTTTTAAACTGTTCTGTTCTGTTGAAGGCAGCGTCATCTCATAGCAAGTGGCCAAGATAGATTTCTGGCCAGGGCATCCAGGGTCCTTTCTGTATGGAGTTTACATGTTCTCCACATGGTTATGTTGGCCAGAGTGAAACGCTGAAAGATGCTAAATTGCCCCCTAGGTGTCTGTTTGTCTGCCCTGAGAGTGGCGGCCTGTCCAGGGTGGTTTTCACCTACTGAAAGCTGGGATGCTCCAGCACCTCCCGTGACCCAGAAGGATGAAGCGGTTTAGAAAATGAGTGAGTGAGTGATACCGTTTAAGCACACAGACACATTTTGCAATTTATTAATACTTCCAAAAGTTCAAATCAATCAATATTCTCACCAGCTACCATTCCCAGGATATGTGGTATGCGATACATAGAACTTGCTACTGGATAAAATGTTTTTTTCAAGCTTTGCTTTAAAGTCGTGATGCATTCTGTGACTCTGCATGTTCATCTAGACTCTAAACGCTTAAAAGCTCCGTATCTTGCACATTCCCTCCCTCATTTCCCTCGTTTAAGAAGAGCAATGGCTTTGTAAAACGTGGCCCATTGCCCAGCACTTCGCTCCAACTTAATTTGGCGCTCCTATCAGTCCCGGTGCAGTCAGACCGTGCTCTCAGCTCTGTTTTAATTACTGTGTGTGACAGCGGGTGGTAAAGAGAGACCTGCCCCAGTGCTGACAGGAGTCACGCCAGCAGGGACCCGTCAGCCCGTGCCGCGCACTCGCGTGCAACTGAGAGCTCAGATCTGTGGGCATGAATAATTCTGCCGCATTACGTTTAATAGGCCGAGCGCTTCTCTGCCCCAGACTGCTGAACCCCACCTCTGTCCCCACTCGCATCACCATCACCTAACCCATCCCTCTGGGTCCCAAGAGGAGGAGATCGTACCAGATCAGTGCTGCCCTCTTCGTCATAGTCATCCTCTCCTCCGTCAGTCATCTCTCCAGCCTCGGTGTCCAGCGGCCCCTCCCCCGCCTCCTCAGCCGAGTTCTCTGCCGTCTCTGATATGGACTCCTCATGGAGGGAGTCACAGTTATCCTCATACTTCCTCTGAGCCTCTGAGCGACAGACAGAGAGGGGGGGCGGGAGACAAAGAGCAAGACAGTTAGAGAGAAAATGAGAGAAGTGGATAGAAAGAATGAGAGAGAGGGAGAGAGAGAAATTGATAACAATAAAAGAGAAAAAGAGGACGATAGAGAGGAAAAGAGAAATATATAGAGGAGGGAGGAACAACGAAAAGAGAGAAAAGGGAGAAAGTGATCAAGAGAATAACAGAGAGAGAAAGAGCAACAGAAAAAGAGAGGGAAACAGAGAAAAAGTTAAAAGTGATAGAAGACAAGAGTAAGAGAGAAAGAGCGAGACGAAAAAATAGAGAAAAGAAAGTAGAACAAAAAGAGAGGGAATGGAAAACGACAGAACCAGAGAGAACAGAGAAAGAGAAAAAGAGAGAAATAGGGACAGAAAGGAGGAAGACAGGAAAATAGAAAGAGAGATAATTCAGGAGAAAAAGGATGAGATCGAGAGGGAACACGAAAGAAATAGCAGAAGGAAGAAGGAAAGAAAGGAAAGAGGGATTGAATGAGTTATGGAGTACAGAGGTGAATAGAAGACAGGAGAAAATATAAACGGGGAGAAGAGACAGAGCAAAGGATAGAAGGAGAGATTTAGAGAGAGAAAGAAAGAGATGGAGGGAAGGAAGATAGGAAAAAAGAAAGCAGGTGAGATAGATAGATAGATAGATAGATAGATAGATAGATAGATAGATAGATAGAGCAAAGGGAGGAAGACAGGATGGGTGGAAAAGAGAGATAATAGAGTGAGTTGAGTAGAAGATTGAAGATAAGGTATAGAGCGGGGAAAGAGATGGAGAAAGGGAAGGAAGACAGGATGGGTGGAAAAGAGAGAGAGGGCAAGAAAGAGAAATAATAGAGTGAGTTAAGTGTAAATGGCAGCAGTGGGAACGCCAACACAAAGAGAGACATCAGTCAGAGAGCAAGAGAACGGACAGCATCTGCAAAAGTGCTAATTAATCTGCGGGGATGCCTGGTATGAAACCGAGCGCAAGGCCTGCTCTGTAGAGACTCCATATCAAGAGCCTTTGGGCAACTTTTGTGAAGTTCGACATCTGGGCTCGTTCTGCACCAGGTCAATAAAATCCACTTACTGGGAGGGAGTTCACTGTGTCAGAACGTGAATGACGAAACCAACATCAAGCGAGTCTTCTGGGGTCTGTGATATATAGCACCGGAGGTAAGATTTCTCTCTGGCTTTCTGTAGTTATACGAGATGAGGCTCTTTCCCTTTCCTGTCATATTGTCCTCTGCTCTGGGCTGCCGCTATAAAAAGCCCTCTCATAACCCCAGCATAGGCACCACGTTGTCATATGAGCTCTGTTATGACGGAGTGCTTGGGCCTCTATCTCCAAAACCTGTCACAAAGATTGATTGTTTGTGTGCGCTCTTAATTTACTTCCCCCTCCACAACTTCTGTTTGTCTTTGGCATATCCCCCACCATCACCAACCAGCCACCCCCCCCCAACTGCCTTCCTCCTCACCAGACTCGGCTCTCTGCTGCTTCTCTATTTTCTCCAGCCGGCCCAGGAGAGAGTCGATCTTCATCTTGATCTGAGTTAGTTCCCGTTTGATCGTCTGGACCTGATCCGTCTTTACTGTGGGCGCAGAGAGAGAAACACACACACACACACAGAACACACCGAGTACATAAACAACATTCACGTACAAGCTTTTGAAACTAAGTCTCACTGCAGAGGCTTCTTATCTATCATTTAATCCAGCCTTAAGGGGTTCCCTATCTTAATTCATACAGTCCTTCTCTCCTGCAGTTTTCAGTTTAATCCGCACCCTATGTTTCAGCTACACTGTGCTGTTGGTGTTTGATACCGGCTAATAAATAAAACAGTAGTGAAACAGTACTAACATGTAGTAACAACTCCATCACAGCTTATCTCAATTACAACTCAAACACAAAACATACAGGGCTGTACCAACCCTGCTTTAAGCTTGATTGGGGGTGTGCAGCCTAATTGCTACAATATCCTTACTTTAGTTAATATTATATTATTATTATTTGATATAAGGCTTAATTCTTGGCATTGAAATATTCATTAACTCATTTTATTTAGTGCATTTCATTTTATGCTATGGTGTTACGCTTCCAGGGTAGTGGGTAGTACTGTCACCCCACAGCAAGAAGGGCCTTGGTTTGATGCCCAGGCGGGGCATTTGGGGTCCTTTCTGCGTGGAGCAACGTACATGTTCTCCCCGTGTGCACATTCAAGCACCGTGTCCACGGACTGTTGGAGGAAATCGGAGCACCTGGAGGAAATGCAGACACAGGGAGAACATGTACGCAACATACATGTTCTCCCTGCATCTGCATTTCCTCCAGGTGTTCTAGTTTCCTTCCACAGCCCAAAGACATCCAGCCAGGTGAATTGGAGATGCTAAATTGCTCCTAGGTGTGCGTGAATGTGTATGTCTGTCTGTGCCTGGCCTGCAGTGGACTGGCAGCCTGTCCAGGGCGTATTCTGCCTGCTGCCCTTTGAAAGCTGGGACAGTCTCCAGCACCCACCGTGACCCAGTAGGATAGAAGTTAGAAGATAAGCAAGTGAGTGAGTGAGTCACAACTCCCCACCTCCACCAGCGTTCTCCACCTGCCTCTGACTCCATTCCCCATAATGGTCCCCCATTATAATAATAATCCCCATAATGCACCTCCACATGTCAATATTTCACCAATCACGAATAACCCCTCCCGCTCCTTATTCCCGGAGTACTAATTCACTATACCTGTTCTATACCTGTCATTTAGCTCTGTGTATAAATACACCCTTGTTTGTTCAGTTACTGTGTGAAGTATTGCCATCCCTGTGTGTGTACTGCCTGTATGCGTAAGCGTTCTCTTGTTTACTCCGTTGGTGTTGTTCTTTGGTTATTTCCTTTAACTTGGCTGTTGGTTGGTCTGATTGTTTGGTTCATGACTCTTGATGAGCCAAGTGTGCTTGAAAGTCAGGTAGAACAAGCTGGTAGAAACGATCCACCTGCTCTAAAAATAGACTTGAGCATGACATTTCTGAGTGGTACATTTTTACTCTTTTAGCTCTCAGTGTGTTGTGTGAGGGCTTGTCAAACTTGCCATTATGCAGCCAATAACGATTGTGTTATGAGATCATGTCACCTTGTAACAGAGAAAAGAGTTCCAGTTGTTTTAGGCAGCTGGGAAAAGCGGTTTCTGTGGAAGAGAGTTTCTTCCTCTGGCATGTATTTTGGGCTTTATGACTTTGCAGACCATTTACAAAATGAACAAAAGGCTACATAAAACACTAAAAGAAAGGAAAAGCATAACAGGTTTCAAAAACCCTTTTAAAACCACTATGGGTCATGAGTTCATCATGAGTTCTTTATAAACTTTTCTCCATGAAAATTGAAGCCCTATTTACAAGCCATTTTACCACAATATAAAGGAGTCCAGTTGACCTTATTGATCCTGAATGCGATAAAGACTAATTACATCTTGTTCTTCAAGGCCTAGGATATCGATTATGACTGTTTATAAATCCCCACTCTGAGTGGCAGCCCGTATGAGGGCTACGAACATCTGGACACCTGAATCGATGAAAAGGCATAATTTAAAATATTGAAGAACTGACTGAAACTGGAATATTACTGCAATAATAAATCTTGCTGTTCATTCAGCAGTAGGGAGAAAATTGTCCAGGCAGTCTTTTTGTCAGTCATTGATTATGAGGCTATAAATGTGGCTGCTCTTATGCTCATGATCTACGGACAGCTTTTGACACAGTAGACCATCCTGCAACTCTTCTTCTCTTATACCATTAGATATACTATTAGTTATATGTTGAAGATGGTTGGCCAATTTTGTCAACACGTTAACCCCATTTACATTTGGTCACGTCATGCGACTGGTATCTGGATGTAATCCTGATAACATTTATTCACACTTGGTAGTCAAATGCGTCTCTGGTTACTCCGACTAAAATCTGATTGCGGTGTGTGACTGGACAAGCAGATCTGCTTGTTGTGCAGCAATCATAAACTAATCTGTCCAGTCTGTATCATGTACAGCTTGTTTTGCACAGGAGTGTCTGTTCATATTGCTATGAAGCATTTAATTCGTCTGGTCCCGAACCATGTGGGTCCACCATGATTAGCTTAAATGGATCACATGCCCAGTGAGGCATTGCATGGCTAGGATCTTGGGTTGTACTGGGAGAAGTTTGGGTTGTACTGAGAGTGGTTTTGGTAGGTGACTGTGTCCTGGTTAGGTGGATGTTTACTGTGCTATAACATGGCTCACTTGGGGTATATGTGGCTTCGGGGTGTATTAACACTTGAGTTTTGAATGTGGCTTATCCAGATATAATCCTGATACTCCAGACTCATGAAGTGGTCATTGTCATAACAAAACATGTATTTTGTCATTGTTCAAAGAAAATGATGTATTTTCATTTATGTGGATTTTTACTTGTTTGCCTCATTTGATAACATGAGCTGCTGTTTGCATTGTGTGAACATTTCATGATGAATGGACCAACAGAAATGGCCCAAACCTGCTTGGGAAAAAAAATCAGATTCCACTGACATTAAAATTCAATCAGGTTTTTGCCCTCTCATGTAAAGTTGCCATTTTGAAGATACTTGTTTTTCTTTGGACTGCGACAATATAACAAAGTAAATATAGCAGGTGTGTATGTCACGCTCCCTGGTCTATCCCGGCTCCTCCGCCCTCCCGGACTCCACTTCCCAGAGGGCTTCGCCTAGTGACGTTGCACCCACGTGTTCACAGCCTGCCAGCCTGACTCGCTCTCGGTCACCTGAGTTTTCGCGTCAGCTGACTCATTATGCTCATATTTAAACCCCTCACTTACGCTCGCTTATTGCGAGGTTTTGCCGTTTCACTGCACTTCCGAGCGTTCTTTATCTGTGTATCTATTCTCTGTTTTCGACCCTTTTTGTCCCCGTCTACTCTTTTCGGCTATTCCCTTTGTTCCTGGTTCGCTGTGTCTTTCTGGCTTGTGATCTTCGTTTCCGTCTTTCGGACTTTCCCTTTGCCTAGCCCCTTTAACTAGTTTACTCCGCTGACTGCTTCTTCTGGTTCTTGACCTCTCGCCTGTCCCTGACTCTGCCTCTCGCCTTTCCCTTTTATACATTGTTGCGATTTGCTGTTTGGCTCGACTGTCTCCCTGTGTAATAAACCTGCCTGCCATTTAGCTCTGCTTACGTCGTCCTGGGTTCTTTGTTTCTAACAGTGTTAAACTTTTAGTCATTTTTAATAGGGTAGAATCATATTTGCCAGGTGGAAGATGGACATTCCCAACATTTTTAGTGGTTGCGGTCAATGGTCTTCATGCTAATGCAATTTACATATACAGATATAATTTGAAGAATGATGACCGTTTGATTTTAAGTTTGCAAGCTTGTATTGCTGATATAACAGTAAACAAAGTCGATTAGACTGGCACAAGTGCACACAACCAGTTTTAATCCTTTAAAATAGGTGATCGTTTCTGCCATCTTTTATGAAGGGACCTAGTAATTAGTCTTCTTTGGTACCAATGTTTAATAGTTCTCTACAGTGTTTACAGCAGAGCCATAATGTAGCTTAAATATTTTGAATAAGCAGTTCTATGTTAATTCATGATATGGTATCTGCCGAGCAGTAATTACTTTATTACAGGTAATTAATTGGCACAAAATATTTAGTCACCATTTTGAGCTATAATTATTGTAAAGGTTTAATTACATTCATTTTGTTACATCGAGGACCTGAAATAAACATTTCTAGTTGCATTTTTTCAGCTGCAACTGAAAATATTTGTCTCTCTTTTTTTCCCTTTAAGCTTGAAAAAAAAAACAACAACAGGACTTAAAGTAAAATCGTGAATAAAAACTGGACTATAAAACTGGATATAGCTGATGACAGAACTTGAAGTAAATATTTCTATTAAATGACAATGTAATGCGTAAAAGAAGCATTTTCACTTTTGGTCTTAGACATTTGGACTCCACTTTATCTGTGACTAACCCTAAACCTAGGATTGTACAAACTTCTGAGCGTTTAAGGCAAGTGATTATTTTAAATTCTTATGTGTGCTTACACTGCATGCTGACCAAACCATTCCACTATCTTTAAACATTGCAGGAATGATCCTTTAATCCCACCAAAATATAAAAAGGTGGAAATTAGGCCTGCTCATAAGACTTAAAACAGTGTTTGCCCTCACTCAACTTATATTGGCTATTTTAATAGTACTTAAAATAAAATAGTAATAGTACTTTAATATAAAGACTCTACAGGCTTACACTGAAGAGTATATATATATATATGGACAGACCAACAGAACTGGTCTAAATTACTTTCTATCTTGTTCTATCAGCCTCCATTGCAGGTTAAGAAAGCTATTTTATCCTCCTGTAAAGTTCCATTTTGAATATTTTTTAAGGTGGACTGCATAATTCCATGAGTTGCAAGTTTATAGTTTGATGTCTTCACTTTTATTCTACAGTAAAGCATTAAGATAAACATAAGGAGAACCTTCTATGAGTAGCCGTGTCTAAACTCTTAAATGGTACTGTATATCATACATATTTTAGATTTTTTATATATATTTTTTATTATGGGGAGATTATTTTCTATCAAACACTTAGTTAACCCAGTTAAGCCATCCTGGAAAGGATGAATTAGATCCTCAACCAGTAGAGTTTATTAAAACATAAAACCTGTGGCCCGCGGCCCCCAGTGGGATGTGGCAGGACTGCAATTCTTCGGTTTAATGTGTGTTTTTATATGTTACCTCCCCAACGTCAGCTGTGCCTAGTTTGGTGCAAACAATGGCTTCTCCAAGACAAGTATATCCAATCAGCACATGTTCTTTTCGAACGTCACATGTTCGGGTAGATGCTCATGGATCGCAGTGACCTAAGAGTGCCCCCTCTTTGGCCAGCATTGCTGTAAATGGATAAGAGCAAGGAACTAATCCATCATTCTACCCAGAGAGCAGAAGACCGACTGGACTCTCTTGGACTCTTGGACACGGACAGTCGTGTCTCAGCCAGTCAAGCCGCTTGAGAGTCAGCCAGTGCCACTTGGATGATTACATGTTTGTACAGCTATTGCCTGTTATTGTGTCACATGACCTGTGTAGCTGAGTCTTTATTTAGATTACATGTAAAAATGAATGTTTCTGATTAATCACTATTCAAGAACATCTTAGAGAAATGTCCATTCTGCATAAAAACTGAGGTGCCTATTAGCCATCATGCACCAAGATTCAGCAAATCTCTAACTACAGCTGCTCCAATGAGTAAGGGAATTTTGCCTGTGTAGTTTGATAAGTGCTTAAGCAGCTCTCATCAGCTAAAAATATACAGTATATATGCCTTGACAGCTGTCAGATTAATCTCAAGTGTCAGCTTTCTCCAAGGCCTCGCCTCTGCCACAGAATACACATAAGTAGCTTGAAATGAGCAGATTAATACACAGTATAAAAACATCAAGTCTTAGGCTGTAGTGGGAGATGACAGTGGTCATAAGAAAGAGTGCAGGGAGTATCACTGTAACACAGGGTTTTGAAACATCAGTTTTAACTACAGAAATGGCCTCTGACATCCTTCTGAAACAGTCAATGTCATCTCTCCGAGGCGAGAGTGAAGCATGCTTTATTACCAACACGTGCTGTGGCTTTGCCTTGGCAATGTGCTACGAGACCAGAGGCTGTTCGGCTATATGTAAAACATTCCATGAGGGGATTGTCACTCATAGTCATGTTCCACAGGTCTTTTCATTCTGACTGTGGTGTTATTAACGATACAATACATGCACTAGCATGTCATGCTAGTATTATTCAGTAAGTACTGTAAATTATTTAATAGCAACTGTACTGTACGTAGCTACCTTATATGGACAAAAGTACTGGGACGCCAATACACGTTACACCTACAAGAGCTTTTGTGACATCCAATTCTAAATTCATAAGCATTTGTATGGAGTTGGTCACACGTTTGCAGCTATAACAGCTCCCATTCCTCTGGGAAAGCTTTCTACTAGATTTTGGAATGTGTCTGTGGCCATTCTTGCCATTCATCCACAAGAACATTTGTGAGGTCAGACACTGATGTTGGATGATAGAGGCTGGCTCACAATCTCTGTTATAGTGCAACCCCAAAGGCGCTAGATGGGGCTGAGGGCAGTGCTCTGTGCAGGCCAGTCAGGTTTTTCCACACCAAACTCACCCAACCATGTCTTAATGGACCTGGCTTTGTGTACTAGGGCACAGCAATGGTGGAACAGAAAACTCTAAAAAACATCTGCATAATATTATCCGGCTAAACTTTACAGTCAGCACAATGTAATCAGACAGGTAATGTCCTCCAGGCATTCACTAAACCCCAACAGACTGCCAGACAGAGAAGTGTGATTCGTCACTACGCAGAACATGTTTAAACTGTTCCAGAGTCAAGTGCTGTGCTGTGCTGTGCTTTACACCACTTCATCTGATGCTTGCCATTGTGCTTGGTGATGTAAGATTTGCAGGCAGCTACTCAGCTGTGGACACTCATGTCATGAAGCTCCTGGCACACAGTTTTTGTGCTGATGTTAATGCCAAAGGAGGTTTGAAACTTTGCAGTTGTTGAGCAAGTAGAACACTGGTGACTTTTATGCACTCTGAGACCCCGCTCAGTAACTTTACGTGATCTGTTACTTCATGGCTGCTACTCATGCTAATTCATGAATTGCTGTGGTTCATAAATGCTTCCACTTCCATAATAATACCACTCACAGTTGAACATCTAGGAGGGAAAAATATTTCAAGAACTGACTTGTTGCAGTGTTGGGCTCTTTAGAATGACCCATTCTTTTCACCAATGCAAAGGCAGACTGCACAGTTAAGTGCTTGATTTTTGATTTTATACACCTACTACAATGGGACTGAAAGAAACACCTCAATTCAATGATTAAGAGGTGTGTCCCAATAATTTTGTCCATATTGTGCATGAAGGAATAGACTTGTTAGGACATCCTGCCATTTTGTTGTTTGTCATTAGCATCCAGACAAGCCCTCACTCTGTGCTGTTTCGCCAAAGGGAAAAATAAATCACAATTCTAAAAGAGTCACCATGTCTTCTGTATAACAAAATCATTAAACGGTTAAAACAGTACTTAATTTAATATTGTGAAAAGTGCTTTTATTTAATTTACAGTTAAAATGGACATTAAATATAAGTTATTCATTTTTCAGGAGATATTTCTGATCTGAGAGCATCTCTCTACTGTGAGAAAAACAACTCGGCACTGTTGTTTCTTTTCGTGCTTGCACAGAAGGGTAGAGTCAGGAGACTGGAGGCTGGGGATGCTGGAGTAGTTTATTTCATGGCGATCGCAGTTCACTCACAGCTCCTGTCCAAGGACAGTCCCATCCAGTCCAACTCAGTCCAAAAACAGTCCCTTGTCACACAGGCTTTATACCCTGTTTCACCACCCCCTTAAGGCACACAGAGGGTGTGTCCTTATCTGGTTATCTCTCTTCCAACCGATGTCTGACCTATGACCTTTAGAAGCCTGAAGGCAACATTCTCCCCGGGACTCTGTCCTGTCGTAAATGCCTAAAATTCAGGTTCTGTTCTGGTGATTCAGCTGTTCTCCACATGGTAAACTTATACATACTTGTATACATACACACTTATACAAAACACTGATATCCAACAGCACTATGAGCCTGAAAGACCTACCTGAGTCAGGAGCAGCAGAAAACACAACCAATTTCTAACTCTGAAGCTTTTAAAAGCAAATCAGAAATGGAAGCCTTAATAAAATCAATAAAGGAATAAAGTGTGGACACACTAAATACCGAAAAATAATATTACATTTTGTGGTTTGGGTTACTGTGTAATTTGCTTTTGAAATTATAAATATTTCTTGCTCGTCTGTTTCCGGATACTGAAACATGAATATCATGTACTACATGGCCATATTGGCTGAAAATGAAATTAATGACAGGTCTCTGAATTTTGCACAGTACTGCAAATGCTACATGAAAGCCATCACTCACTGAGAATGTAATTAAGATAATAAGAGTGTAAGAGTGGCAATCTAAGTAAAAGACCCCATGCAAATCAGCAAGCTTGAAGCTTGATCAAGTGTGGAAGTTAAGTGGCTTCGACAGTAGTAGGCTGCAATCTGAGAAGCTAATATTACTGCTCTCCATATATTTGCGATATATATAAAAGGGAACCTATTGTGATCATTTTTAGTGTTCATAACTTTTCCATAAACATATTTTTTTTCCTCATAATGTACACATCAGTATTCAGTCTCTGTCTGAAACGCTTTGTTAGAGCTCCTGTGTCCGTGCATTGCGTGGAGGTGTGCCAACCTTGACAGCAGGCACGTAATAAGGACTGTATTACGAGATGATGTCACCTTTAACAGGGAAAAGAGCCGAAATTCCTATCAAGCATTTCAGGCAGCTGAGAAAATGGGTTTCTGTGGCAGAGATTTTCTACTTCTAACATTCTGTTTGGGTTTGAAAACTTTGCAGACGATGTACATGCACAAAAAGTTACATAACACATTAACTGACAGGGAATAACAGAAACGCATAATAGGTCCCTTTTAGTAACCTTGCTATTCAGACCCAGGCCTACTGAAGTGTGAACAGTTGCTATAGCCATATTAAGCCTGGACTAAATAGGATGTTTAATGGTGAATGAGTTGGTTCAGTCCAGCTTAATGTTTAATGCTGGAAAAAGAGAAAAATAGGGTATTAAAACAATTAGAGCTAATTGGAGACTTTTCCTTTTAGCAATGTGAGTTTTTACAAAAACAATGACGTTCTGCTTTAAAAACTGGGCTAACTGCATGCTGAAATATTCCTTTCATTTCACTCCCATTCTCTGGCTCTGTTTTTCTGCTGAACTCCGCGACCTCAGCAAGAGTTTACACAGAAGAGAGTCTGACTGACCTTGGCCTACTGTCCTAGTCACAGGCATATAAAACTCAAGGCAAAGAGGCAACCATTCAACACACTGCAAAAGGCCTGTATGTGCGTCTCTCCACACAAATACAAAAATAAAACTGCTTTCAAGGACACCAGTCCTGACGAACAAAAGGTGATGGGACACTAAGCTACCAGAGCCATCTGAAAAAATCCTACAATATTAACTGCTGCTAACACCCACCTACCCCCTACACGCACACACCGGAGCATATGGCTACAGAATCACAAACATCTTACCCCGGGGCAGGACACAGTGCCTTAATGATAAGCAAAGGAAGTGTGTTTTCTCCTTTATCAGTAACTTCAGGCTTAGTACCTTTGTTTACCACCTCAGAAGGAGAGCAGATCCAGCGATGATAAAAGCACTAATCTCAAATCATTTCATCATCACCCTTTCAGTGCAGGATTTGTCTCCAGTTTGAAAAGTCAAAGTTCGCTACTCTCCGGCTCAATTCCAGATCTATTTTTGGTTTTCTATCATGCCTCTGAAGGCTAATCTTTGCTTTCCGAGATGGATTCTAGCCTGCTCTCATGGACGGAGTGTGAACTCCAGAGAGATAAAGCTTAAAGCAAACAATACGTGTTTTTGTGCATGTTGCCATGGTTTAGGTTTTTTTTTTTTTTGCCCTTAAATTGCTTTGATACGAGGCAAACCCCAGTAAAGCCACTATCGCGGCACTAAGAGCATTAGTGTCATGTGCAAAGCTAATCTCAGGGCTTGATTCCCACAAGAAGAGAGAAAGAGTGCAACGAGGACTTGTTGGCGAAGCCAGGCGCTGGGTGCTTACGGATCGGAGATAAAGATCTAGAACAGTGCAATTCATTGTAAATTGCAAGCATATGGACCACAGCATGGTCCGCCATCCAGTTGGCTTTTGCTGCCTAGAATTGCCGTCTGGAAACGTGGCGCGTCCAATCCGGGAAACAAAGTGACTATTTCAGTCGAGGAGCGGCCGCCGACATCGGCAGACATGCAAGCGCGCTCGGAGGAAAATCAATCCATAACTGGCATGAAATGAATAAAAAAATCCATTTCCCTTTTCCTCTATTTGTGGGGTGTAAAGCGAGAGACCCCCGTGTCCAGCACCTCCCAGCTGCTTCCATTGATAGCACACCACTGAGATGCAAGGAATAAACCTCATAGAATTCTTATTGTGTGCAATTAGGTTGGAACGCTATTGGAGCCATTGTGCATTCTTCTTTTTTTCCTGTCCCCCAGATACGGAGACATTGAGTCCTTTGTGCTGGGCTGCAGATTAACCATTGTGAACACGTTTACATAATTCTAATACAAATTCTGGACTGCACACAAAACGCTACTAAAGTGGTACAGGCCTTATGGTCTTAATGTGGTGCTGGTGTGCAATGTAATTAGTGCTAGCCATTATTCAAGTAGTGATTCAAAACAACATGTTCCATTTGCATTATTTGTTGGTTCATTTTTGTTCAGATTTATTGTTTTTTTCTATGCACCAGAGGCCGACTGTTGCGCAAACTTACGCTTGAGGCCGGAGGAGAAGGAGGATGAGGAAGAGGCTGGCCGTGAGGACGAAGACGTGGAGGTTTTGATGGGGAAGGAGGTTTTGCCTCGCCGCGTGGACGGCACCACGACCCGTGAACGCTTCAGGGGGATGACAGCCCGCGGGGGTGGGGCCACCCGGCCATGATAGTCAAAAAGTCTGAGGGTGGAGAGGAAAAAAAAAAAAAACTTTTACAACAGTTTGCCTAATTCAGACTGAAAGCTGCCACCATTTCTATCACTTGTTTCTCTTTCACACAAAGAAAATACAAATCATAAAGTTTCATAAAGTTTTTCTTTTCTTCTTTTCCACTTATCCACACACGAGACTGACCTACTTAAGCTCCCCCGACATTGCTGCAAAGCTAGATAAGCTTACAAAAGGTACCCACACAAGTACAAGTACAATAAGTACAATTCAAAAGTGTGCTATTAGTTTAATTAAACTAATTTAGGCTTATTTTTTGATCATGGCATTTAACCATTTAGCATGGTGGCTAATTTGTTGTCTCCCTGGTTTTGGTTAGATTTTGTAATATACAGTCCTGTGTAAATGTCAGAGGCCATTCATTTATGACTCATGGAGGGCATCACTGCTTGCTGAATGTCTGCAATCGTGACTGCTGGGTTCGTCAGGTACAGTGATAAGGCCGTCCTTGCAGTCATCACATGAGTTGATTCCGTTTGGGTGCAACTATTTGTGCAACTATTGCTTTGGCAATGAGTGTAATTCTATGTTGTTGCTAGCATAGCCTGTAACCTGATTGATTCTGTTTTGTGCCACATGTAAGCGTTTCCTTTTCTTAGTAAACTAAATACAGCAACAGAATGTGACATATATTAACAAAATAATCATGCAAAGTGTGACAAAGATCAGCATCACATCACAGCCATACACCCACTATGACCCAAACCAAGTGGTTAGGAAATCAGTTTAGGTTTTATCCATATGGTTTATAAAACTTGTGCTTCATTATGCATGTACTTATGTTCCTAGTTGGATCAACAGCATAATGAGATGCAACGATTGTACAGTTTCTACCTTGCAACCTCCGTTTCTTACCTTGTTTTGCAAACTGTAAGGCACTGTGGCTGTAGTGTAGTGGAAAAGGTATAGACAGTATCAATGGCCATTTTATGGCTAGGACACATATCTGATCCATAGCTTTCATTACACTACAGTTTGACTAAACGGCACTAAAAATCTCTCTAAGAAATGAAATTGCTCTGCTGTTGTTTTAATCAGTTTTTTTTTGCTGACTTTACTTAAATTTATATATGTCAGGGAAACTGAGTCAGTTGTGTTGTTTCAATGAAATAAAGTGAATAGTCAGATTTACTTCAGTGTTTGTTTGGTCAACGTAATCTTGTTGAGTAAACCTCAACATCTTTCCAATTGGCTCTTGGCATCGTCTATTTGCATATTGTCTTTGTGCTGTCTTTTCCCCTGGCCTGCCTTCCATTGTGTGTGCTTCTTTCNCTAAGAAATGAAATTGCTCTGCTGTTGTTTTAATCAGTTTTTTTTTGTGTTGTTTCAATGAAATAAAGTGAATAGTCAGATTTACTTCATAAGTGTTTGTTTGGTCAACGTAATCTTGTTGAGTAAACCTCAACATCTTTCCAATTGGCTCTTGGCATCGTCTATTTGCATATTGTCTTTGTGCTGTCTTTTCCCCTGGCCTGCCTTCCATTGTGTGTGCTTCTTTCTTCTATTCCACAGTTAACTGCCTAGCCACATTGCTGTTGGCTGTAAGTGCAAGTTACCATGCACCCTACTGCTGAGTGTAATTCTATGACAGCTCAGTAGCGCAGTAGTAACTTAACAAAATTATGTAGCTCTGACTTAAACCCAACTTTGTCTTGCTTTAATTAGTAGTACATAACCGCATTACATTGAATATGAGTAATGCACAAAAATGATTAGTCCAGTTACTTAAAACTCATGTGTGATTGATTTGAATTCACAGAGTACATATTACTCACAAAAGCATCTTAAAAGCTACTTAACACTACTACTTAGCTGCAGGGAACCAACTGGCATAAAATTTTTAATTAAATCCAACATTTTTGGGTAATTCATGAAAATAACCCATCCAGTTAATTAGAACTTACTCAAATTACTTTAGTGTGACTTACTTGAATTCATTAAGTATGTTTTTTACTCAGCCAAGTATCTTAAAGGCTACTTAACACAGTAGTGTGGGACGGGTTGACACAACATTCCTAATTAAATCCAACATTTAATTCTTGTGTAATACGTGAAAATAACCAGACCAGTTAATTAGAACTTGCTCAAATGACTTCAGTGTGACCTACTTTAATTTGTTAAGTAAGTTTTACTCCATTAAGCATCTTCAAGGCTACAGCTATGTGGGACCGGTTGGCGCAACATTTTGAAGTAAATCCAACATTTCATTTTTGGGTAATGCATGAAAACTGGACGGGTCCAGTTAATTTGAACCTGAACTCAAATCACTTCAGTGTGACTTACGTAAATTACGTAAAAAAAAAAGTATGTTTTACTCAGTCAAGTATCTTAACACAGTTGCATGGGACTGGTTGACAGAACAGTAAGTAAATCCAACATTTCAAAATGTTCAGTATGAGGATTTGGTTTACTATCTGACACAAAAGGAACACTGATTGTGGGATTGTCTACAAGAAGTGGATGAACCGGCATCCTTCACACCTCAGTAAGCCAGCACATGGTCCATATTAGGTGCCTTTATAGACTTGTAGCAGAATATTTCAATGACATTGCTGTATGTCTGAGCAGGCTACGTTATTCTACCTGAATTAGCGGTTAACAAAATCTATTACAAAAATAAACATTTCCTGCCTCGACCAACGGAAAGTACAGCCATGTATTCTTTTTTCTTTCAGAATCTTCAAACAGAGGTGGAGAGAAGAGACACGCTGGAAAATGTCAAATTGAGCTACGTGCCCTTGCGCTCGTGCTCTCTGTGCACAGCATCTCTCAGCCCGGCTGACATTTAGCAAAATGTCTCCACTGATAAAAGCCTTGATCATAAGCAGGGGAATTAGTGAAAGAAAACATGGCTTCTTAAAGCTTAAGGATGTGCTCTATTCACTCAATTCTAATGGATTTTTCACACAAAATTTCCTTTGATTTGACTTTTTTTCCCTTCTCTTCCTTTTTAATCCCCAAGGATAACACGTGGGTAAGCAAGCCTGAAGACAGTGAAGCTAGTCCTGCAGTGCTCTTTGTGAATGCCACCACTAATTGCTTTACTGTTTTCCCGTTCCTTTTGTTGTCATGTTCTTGACAATGACGAACGCTGACCTCTGCTAAAGGCCAAAAAATACAGAGTGATTTTCATACCACTTCTATGAATCACATCCAATCTGGAACAGCCATTAGTGGTTGCTTAAACAAGTCATAAACACTGACATGCACACATCACTGGCGCACGTATTTCCATTCAAATAGCAGGGCAAAAGGGAATACGTACCGATTATAGAAGTCATCGCGGTAGTAGTCATAGTCAAATTCATAACCACTGAAAAGACAAGGAAACAACAGAAAAGGTTCATGAAAGCACTGCTGGTTAATTTGCATTCCTATAAAACCTATTAATGTGTCAGGCATTCATAAGCGTACTGCCATGTATTCATTGCTTTTGTTTAGTGTATTATTACTACCCCATGAACAGCACTGGGTGCATTATGGACTAGCAAAAAACCTAAATTTAGCATTCTAATAGCTTTTAGTTTGTCATGTTGAAAGACTATGACGTCTGCACTGTTCTAGATCACAGCAGCAGCTCCTGCACCTGTTCCTGCGGCTACGGTTCTAGACCCAGTTTCCCAAAAGTGCCTCAGTATTAAGCTCATCTTAACTGGTAGACCGAGTGTTCAGTGTGTTGTTCGCTCTACCATTCAAGATTCATCTTTGTGCTAAGAGTTTATGCTGAGTTTCCGGGTATATAGCCACTCAGCGCTATAGTCACCTAATCAGTTCATAGTAATAACAGCACTAATAAGAGTACAATGTAGTACTCTCATTAGTGCCAGGCCAGGGAGTACATAAAGCAGTAGTGACCTGGAGCAAAGCCGGATCTCAAGGTACTTATTTACACACACTACTGAACAAACTGTTTCAAAATGTGGATGCTAAAGGAATGAAATGTTTGATGTGTACAGATCTGTGTAATACACACTGCCTGGCCAAAAAAAAGGTCATACACGCTAAAATTACATTGGACCACCTTTAGCTTGGATCACGGCACGCATTCGCAGTGGCATCACTTCCACAAGCTTCTGCAATGTCACAACATTTATTTCTGTATTTTTTTTTTATTTTTCCTCAAGATCTTATATTGATGAGGGGATACATTTGGATCACTGCGCAAAGCCTTCCCCAGCACATCCCAAAGATTCTTAATGGGGTTCAGGTCTGGACTCTGTGGTGGCCGATCCTTGGGTGAAAATGAGGTCTCCTGCTCCCTGAACCACTCTTTCACAATTTGAGCCCGATGAATCCTGGCATTGTCATCTTGGAATATGCCTGTGCCATCAGGGAAGAAAAAAAATCCACTGATGGAGTAACCAGGTGGTTCAGTATGTTCAGGTGGTCAGCTGACCTCATTCTTTGGGCACATAACGTTGCTGAACCTAACCCTGACCAACTGCAGCAACCCCAGATCATAGCACTGCCCCCACAGGCTTGTACGGTAGGCACTAGGCATGATGGGTGCATCACTTCTGCCGCCTCTCTTCTTACCCTGATGCGCCATCGCTCTGGAACAGGGTAAGTCTGGACTCATCAGACCACATGACCTTCTTCCATTGCTCCAGAGTCCAGTCTTTACGCTCCCTAGCAGATTGAAGCTGTTTTTAGCAGGTTAGCCTCACTGACAAGTGGTTTTCTTAAGGTTACACAGCTGTTTAGTCCAAATCCCTTGAGTTCCCTTCACATTGTGCATGTGGAAATGCTCTTACTTTCACTATTGAACATGTCCCTTCTACTGCTGTTTTTCTACAATTTGATTTTACCAAACGTTGAAGTGATCACTGATCACGATCATTCAAGACTTTTTTTCGACCACATTCCTTCCTCGAAGATGATGTTTCCCCACTGTCCTTCCACTTGTTAATAATGCGTTGGACAGTTCTTAACCCGATTTTATACAGTATACAGTATACCGATTGGGTATACAGTGTCAGTATATTAAAAATTGGTGTACAAGTTCGCAAGAATCCTAAAATCTGTTGTCAATAGTGTTCACAACCAGTAATTAAGAGACAGACTTCCTTAACTGAAGAAGACTCACCAGAGTGCATCTATTCTATTCTACTCTATTCTATTCTATTCTATTGCAGGATTTTAAATAAAGATTAAATGTTAGGGCCAATAACTTTAAATATAAATATTATCAATACATAAATAAATAATTATTTTTTAAAATATTTTTATACTTAATAACAAAATTCCAGTATTTTAGTTCTGCCCATTAATGTTTCAGCTGTGTTTCAAGCAGGACATCATTTTAAATAAGTATACAGGACAGCCATTCAGAGCAGAGGTCACTCACAGAGGCACAACAGCAAAATATCCTAGAAAATAGGCATGTAAAATGATTTGTGCCAGTTCTTGGGAAAACACACCAAGCAAACATCACACTCTTATCTCATGGTAATAAATAAACTACAAACGAAGGTTTTAGGACACTAGCACTCACTCAGCTGTGAGTAACCCATATTTTGCAAGCAACCTAAAAAATCTAGCAAATGTTTAGTGAGTACACATTTCAATCTTGCAGGTGTTCTTCAGAACGCAAATTCATGTGAGAGGAGCTACAGCTGGGTAAGAGCAGGGCGCCCACCAAACAATTTTCTTGTGTGTACTTAAAGCGGCGCTTCTCTCCAAACGCATTAAAACCTGTGACAAGCCAGTCACACTCCATGTAGATTGGATTGCAGGTCACGCTGAGTGGTCAGCGAGGGAGTAGAGGATTGAGGGTCAGAGGAACTACGGCATACGGTGCTTTGTGGCAGACCACAGCTCAAATTGCTTTCAGCACTACGGAACGCCTTTCCAGCCCGCTAATCCTGGCCAGGTCACCATGGCCACAGCGAGCGTATCCAACCCAACAAGCCTGCCTCCACTTCCAGCTCCAAAACACGCTCTCTCCCATACATCATTATTATTCAGCCGACTGGAGCTACTACCTCCTCCAAATTTTTAATTAAATTTCATTAAAAAAGCAATTACCATTTGAAACACTTCTTTGATGGTTTTGTCATTCTCCTGTTATGTTTTCCTAATTAACCAGAGTTACATAATGGGTGTTTTGAAATGTACTGTTAAAATGCAAATCAAGTTTTAATGAATTTGTAATATCAAAAACAAAATGATAAGACAAAAATAAATACGAATACATTGATAGCTAATGGAAAAGCTACATCTAGAATGGAGGGGGTGGGGTGGAGGGGGGAACAAAGCAATGAAAGGGGTTTAGAGAAGTGTTTCAGGCTGAGAAATAATAGTCTCGCTGGGTATCTGCAAGCGCATGCCTCATTACTTTCCTCCCTTTTTTCACCATGGACAACAAACCTTTCTATTAGTTTCATGGAAACCAAGCATCCAAAGCCAATCAATGTTGTTGGCTCTATGCAAGAAATAATGGACGTGTTGGACCTGTTCTTTGTGTACCTGACTCTATACCATAGAGTTCAGTTCTGCACCTCTTCCATCATTTTGATCCTCAGTCTGTTTGATTTCTTTCATGTTTTTGTTTGTTTTATTTTAAGCACATAATACTGCAATTCAGTTAAAGAAAAGAAAAGTGGCATAACTCTTCTTTCTTCTTTCCCTCATATCGCTCAATCTAAGCCCCGCCTACAAATGTGTTCCTTCATAGCAGTCGCTGCAAGGTTGGTTAAGTTTTACACAGTGTTACCAAAATCCAATTTATCTTCACAGGAGAAAACCCAAGTGGTCTTTGTTTACCTAACCTTGAGTTTCCAACTTCAAATGCTTTGCTGACACCAAGCCAAGGGTAGTGCCGTCACCTCACAGCAAGAAGGGCCTGGATTTGATCCCTGGCCTGGGCGCCTGGGATTCTTTCTGGGTGGAGTTTGTATGTTCTCTCTGTGTCTGTTTGGGTTTCCTCCAACAGTCCAGAGACATACTGTCAGGTGCACTGGAGATGCTAAATTGCCTGTGTGTCTGCCCTGATGGACTGGCGACCTGTCTAGGATGCCTTCTGCCCAATGAGAAGATGGATGAATGAATGAATGAATGAATGAATTATACCAAGGTGAAATATGTCACTCCAGCTAATTAAAACTATGCAGGAAAATCTGCACATACAGACAATACAGCTGATTCATCCCACCTGAAAAATCCAATTTGTGCTACAATTTCTAACAAAAGGCTTTATGTGAATATAAAGTATTCTATAATGCTCATCCAACCAGTCACAACCATCTTTAAAAGCTACTCCCTCCATCAAATGTTGGAAATACTCCAAAAGAACTCACAACAAACCTGCAGTGAGATGGATGCTGGCTGGAGGATGGTGTTGTTTTAATTCAGTCCTGAATCTGAAGAAAATTTGGACTGAACTGTGTGGTAGACCAAACACCCAACTCAATGTCAAAGCTATCAGGCAGAATTACACTGGCTCCAAGGTAACTAAACTTTATCTGGGTTACTGTATCACTTTGCTAATTACCCCAGCATAGCAGGTCATAAGCAACACCAGCCCATTGTTGCTTTCCAAAGAAAACCATGTATCTCCGTTTTTGTTGATTTTTACTTTTATGCTTCATTTGAGCACAACAGCTGCTGTTTACATTGTGTGAAAGTTTCATTATGAATGGACCAATCAATAGAATTGCCATGGACTACTGAACTATTGCCTGTGCTAATAAGCTTTTAGCATGTTGGTACAAACACTACCAAATAGCCTGACCTGAAAGTTTGATGGACGTAGCAACAATAAGGGAGGTGGGACTTGCAAATGGCCAGTCATGAGTGGAACATGGATGGGTCTTTTCCAATCACTGCTCGGGTCCCAAGCAGCCTCCATTTGGCTGTTCTCACTTGAAGCAAGTCCCTCATGTGGTTCTTTGCACACTTTCTAATCCCAGCCTCCAACATCTAAACTCCACTCCAATCGGCCCAACTGATTCCCCCCTCATTAATACCTCGCTCACTTAGTTCTCACAGGAAACGTTTGTATCTTCACCAAAGTCTCTCTCTAACCCGTGGACTTTGGGGAGTGGTGGCCATCCCAAATGTGACACAAGTGCACCTTCAGCAAATGCGAGGATAAGCTGTTACAGATAAGTGCACACCGGCTAGACAAAGACACACGGCCTTTGCATTATCTGAGTCTGATAATATGAGTGACAAAAAGTGCTGAGCACAGTACTCAGCTATCTCCACCATCCTAATCTGTTCTGCTCGTTCCTCCTTACTGAAGCAAGGGGCTACTTTTCAAAGACAAAGTTACACAGTGTAGTGCCTGCTATAATAATGCAGCAGCTGTCTGTAGCTATGGTAGTGGCCACTAGGGCAATGCAAACTCCTTAAACCTCACAATCTTACGGCCTGTAACTCAGCTACTACACGGAAAACAATGCAAATGGATTGAGTTATTAATAATAAGTTATGAAAAAATAATTAATAAATTATGATTTTAGATATGCTATGTAAAAGTGATAACAAGGTTGCCAGCTTTGCTGAGCTGACTAGAGTGGTGTAGGTCTGTGGGTCTCAAACCAGCATGCTCACTACTCACATATGACAGCAAACTCACATGGTGTGTGCTCTATTATTCTTACCATCACCGTTTCTGGACTAACCTTCACCTACATTAGCACTAATGAAGCCAGATATTCAACAGTGCGTCTGCTCTCATTCAACCCCATCCCCTTCATCTCACAATGTTAAATCAGCGAGCATTTCAAAGCTGTTGTTGTTTTTGGACCTGCTGAGGTGTGGTCCCCTGTGATCACAAGGACCTACTTTCATGTGAGGAAGTAAGTAGATCCCGTAAAAAGGTTTGGCCTGTTTCAGCGTATTTGGACATACAGATATCAAGTCTTCAAGAGCAAGAGCAGGTGCTATAATTAGGACACCACTGGAAATGATCATGGATTAATGTGTCTTATTTAAACCTCAGACCATGGTCATGGGTCGCATTGTGGTGGGTAGCACTGTCACCTCACAGCAAAGAGGGCCTGAGTTCGATTCCCAGTCTGTGGTCCTGTCTGTGTAGAGTTTGAATGTTGGCATGTGGGTTTCCTCTGGGTGTTCCAGTTACCTCATACAATCCAAAGAGATGCAGCTTCTAAATTGCCCCTAGGTGGGAATGTGTATGTCTATGCCTCTCCAATGGACTGGTGACCTGTCCAGGGTGACCAATGAGCGCTGGGATAGGCTCCACCACTGCCCATGACCGCAGGGATAAGCCACTTACATGATGAATGTATGAATATCTGGTCACGGTTTGCTTTTTGTTGTTAGAGTTTGGGATATTATCGAGTCTCACTCAACAGAGCTCTCTGTGGACTAGAGGATTGTAAACACCTATGAGTCTGGGAAGAGGCTTAGGAAGTGTTTACAAATTATTAGAAACTAATCCTTCGGCTGTCTGGAAGATCATTTGGAAGTACCTATGGTTTAAACCACTGCTAACATGTCAAGACCCGAAAGTTTTTACCTGGGAGCAAAAATGCTATAGGAACCCCAAAATTTCATCACAGGATCTGCAAGTAGCTCTTTCAGCAATTAATGTCAAAGTGCATGGATCTACCTTTAGAACAAGTCTGCACAACATGGAGGGTGACATAACAAGATAACAAGATTTTATTCTAAGCAATTTTGGACCAATTCTATTGGTCTATTGAAGAGGTAATTACAGCTTTAAAATTGTACAAAAAAAAAAAAAAACAGATAAAAGTTATTTGGTGCAACAAAAATATGATACTGTGATCTATCAAGAGTATATGTGGTATATCAGGATATGTATTGTTTCAGACCTCTCATCAGTTGCAGCTGTGAAGCACAAGCCTGTAGAGTCTTTAAGACAACCAACAACATCCATTTAGTTGGGTGTGTCTAAACTTTTGACTGGTACTGGTACTGTATGTCACAATAACAGTGACTGGATTAGCATTGGCTCCATTTGATCCAGTATATAGGTAAAGATGTATGGACTCCCCTTGATATATTTAGCTTCTTTAACGTATGTGTGCAAGAAAAAGACAACTGTCAGTCCAATATTTAGACAAAAACTGCTCTTGTTTATACATACATAGGAAGACACTTTTGATAAAATTGAAGCTGAGTATTGATGCTAAATACACCCAATGTATTAGCACAGCTACTTTACACTGACACCCTCCACTTTAAAACCCTCTGTATGCTTAGGTTAATTACTCAGTTACTAGCTGAAAAACCATGCAAAATGAGTTATTATTAGGAAATCATGTGAGTGATTAATAGAGCTGGATCCACTGATATCTCTCTGAATGTTAAGGATTTAAAATGCTGTCCTTTTGATTAGTTAACAAGTACAAATAAGAGAAATGAGCACTCACGTGTAGACAGCAGAGAGAGGTCGTTTGGAGCCGGCTTTGGGCCTATACGGTTTAGGCTCTCCCGCCATGTTTATATCTGCAGAAAGAGAGAGGAAAGATTATTCCAACACATTCCCACACACCTGCACTCTTCATATCACACTCACATGCACTCCACAGTCAAGCAGTCTTTCCAGCCTTTCAAAGCGGAGCTGTGCTAATACAGCCTGGTTCATAACACTGGCTTTCTGAATGTACACAACCATTAATTGCCAGTCCTTGAGCTATTTGTGGTTTTCCAAATGTTGTTATGGCTCATGGAGATGACAACAGGAGTCCTTCCATTCCCTGGGTAAAATATGAGCTTTGTGTAATGTACTAGCCATTGTGTGAGAACCAAACTGAACATTTCTCTCTGTTTTTCCTTTTTATGCAAAATGTACAATTTCTGCAACTCACATTAGCAACAACAGAATGTATTCACAACAATGAGTAATGCTGTCTAAGTAATATAACCTGTTGTACACGTAAGGCTCTCTACTTTTCTCTACTATATTGTTCGGCTTAAAACCGAGGAAAACCTGTGTGTACAGAGTTGAATGCCAAGGTCACTCTTTCTCATAATTTGTCAGCTGTTGCCTGGTTTGTTCCATTAAACCTAGAAACATTTCAAAGCTTTTCCCCTCTTTGCTTAATAAATCCATTACTTATCAAAATAGATAGATGCTGTAATTGAATTCCTGAAAGCATAGATGGCTCATGAAATAGACAGAAAACTCTTGTGCTGATAGCTAAAGCACAACCTCATCTATGTGTGGGCTCCGACCTTCAGAGTCAAACAGACATTCATAATTTTGTGCTAGTTTGTTGGCTGCAGCAAAAAGCTCCAGTCAGGCTAAACTGAACATACATTATTCCCTGGACTTCTGAAGCTACAGTAAATAGGGCTCTAAAACATTTTCAGTCGACCGTTAGCAGACTAATATCTATCTAATATCAAAGATATTAGTCATTTTGTTTCATGGACACTCCATTATTCATGGACTCCATGAGTCACTCCATTACAGTCTGGCACGACACCATTGCAGTCTTTGGCAACGTTGACGTGGTGTTAAGGGCAGTCATCATAATGGTCTGTGTGCATATAGCCCTGTGTCGTGTAGCCATCTGCCAATGGTGCTGGCACAAACAGGATGACTCATAAAGGGCTTTACTGCTTGCTGAATGTCTGCAGTCATGGCTGTTGGGTCAGTCAGGTACAGCGATAAGGCCCATCCTGGCTTACGTCAGTTACACGACTGAGTGTGGAACTTGAGTCATTTGCATGTCTCACTACGTCAAACCTACCCACCGAGTTTCATTCCTGTCAGCTGACTCCTTCTGGGTGCAGCTATTTGTACAATTTGACGATGAGTGTATAATGACTGAATAGGTCAGCACCGATTTAACTTCAAATGACCGACTGCAGCTTTAATAACGCAACCCATTATACAAACACGCACACAAGTTTGGATTGCATCCCTTCAGTTATAGGAGTCAAACCTTAAACAGTATGTAAATAAGGACCAGGAACATTATTCCAGTGCTGTGAGAGGAACTGTTGTGAGATTTTCTATCCTACAATCATCCAGTCTTGTGAAATTGGATAATCCCTTAAGCTATTTATATGTTCCACCGCATGAGTCTTACATTTCACAAATCTGGAATAGGAAATGATAGAAAAGCAAATAAACATAAATGCACAGGCATAATTTCAATTATAATACCACAGCAGATGTGACCCAATGTGACTGCACTGCAGAAATGAATATTTCCGAAAGTGAAATCTAGTCAATGCAATGTATTGTGACGTCTTGGCAAAGAATAAGAAGCAGGAAACAGAGCTTTAAGCAAATAGTCTTTATTGCACACACCACCAAGAGAGAAACCTGCTGCTCAGTGCTGGCTGACATGGCCGGGAAGCAGGCAGGTCACTTCTAACCATACACCCCACGTTCATGGTAGATACATAGACTAATCTATCTAAACCACATCCACATCAGCTTATTAAGAAAGAAGTGTTTCTCTAGTCTGGCACTACCACCAAGCTCCAGATGTGGCAGCTTTGCATGGCCACGTCTCCTGCTTGTCCATGGTCAGTAGCAGGGTGCTACACTATACAGTATTTCTCAAATACTGTAAGAAATTATTTTGTTTCACAGAAACTGGGAAAAACTCAGAGATCACCCTTTCATAATTTATTAAAATTCCAGTCTAAACGACCATTAAGTAAGCTTCTCATGACAAATAAGCCTCAGTAACTAAACAGAATTTCATACTTTTAGTATTTAATGTGTCCACTCTTTATCCTTTATAAGAGCTTCCATTCCTATCCAAGACTTGCTTTCAGTTTTTCAGGGACTCCTGACTGCACTGCAGAAATGGATATTTCGGAAAGTGAAATCTAGTCAGTGCAATGTATTGTGACATCCTGGCAAAGAATAAGAAGCAGGAAACAGAGCTGTAAACAAATGGTCTTTATTGTACACAGCACCAGGGGAGAAACCCGCTGCTCAGTCCTGGCTGGCATGGCTCGAAGTTAGGCAGGTCACTTTTAACCATACACCCCACGTTCATGATGATATATCTTAAAATTCTCATTTTGAGATTCTTTAAAGCTATTTTTAAGAATATGTAACATATTTCCAGAGGTTTTTGACACAAGCCACATTTTCACACTATATTGGCAGATAATTTAACTTATTTTAAGATATGTGCTTGAAATATTCCAAATTATCTGCCAATACAGTGAAACAATTCGTCTTACAAAAGAAGTAAAAATGTGTAGAAATAAGTACAATAATCTTAAAATGACATACCAACTAGATATAAGATCATTTTATTTGCCAAGATACCATTTTTGCAGTCATAGTACTTTCTCCTGAAAGAGCTGAAGCAAAAGTGGAGCATCATTTCCTCCTCTCACTTAAAGATCACCAGAATCATTGGACTGCTTATCGAACAAAAGGGTTGTCTCAGGATTTTGAGGAGTACTGTACTCAGCAAACGAAATAAGTCAATTTCAACAGATAAAAGTAGCCTAGAAACAGCCTGAATAATCTTAACATACCTTTACAACCATGTCCAAACCAAATATTATACACTGTGGCTAGACGTGAGATGAGTACGCTTGTGAGATGTGAGATGAGTCGAAACTGCTTTCTTTTCGCAGTGTTGGTTGACACGGCATACATTTGTGCTCGTTGGGGCTTTGATTTTGACTGAACACATGGCGCTCCTTCATAGAGCTCCTTAAACACCATAATCCTGTTAGGCTGATCTTTTCAGTAAAGATTTGAACTGCATCGTTTTCCATCCAGAACTCGAACCATCTTGAGCTGATGTGGGAGTGCCTACCCCGCATAACGCAATCCGCCGTAAACAACGTCACACACACTTACAGTGCAGCTGTCTAAAGAAACTTCCCTCTGCCTTCCAGCTAAAGTTTTATGGTGAAGTAATCAGTGTTTGGTGAAGCAGGGCTTTCACACACGGCTACCCAGTGCTGCAGGCCCCTGAGTGCTTGTCCACTGGACCCACTGGGTAAGCTGCTGGCTGCAGGGCCAGATTTAACACAGTTTGACTGTGCTGTCAGCAGCAGCTTGCATCAGGTGGTATACTCAGCAGAGCAGAGGTATCCATCAAGGCAGAAAGCCGAGAAAGAGAGGAATGTAGGGAAAGACAGGAGTCGAGAGAGAGATGGAGGGAGACAGGGAGGGAGAGCGGGGGAGGGAGATAGAAATTGAAATGAAGGAGAACTAAGAGAAAGGAGGAAGAAATTTAAAGAAAGGGGAGAGAGAAAAGAAGAGAGGAGGAGGGACACAGTGAGAGAAAGAGAGGAAGAGGGGAAATGGATAGAAAGAGGTGAAGTAATTGCAATGAGAGAGGCACCTGGAGAGAAAGAAAAAGACAGAAACATTGAATGAGGAACAAATAGGGAGAGACATGGAAAGAGTGAAAGAGAGTGAGTAAGTGAGTAAGTGAGAGAGCGAGAGAATGAGAGAGAGAAGAAAAAGAAAGAAGGAGGTAGAAAGACAGAAGTCGAGAGAAAGAGAGGGGGTAAGTAGAAGAGAGAAGAAAAAGAAAGAGAGGGAGCTAGAAGACAGAAGTCGAGAGAGAAAGAGAGACAGAGAGAGAGGGAAGAGAAAGGGAGGGAGGTAGAAAGACAGAAGTAGAGACAGAGAGAAAGAGAGAATGAGTGAATGTGAGGCTGGGTAATGAGACGCTGCCTTACTTATACTCCAGCCGTATCATTCCTGCGCTGGATGGTGAAAAGTTGTAGTTACCAAGAGGAATATTTATTCGTCTTGCTTGTCTCGGCTCTGGCGGTTGCCTGGAGACCCAGCAGAGCTGAGTGAGTGGAGCTCTCCGTGGTGCTGAAAGCCGAGCGGCCTGGAGAGCGCGAGCAGCTTTTTGGGCTGCAGGGGAAATGAAAGCTCTCCATTCACATGCGTTCCAGCGCTGAGCCACCCACAGCATCCAAAACAAGCAGCACTGAGACAGAGTCTCAATGGATATATTGAACAGGCTCACTTTCCAGTGAAGACCCGAGTTCACCACAGAGCAGGGGAAATGGAAAGCAGGGCATATGATACAACTGATTCTATTACTGACAGTCATCCATCTATCTCACCATCTATCTATCTATCTATCTATCTATCTATCTATCTATCTATCTATCTATCTCTCACCATCTATATCACCATCTATATCACCATCTATCTATCTATCTATCTATCTATCTATCTATCTCTCACCATCTATATCGCCATCTATATCACCATCTATCTCACCATCTATCTATCTATCTATCTATCTATCTATCTATCTATCTATCTATCATCATCTATCTATCTATCTATCTCTCACCATCTATCTATCTATCTATCTATCTATCTATCTATCACCATCTATCCATCTATATCACCATCTATCTATCTACCATCTATCCACCTCTCACCATCTATCCATCTCTCACTATCTATCTATCTATTTATCTCTCTATCTCTCACCATCTATCTCACCATCTATCTCACCATCTATCTATCTATCTATCTATCTATCTATCTATCTATCTATCTATCTAACTGTCTGTCTGTCTGTCTGTCTTACTGTCTGTCTGTCTGTCTGTCCATTTATCTGGTGACCTCTCCATCTGTCTATCTATCAGTCTGTCTGTCCGTCCGTCCATCTATATGGCAGCCATAGCCAGACAAACACGGTTATGTGACCTTTAAAACTCCAAGCCTATGCGTTATTCATGTTTGCGGAACACAGACTGTTCTCCACCTTATATATAACTCTCGCTAGCTTCTTCATCTGTAGAGGTACAAGTCTTAAATGTTGCTGCAGGAGAAACAGCAAAACCAAATCACTGCTCAATATCAAGACAGAATCTCAATGCTATATAAGACTTTCTGTCACTAAACAATAGTATTCCCCTATATGCATATATAGCAGCATGAAAGAGACATAGTTCTGAGATCTTATTCTGCATCAAATTTGCTGGAAGATAAATATAAGAACATAATTTGGCAATACAGTCATTAAAAAAGCATAAAATATAGTAAAAGTAATAAAGAAAGAAGACAGCTCTTTCCCAGACTTCATCTCTCTCAATAAGCAACCAGAGTCTAAGACTCTAAGACTGTTATCACAATACTGACTTATACAATAATGCAGTCACGGAAGTCTTCAAAGTCCTGATAAGCTGTAATAAATTACAGAATTTGAATAGATTCTGTGTGAATCTTGAACAGTGGTGTAACTACTGGCAGTGTAAGCAGGCATATCTTACCATGGTGGGCTACAGAGGGGAGTGCTGACTGAATCTGCTGGACCAGATGTCTTTATAGGAATTTATATCTCTGCACCCACTCTTAGGGAGAGTTACTAGGATTGTAATAATAGAGTGCACTGAATCGACTGACTCTCAGGGTATTGTACTGAATTGGATTGGATGGCTCTAAGGGTATAGTATGTTGCCATGTATGTTAAACATACAAGGAATTTGTCTTGGCAAAATGTAACATATTGAACAAACCAGGCAAGCACACAAACTGCTGACAAATACTTCACCAAGATACAACGGAAATAAAAATACTACAAATAGAATACAGAATAATAAAAAGCCACATCAGTAGGTTCACTGTGTCCACAGTAGTTAATAAGCCCCACGGCTCTGGGGAAGCAGCTGCTGGCATGTCTGGATTTGCTAGATTTGATGGCCCTGAATCTTCTACCAGAGGGAAATGTCTGGAAGGGGTGATGTCCAGGATGAGAGCTGTCAGCTGTAATTTTGGGAGCAGGCTTACTACCGTGCTGTTGGTAGACTACATTTGACGATCCTCTTGGCCGTCCTGACACTCTGCACTGGAATTTACCTTGCTCTTGTGAGGTGGAGGAACCAGACCACATGGTTTTGGATGTTGTAAAGATGGACTTGACGATTGCTGTATAGAACAGGATCATCAGGAAATGCAGCAGGTTGAATTTCTTCAGGTGTCTCATGAAGAACATTCCCTGCTATATTCCTCTTCCAGTTCAGGTTATGGAGAGGTGCCTAAGAACGTCAGTGACTCCACAGAGGAAAATACGATATCCACTGATGCTGAGGGGAGGTTGCACCTAAAGTCTACCACTATCTCTACAGTCTTTTGCAAGTTTAGGCGGTTGCTGCTGCACCAGAAGACCAGCTGCTCAACTTCCTTTCTATATGTGCACTTTTTACGTTTGGCTATAAGGCCCACCGCAGTGGTGTCATCTGCAAACTTGAGGATCTTTACACCTCATACCTTAGAAACACATTGGTCATTGGTAGTGTTGTGGTATGATGGTAGTAGTAATACAGTATTGAGCACTTTTGTCGATTTTAAAATATTACTTTTACATGCTTTTTTGTCATACATTCTGGTGCAAAACGTCAGGAGGTATAAAGGGATGAAAAACTAGATACTGTTCAATCCTAGTCACTGGTGCAGATAAATGGGAGAGAGCATACAGTACTCCAGTACTAATGGTCCAGGGGTCCGACATGACTATTCCTAGCCGCGCCTCTTGTTTGTCAGGTAATCCATGATTCACCAACAGATGGGATCTGGCACAGAGAACTGGGGAGAGTTTGACTTGCAGGAGCTCTGGGAGAGCTGAACTGTAAGTCCACAAACAGAACTCTAGCAAAGGTTCCAGGACTGTTACTTGAGATGCTGTAGCATGAAGTGCAGGGTCAAGCTGACTGTATCATCAAACTGTTAGCTCTGTATGTGATCTGCAGAGGATCCAGCAAAGAGTTTGCCTTTAGGTCAGCTGAGATTTTAAAAGACCCTCATGACCAGCTCAGGAATACTGGGTTGTAGTTATTTTGTCCAGTAGTGTAAGTTTTTTCAAGGCCTGGAATGGTGGTACACGTTTTGAAGCATCTGGAAAGACAGCAGAGTTTCAGTGATTTCTAAAAGGGCTAGTTTGGTGCTAACTGGTGCTTGTTGGTGCTTTAGGGTGAATGGAGAGATTAAACCTTGTCCTGGAGCTTTTCTCATATTTTGTCTGCTAAAGTGTGCGTGTGCGTTCTGCTCATCTGCTCATTGATGGTGAGATGAGTGAATGAGTGAAGGTAAGAGAGCAAAGGTGGGGTTCAGAGGGCAGGAAACTGAGAGAGAAAAGCTGAATATGGTCTTCTGCACATTCAGATCTGCAGTAGAATTCCTTCAGGGTCATTGCTGAGCTGGTGGCTGTTCAAGAGAAAGGGAGTTTTGCTTGTATTTGGAGGTCATTCCAAGCTTTTCAGCTTTTTCTATTTTTTCTTTGCTGCTTTAAACCCTTTCTCCAGTTTGTACCTGGCCTCTTCATAGAGAATTCCCTCCCCACCCTTGAATGCAAAATGGAAGAAGTTTGTTGACAGCCGATGTGAATAACTAGTCAAGATACTGCAGGCCAGTGCCTTTTCTACTACTGTATAATGCAAATTGATTGCAAAATGTATCCGTATAAGCACAACGTGGGATTCTGTCCATTCTATGCAGCCCTACCACATATTCTCTCTCCCCATCCCTCCCTGCTGCTGCTACTGCTACACGACTGCCTGTATGCAGCCAACTGGCTCCAGGCTTCATCCCCGGAGGAGAACTGTCAGTCCAGGCCTGCAGAATCACTACAGGGCCAAAAGAGTCCAGAAAGAGAACAGAACTGTCACATCATTATAGAAGTCTGGCATTGCAAGGACGGTGGTGGAAAGCAAAGGAGAGTCTAGTCTCATTTCGTTAGGATATAAAAATACTGCATAAACACACAACAGAGCAAAGAGTTCATGCTGCTCCAGAGCGGCTAGTCCCATATCAGAAAACAGAAGGGGAGCATATGACAATACGATATGCCTACATATGATATGTTAAAAATAAGCACGTTACGAAACCTGATTGGCTGAGGCTCTTCCATTAACATTCAGTGTTAGGATTTACTAAAGGGGCCACTTTAAAGCAGCAACATATGAAGTACATGATATATCACTTGAATGTCTTACGAGCTTCAAAGGTTCATGTTTTTGGTAGATCTGCCTTAAGTAGTTGAATTTGTAGGAAAACAAACGTGTGTCACTGTTAGCTTAATGCTAACATAGCACACAAAGTCACATACAGGATATTAGCAATATTAGTACAGTAGTCATTTGATAAGAACAAGCTACTCACAAGTAGAACTGCAATTAATACCTGATGCTTCTACCTGTTATTATGAAACCACATGCTTCTGTTTATATAGCTAAATGCTGGCAAGTCATGAGCAGCAGCATTTGATAGCAGTAGCAGAGCATTTCAAGAGGGCAAGATCATTTGCCTGCACACCATGCAAAAAACAGCACTCTATAGTTAGCCATTTTCACGTCAGTCAAACTGTCCTTTCCTGTGAAAGCCACAATGGTATCTCGGTGGCAGTCAGAGGTTGGGCTGTCGAGACTCCGTTCCCAACTGTCTGTATTATAACAGCTCTAATTTGAAGAGATAATGATGGTTTTTATCACCCTAAACAGTCAAAATGCTTATCCTGTTGCTCTGGATAGCTTGTTTGCTTGCTCACCGACTGCCTTTATTTGCGAGGGTAAACCGCAGTGAGCAAGCCATTCAAAGAAGTATTAGAGCATCAGAGTATGCCTGTGTTCTGTTCAGTTCCAAATAGATAGGTAGAGTTAAAGCGGTTTCTGATGTTAAGAAATACGGCTGGTTTGTGGTATTTTGAACACCATGTTTCCAAAATTTGAATGGGAGGCATTAAACCTGACAATAAAGTGGTGCACAAACGTGAACCCATGCTCTTATTTGTACCTGTTACAGTCATATACTGTCACGAACATCATGTTCATTTAGTTTATATACTGTGGATATGCATATTTGGCTTTGCATTTATTTGTATCATTTGGATTCTGTATTGTCACTGTATAAATGTATGCACCAAGAAAAATTCCGACTGCATGCAAATGACTGGCCCACATATACAGTACTGTACAATAATCAGCACCATTCATTTTTTGAATTACGAGCCAAAATGGCCATTAAGTACATGCTGTTCACGTATTTTTAGAGATATTTCTGAGGAGATTAAATACAAATACAAAATAGTCTACTTGCAAAAGGCTGGTGAAGATCAAAGGAAAATAATTACAAGCTGATTTTTAAAATTTATGTAAATGCTTTAGTTTAATTTCAACAATATTCCTTAGTCAAGCTCTCAAGGCAAAAAAGGACAAGCTGTTGCTTTTAAATCACATTTAGATGATATTTCATGGCACAGGCATTGGTTGGATATATTAGGAGGCACTGGTTGCATTAATTCAGAGTGCGTATTGGTTGGAACCACTCAGAGCAGGCACTGGTTGGATTCATTTAGAATGGCCATTGTTTGCATTAACTCAGAGTGCGTATTTGGTTGGAGTCACTTGGAGTGAGCACTGGATGCATTAATTCAGAGTGCAGAGTGGTTACGACCACTCAGAGCAGGCACTGGTTGAATTCATTTAGAATGGGCATTGGTTGGAATAATTTGGTACGGACACCTGTTGCATTAATCCAGACTGGAGATTGGGAGGATTTATTTAAAATGAGCACTGGTTGCATACATTTAGAAAGAATGTACAATGCAAAGAATCCAAAGCACATTTGTGTTTGTAAACAGTAGACTAAGCATTTTATTATGCTTTAAATGGAAGGAGTTGAATTTAGAGTCGGCATTGGTTGCAACCAGAGTGTGCAGTAGTTGGATTCATTCAGAGTTGGCATTGCTTAGATTTATTCAGAGCGGTCATTAGTTGGATTTATTGACAGTGAGTGTCGGTTGGATTTATTCAGAGCAAGTTCTGGTTGGATTCAATCAGAGCAGGTATTGGTGGGATTTATTCAGAGCCAGTATTGGTTGGATTTATTCAGAGCATGTACTGGTTGGATTTATTTAGAGCGAATATTGGTTGGATTTATTCCGAGCGGTCAATGGAAGGTTTGATTCAGAGCGAGTATTGGTTGGATTTATTCAGAGCGAGTATTGGTTGGATTTATTCAGAGCGAGTATTGGTTGGATTAATTCTGAGCAGTCATTGGCTGGATGCATTTAAAGCAGACACTGGATGAATTTATTCAGACTGTTCATTGGTTGGATTTATTCAGAGCGAGTATTGGTTGAATTAATTCTGAGCAGTCATTGGCTGGATGCATTTAAAGCAGACACTGGATGAATTTATTCAGAGCGATCATTGGTTGGATTTATTGAGAGCTGCATGCAAAGAAACGTGCAAACCACCTTTGTAAGTGCAAGAGAAGGTATTTTAGCATGATCCGTTACTTCATTTATAATTTTGAGTAATTTGTACTGGAAGGAGACTTGAATTTTTGGGTTTTGCTTTAGTCTGTTCTCACTTTTATTTGGACTTGGTCTTGATTTGGATTCTGCCCCCTTTAGTCATGGTCTTGGAATGGAATTATATCATAGTACAAGTAATAGAACTAAGTAATGAAATGCTGTGGGACCCCTAGTGAATCCCAGTCCTAGGTAAAATAGAGATGAAGGTTAACGGCAAGCAAGTGAACCAATTAAAGTACGTCAGTAAGGAAGGGCCATTCCCAAGTGCGCAAAAGTTGCATACACAAGTCCTTGAGAAAACTCTGGCCTTTTATGAGTTCTCCAAAAGCACACTTGCTTGGAGGTATTTCATGACAAGACTAAGAAAGTCACAAAGGAATGCTCTTTTGACTGTGCTTAACCGAACCCATATAGCCTTATAGAGGTTGCCTTTACAGGCTCATTCTGCATTACAGTCACATCATCTCTCAGCCAGTCGTCGCAGACATGCCGTCTGAGTTATCCTGGAATGCCATTTTAGCGCTCCACGACATCCCTCACAACAAAGCAGATGAGCTGAGATTCAGTCAGCTTTTTCAAACGGCTCTGCGCATCTTCAGCGAGATAATACCTTGATGTCTTTCGAAATAATAATAAAATAAATAAAGAAGTAAAAATGCGGCTCGGATTGTGTGGGTGATATGACGAGGTGTAAAATTTTCCTGTTTTCTGTCCTTACCTCACAATGACCTTCAGCGAGAGAAAAACACATCCTGTCTGACTCCGCCCTCTCTTTGGCAATTCATCACTGTCACGCTTACACACATTCTCATGATCATTTGATGTGCACAATATTGTGCACTTTGTATCTGTTACGGCCATTTACTGTCATGGATATCATGTCCATTTAGATTATATACTGTGGATATGAAATTTGCAGCGATACCCTTTGTGACTGTGTCTATCTTTGCATTTAACAGTATTATTAGCATTCTGTATTGTAAATGTATGTATGTATGTATGTATGTATGTATGCATGTATACACGTATTCTGACTGCTCTGCCCACATATACAGTGCCAGATATTAATGTTTGTGTTTAATTGTGTATAAGTTCAACAATTCTATATATTGTTGGTGGGTTTTGCCATTTGTTACCCTCTGGGAAGAGTTGCATTCCCGGAACAGAACTTGCATTTTACCTAGTTCCAAGACTACACCCCTCGTGTATGACCTTAAGGGGGGTGAAATGGGCTATAAAAACTGTGTGTCCAGATACTGCTTCCGGACAAGAGCTTCTGGACTCAAATCCTCAGCCTGTCTCCTGGCTCTCCCATTGGTGCAAGAAAGACAGTACTTCAACAGTGTTGTACAATAATGAGCACCCTTCATTTCTTTAATTGCCAGTCAAAATGGCCAGTAAGTACCTGCTTTTTATGTATTTCAGGAGATGTTTCTGAGGAGATTGGCTGGTGATGGCCAAAGGAAAATAAATAGAAACAGGGGTTTCCAAACCTGGAGGTCAAAAAATGATGAAAAGCTACACAGAAAATGAGTTTCTGAACAACCATGCAAGTACTGGTAGAGCAGCAAAACTGTCCCCATCAGAAAAACAGCACTTAAAGCTTTCATGTTGGAGAGAAAGGAGAACATCACGTTCCACTCTTGCTTACGATATGAAGAAATCCATGGGTGTTTCTGTCCCTCTGTCCACTGTGGGAGGACAGCTCGATACTATGCATGTGAAATAATGTGTAGCTGTCAGGAAGCCCTCAAAGTGCAGACCGCAACATTACTGAACATTAAATGTATGTTCACCAGACAAAAAACATGCACCTTGAGCTAACTTCAGGCTCCTGCAGATGGTGCTGCATGAGGATGCTGGGGATATAAATACCTGTGGGGTGAGTGACGGGATTCATAGATTGAAAAGTTGAAGGTGGTACCGTGCAGTGAAGGTCTCGTTCCATGTGTGGTAAATGGCTCCAAAGCTTAATGATTGGCTAAAAGGAGTGATTGCATTTGGGCATGCCAAAGACCATAGTGTGAAGGAAGTAGCTGAATCTGCAGGTGTATGGAAGCGTTCTGCT
>CM067479.1:4567978-4598360 GCA_034552555.1 Semaprochilodus insignis
AGTACCACCTCTTTTAATGTACAAAAGGCTCTTCGGTTGGTTAAATGGTTCTTCTCTAGACTGGAAATATGATTTTATGCGGTTTTTTAATAGCCTCTTATTATTTCTATAATCCAAAAAGCATTTATATTATTATATTATATTATATTATATTGACACTATATAAGACTATTAATGCTCTATACCAATTTCATTTTTATACATGGTTCTCTAAAGCAGGGGCTCTCAACGTTTTCCTCCCCAGGGACCACCCACATAATAACTACTATTAAAAGTGAGCCACCAGAAAACCAACTTTTAGAAATACAGTCTAGTTTTTAGTAAATACAGTCTAGTACTAGAAAGTTTTTTTCTTTAGTGCTGATGCTGAAAACCTGGGAACTGAGGCCTGAAAAAGATCAGATCGTCCATTTCATTTCAGTCACAAGAACAAAAATTAGCAGTTATGTTAAAAACAACATTAAAATCGTCTGTTTTCAGTGATGTTAAAAAAGGACGGACATGGAAATGTACAAGGCAGATGTGGACAGTGAGTTGGAGCTGGAGTTCATCATGTGTCCACTGAAAATGCCACTCTCCTCTTTAGTTTTGAGGGTTTTTGTGATTCATCTGAAACAGCAAGCCACACTCTGACTCCACTCACTGGGATTCAATTATGAACAATTATGATTTGTCCAAATTCAAACAAGGGAACAAACAAGGGAAGTACCTCATAAAAACAACTCATCAGTGGCTAGCCAGTGGCTATGCTCTTTCAAACCGAAGATGTTTAATTAGCCTGCTGCTACTGAGATGTCTTTATTTGTACCTGTGTACATATATTTATATTAATAATTCATGTAACACTAATATGGTCATATACCTCACATTACTGGCCACTACAAACTACTACTTCCCCCTGACTACTAGCCCATGGACCACTAGAGAGCATGGCCCTTCTGGTCTGCAGCCCACAGGTTGAGAAACCCTGCTCTAAATCAGTGTTTCTCAGCTCTGGTCCAGGAGGCACCCTGGCCTGCACATTTAGTGCTTTCCCTGCTCCCAGCACACCTGATACAACTTATCAGCTCATTAACAAGCCCTTCCATGGTTGCAGGGGGTGTGTTAAAGCAGGGAATCCATTAAAATGTACAGGGCAGGGTGCCTCCAGGACCAGGGTTGAGGAACCACTGAAAGGTTCTTTAGGGAAGCAAAAGTTCTTCTATGGCATTAAACAAAGAACCCTTTCTGGCACCATTAACCATAGTAATGTTTTTAGTGTACCATGAGCATTTGTAGATCATCACTGTTCAAAGAAAAATAAGTATCTCCAGAATGACAACCTTTAATGTCACTGTAAGTTAATGTGAAGGGATTTTATTCCAAGCAAACCACAAAAAGAAAGTAATCTAAAACTTCAAAAACTTCAAATGCTAAGTTCATTGAATGAGTAATAAGCTCCGGGACAAGCAATAGTCACATTGCGTGTTTAAGGTGGTAGTAACTTCAGGCTCCTGCAGATGGCACTGCAGGAGGATGATGAGGCTATAAATACCTGGAGGTCATGTGAAGAGATTTATAGACTGATAAGAGGTGGTACAGTACAGTGAATGTGTTGTTCCATGTGTGGAAAATGGGTCCAAAGCAGATGTTAATGATTGGCTAAATGGGCTGATTGCATTTGGGCATGCCAAGTGTGAAGGAAGTAGCTGAATCTGCAGGTGTATGGAAGTGCATGGTCATAAAGGTCTACTAGCAGTGGCTAAAATCACGGTCTACAGGAAATTCTCCTCAGAACTGTGCAGGGAAGGCATCCACCAAATCTAGACCAACTGTGCAATTCTTTGACACAAGAGTGTTTGAACACTGATGTGGCCTACATCCAGAAACTTGTACAGTACATGTCAAATCCAATCACAGCTGTTATTCGTGCTCATGGAGGTATTACATGCTTTTAGGTACGTTTCAGTCACAGGTGACTACTTTTTGTTTGTTCACTGATCTTATTAAGCAAACAGGTGAATAATCTGTGTGTTTTACATTTATTAACTTATTATTTGAAATTCAGTGAACTTAACATTTCAGGTTACTTACTTTACAAGTTTAAAAGCTGCATCAGTTTTTACCGTGTGTAGCAGTTCCAATTTTATATTAAACTGCCTTTGATTTATGTAGAAATGTATTCCTCAAGTATGTGTACACAGGCATCAAAGAACGCCACCAGGGCCACCAGCTCCACCAGCTCCAACACATCTGATCCGAGTAATAGTTGTCTTTGACATCCTTGGTTAGCCAAAGGAGGTTTGTTTGATTTGGGCTTAGATGTGAAACCCAAACCACCCTGCAGGAAGCCACAGTTCTTGGAGTCACCACTACACATTAATACCAGAACTTGGGCCATCCAACATGTGCAACGTATTGTTTCTAAACAGTGCCTCAGCATTGGCCCAGCTTGCTTTTATGTTTTAGATGCTGACCATGCACATTCTCTAGTGTTAAGTGTTCGGCTAGGCTTGAGCCTGAAGGCAGTGTTCTCTAATCCTAATGGATGCTCTGGACACGAAACATCAAGAAGACAAATGGACCATTGGCCTGAGACCAAATTCAGAACCACGCCTATTCTAGAGTGCTCAAGCTAAGGTCAGTCCACTTAGAACCATCAGAATGGCTAGCTTTATTAGCATTAGGCATTTAGAATGAGAGATTTTGGCTGCTGCCTGATAAGTCGACCAATCTCACACAAATAAACCGATGGAAGCATTCCGCATGCAGCTTCACACGGAGGAATTGATGGGCCAATTTCCAGGATCTTCTCCACCAAGAGCTATGAGGTCAAAGTTTAACAGCCTGTAAGATGCTTCTCGCAGAAGCAGCTACAGCTCCAAGACAAGCGTCTCATTTTACTTTGACTGGGAGATTGTGTTGCTAAGGAGACAGAGGGGGACGGAGAATGTATATTGTGGATATATCGAGCTATTTATTGCCTTTTTGGTATCTGTGTGGGGGCTGGATGACTTTCTTTTAACCAGAAATAACACTGAAAGGCAAGTGAGTAATATCCAGTGACACTGAAGGAGATAAGCGAATTAATTCACTCTAAATCGCACCGCCTCTCCAAAGCTCGCCTTAAAAATGACACCACGGTATATTGTCCTCGAGCGCTACCAAAGGACAAGCAAGGCCTGTATACAATACCAAGGCACTGAATGAGCTCTTAGAGAGGTAAATCACAGCTCAGCTGGGTCACCTCTTAAACTATGGTTATTCAGTTATTATTCATGAGACGTGTTATTGACTGTCTACACTGAAACTGATGTGTACTCTATGCAGTGAGTAGCTGCAGTATGAGAACATGAGAGCACGAGATGCACAACTGAATGGTTAAGAGTGGTTTGGTGTGAAACGTACAGTGAATTGTACAGAAAGCAGTTGCATGAAAGGGCTACGAATATGCTGCCAGATGTTTAAGTGTGATATTCTTTTACAATAGTTCTGAGGTTTTGGCCTAAAATGTATCTTTTAAAACCCATTCAAGACAAAGCGGTACATGCAGGGAGTTGTAAGGCGAAGTAGTCACCATTTTTTTTAGACTGACTGCTATTTTATGCATAGAAACCCAACAGGTACATATGGGTTCACTGGCGGTTCTGGATGGAGAATAAAATGACTGTATTTGTCTCGTTCCTTGCACCACCACTGTAATGAAATTGGTTAGCATCTCCACAATCACCTGTTCCACATCAAACCAGTCTGAATGACTTTGCGCATGTCTCAACCATTGAATCCTACAAGGGTCAGATAGGGTTGGAGTGAAGACAACCCTGTTGCTGAGAACCCAGAAAAAGAACCATGTTTGATATAAAGATTGCAGAGTGTGAAGAATTCAGATTCTTCACAGAACGAGTACAATATGTGGAGGTTCTTTAAAGGTCAGGACCAATTTTAGGATTGTTCAGTATTTAAAGTATGAGGAGGTTCTTTGTGAAAAAGAACCATGTTTGAGAGAGAGATTTGTGAAGGTGAAGAATCTTACACGTTTCAAGAAACCGTCACGTAATGTAAAGTATTACGATTAATTTTTGGGTTCCTCATAAAACATTTACAATATGTGGAGGTGCTTTGCGAAAAAGAACCATGTTTGATAGAAAGGTTTATGAGTGTGAAGAACCCTACACGTTTCAGGAACCTTGATGTATGATGTATAAGATCTAGATCAATTTTTGGGTTCTTCATAGAACAAGTACCGTATGTTGAGGTTCTTTGAGAGAAAGAGACGTATTTAATAGAGAGATTTGTGAGTGTGAAGAACCTTACACATGCTTCAAGAGCCTTTACTTAATGTAAAAGGGTCTAAATCAATGTTACAGCTCTTCAGTTTTTGCAGTATGTGGAGGTTCTTTGTGAAAAACAATGTTTCATTAATTAATTAATTTGCATGGGTGAAGAAACTTACATGTGTTTTAAGAAACAGTCACGTTGTGTAAAAGGAACAATTTTCAGGTTCTTCTACATTTACGATATGTGGAGGTTCTTTGCACTTGAAAAAGATTCCTCACACTTGCATATCAGACCTTCAAAAGATCTTCAAAGAACAATTCGTTGAAAGGGTTTTAGGAAACAAAAAATTGCTCTTTTATGGCATTATGCAAAACATTATTGTTATGGATGTAGTGTAGCATGCTGGGAAGCAATAGCTTTATTACTGACAAGTATAACTCGGTACTGAACTGAAATGACTGGAACTACCGTTACATATTCCACCAGCAGATGAATCACTGTAAACCAGACTCTACTAATGTTACTACTATACCTACACTTGCTACCACAACAGCATAATGTAATAACTGTGGTTAAAACCAAAAGAGACAATAATAAGTGTTAACAAAGGGGAAAATCCATTGTTGACGTGATGTCTCCATGTTGACATTCTTGCAAATCTCTTGCGCCATCTGCTGGCACAAGTGCTGAGTTTAAACGCCCTAATCCATTTTTGCCTTGTTATGAAGCTCATGCTTGACTTCCTGTCATAAACACTGAGGCGTGCCTAATTAATGTTTAGCAATTACGTAATCTAAAGAGCTTAATTTCAGAAATGATACATGAATATTTATTGTCTGCTCAATCTGCACCATGGATAGCACTACAGGGTTATTTGCTTTAGTTTACTCTTTTTTATGGTGAAAAAAAAAAGAAGTAGAGCAGGAATTGTCATTCATTTGAGTAATACATTTCTGCTTCTGTAATTTTCCAACATTTTCCCACATTACAGGATGTATTTGGAGAAACATATTACCACCCAGAATGGGATCTTAATGTCAAGACGGCACTTTGTTCAGCATTCAGTGGGCAGCGCACGCTGTCTGAACAGGCACTTAGTATTTCTTTTTTAAGCAGCACAAATGTCCTCGCCACCGCCTTGTTTTGTAAAGTGGCAGAACAGAATGGATATTTAGGCATTCACAGACCAGAGCTGAAAAGGCCATTGCACAAAGGACATGCACAGCCATCACAAACATGTGGCATTCATTCATTCATTCATTCAAATTCATGCTTCATTATACTGGGCCAAACATTTATATTGACAGTCACAGATTAACACTAACAAATTCATTAACACATGTAAACTGAAGGTCCTACAAAGGGTTCTTTGAACAATGCCACAGAAGAACCATCTCTATAGAACCAAGAACCAAGGGATTTGCGAATGTGACGAACCTTATAAAAGTTTGAAGACCCTTCACATAATAGAGAAGAACAACAGAGAAGACCTTCAGTTCCTATGGTGATAGTTGCGAGATGTACTGAGAAGTTCCTGTGGAGTTCTCTAGGGAACTCGGTACTGAAGGAGGTTTTAGATATGATGTTTTTTTACTCCTACTGAAATTTCCTTTTATAAGATATCAGTCTTAACAAAAAGCATTCCGTGCAAATACCAGTAATGGCTTGCAATAACTGCAGAACCATTTGGTGCTGAATATAACCATTTTAAGAGGTTCTTTAAGCACCTATATACAATGGACATAGAGAAGAACACTTTAACCACAAAAATAACCTTTCACAGTGTTCTATAAGTTGTTGCAGTTCTATTTACAACCGTTATTTTTACTCAACAACCCTTTAGGAACCACATTGAGGGTATATTATAAAATGTTCTATACTACTAAGTTCTTCCTATAGTCTTTACATGAGTTCTTCATATTCACCCCTCTCCTTTACAAAACAGGTTCTCAAATAAACCAATGAAAGATTTTTTTAAGGGAACCAAAAGTGGTTCTTGATTGGCATCTCACAAAGAATTGGGGCAGCATGGTGCCAGAGTGGGTTGCACCTGGGTTCAGTTCTGCTGCTGGGTGGTCAGGGTCCTTTCAGTCTGGAGTTTGCATGTTCTCCTCGGGTCTGCGTGGAATTGCTCACACAGTCTAAAGACATGCAGTTAGGTGAGTTGGAGATTCTAAATTGCCACAACTAGCGAAGGTGTGTCTGCCCTGTGATGGACTGGTGAACTGTCCAGGTGTTTCCTGCCTTCTGCCCAGTGAGTGCTGGGATGGTCTCCAGCTCCCCTGTGACCCAGGAGGATAAGCGGTTTAGATGATGGATGAATGAATTAGGAAGATGAAACCTTGGACCTTTTAGATGCTTTCTTTCACTGAGTACATCTCTTATATGTCCTCATGAAGGCAAATATCTTTACTGAAGGTAAAAAATATATTATTAATTTATTTATCACTCTGTTGTCCATTATCTGCCTCATGTATATGGATAATTAGAATGTTGTCTTTTAGGTTGTTTCTTTTTTTTATTATTTATATTTTATTGCTGTGTTTTTCAACTGTGTTACTGAAACTATCTACTATACAGCAGGAATAAAAACCACCCTGGGCACTTCACACATCCATCACAGGGCGGACACACATTCACACCTAGTGGCAATTCAGAATCTCCAACTCACCTAACTGCATTTAACCGGCGCCGTGCTGCCCCGGTTCTTTTGGTTCCCTAAAAAAGGAGATGGGTGAGTATAAAGAATATTCGTATAATGTGAAGACTATAGAAAGAACATTGAAGTTAGTACTAAAATTAGTAGAACATTTTATAATGCACCCTCAATGTGGTTCCTAAAGGGTTCTTGAGTAAAAATAATAGTTATATAGGTATATAGAATCTCCTAAAATAGAACTCCTACAACACTTTGAAAGGTTATTTTCATGGTTAAAGGGCTCATCTATAAACCTGTTGTATATAGTTCCTTAACCTACAGAACCTCTTAAAGTGGTTATATTCAGCATTAAACAGTTCTGCAGTTATTGCAAGCTGTTACTGGTACTCATATATAATGCGTTGTATTACGACTGATAGCTTATCAAAGACAATTTTATATACATCATATCTAAAAACTTCTTCAGTACAGAGTTCCCTAAAGAACTGGAGAGGAATTTCCCAGTACATCTTGCATATAGCAACATAGGAACTGAAGTTCTTCTCTTTTTGAGATCCCTGATAAGGCCCTAAAATATGTAGCAGGTACATTTACTGTGGTCTTGATGCCAAGTCAAGTAAGATATACTGGGATAGACTTTTATGGAGAGTTCTGATGATGGCACATTGTGCTGAAATGCTGCTACTGCTTTCAAAAGGAAAGTAAGTCAATCGGATGATTTGCCTATTCCTTTAATGCTTCACTGATCTCAAACTCTTATCTTGTGTGTGTTTTTCTCCTTTTAAAGGTTCAAAAGGACTTTTATTGCATCTAAAATAAAGACAAGCTTCACTTCTTACGAAAAAACATAAAAAACAAAGAAAGCTTCAAGTCTAGATAAACCCGAACAAAGGAGTTGTGTAATCAAAACATGGTGCATAAATGAAAGTTAAATTGTACAATAATACTTCCAAATAATACAGCATTACAGTGGGTCATTTTTTTCACAGATCAAAAGACAATCAGATGTACAAGAGTGCACCCTGGTGGACTGACTTGAGTACTACACCTAAGACTCTAAAAGCTTGTTATTTAATTAATATTCCGTCCACCTATGAAAGCTAAAAGCTTTTATCAAGCTCGGTGCATTAATAAGAGTTCCATTCAACACAAAGTGAGATGGAAATTACCAAGCCTGATTCATTTAGGGCACCTAAAAGCAAGATGATGTAGCAGCAAGCTCAGTTTTAATGCCGATGCTTTGATTTTAATGGATTTTGCTAACAGCAGGATGAATCTGTGCACTCTTTAATGTGCACAGTCATTATTCACCATTTGTTAGGATTACTGTTAACATTGAAGAAAGGCTGGTGCGCTGCTGGAGGAGTATTGCTGTTCTCAAATCTATAGACTGTCTCTTGGTAATGATGGTTCCTAGCTGACACTGTGAAATTATTGCTTAGTTGTATGCAAAATTTGGGCACTCCTGGCCAAATTACATATTTACATTTTATGAACATAAAGTAATAAAAAATAGCTGGTTGATTTCACCTTTTGCAGATGTTTTTATAGTCTTGTTTTTCACATACTTACCCAGAATGCTTCTTGTTATGCTATATTCGTAGACTGTTTTGTATGTACTGCATCATCTGCCTACAGTATTTTAATGATGTTGAAGTCAGGGTTCTACTACTGGTACTACTACTACTGGTACTACTCCAAAAATTATATATATATATATATATATATATATATATATATATATATTATAAATATATATACTTTTTTATAATTAAAAGTGGTTTTAAATTCTTGATCTGATATATTCTTGGATTCTTGGGCTGTCTTGCATGCACACACCACAGCACAGCATGCACAGCAAGTCAGGAGACTCTCAACTTGTATATCTTGAAGTAGTTCAGGTGGATGTTGAAGTTTTTTGGATCATTATCGTTTTCTGGAAGCCAAACTCTTCTCAGCCTGTTTTCTTACCTGACTATGTCACATTTGCTTCTAAATTTGAATGCAACCTACAGTATTATTCCATTTACCAGTGGAATGTTTCTTGTACCACTGGTTGCCACACATCCCCAAAGTATAATAATGCATAACAGCTGGCAAAGTGTTCCTTTTGACTCACATGCTGCCCCCTGTTTCCAAGCATACCTTTGATGATTGTGACAAGTTCTATTTTCTTTTCAACAGTCCACTGCCTTTTTTTCCAAAAGGCACTATCGCCAATACCTAAGTCTGCATACCTAAGTCTGTTGTGATGAGGTCAGAGGTAGGTTTTCTTTCTGATGACTCCATATAGATCACAGCAGAAGTGTGCAACACTGCTCCTGGGTCAGCTTCCTGTGGGTCTTTTGCTATCATACAGGGGTTTTGCTTTCCCTTTCTTCTGATCATATTAGCAGTTCTGTCTAAGAGTTTTCTTGGTCTTCCAATCTTGTTCTAGTTAAGAGACATAATTTAAAGCTGTCAGATCGCTGTGCCATTCATACTTCACAACTGTTCTTGTATTAGGAAATCTTGAAGATGTTGTTGTTTGCACACTACATGACTGATCAGCAACAGGACCATGCACAAAAATGTCTGGTCGGTTTATCAGGAAAACACACGTGAGGAGTGACATGGGGGATGACACAGTACAATATATACAAGACAGAGAGTTTTGTCTCTTTCAACTTGTTTGTGTGCTAATTTGCATAAAAAACAAACACAAGAAAATGAAACTGGTGAAAGGATGGTTTCACCCATTTCACCCTGACATACCCTGACAGTCACAACACAGTTTTCACACTACAGGATTTGGCCTCCCCAACAGATACAGAATTATAGCCTGCTGGATATCTTTTGGATGTCTGCGAGACATCAGTAAATCTCTCAGATGATGTCTTTGGATAGTTCACACATAGTGATCGAGAGCTGATTCGTGAGCCCTAACTGAACACTGATTCGCCTCTGATCAGGGGCTTTTCTCAGCGATCTTCAAACTGTTGGCGAGTGGAAATTTAGTTTTTAAACTTGTAGCATAAACTTGGCATTAATTGCCATTTGTGAAAACAGTTTTTATAGCCTTTTCCTGCTTTGTGGGCATTACTTACCTTATTTCAGATCCTCAGCTAGCTGCTTAGAGGAGCCTACAGTTGCTGAGTGTTGACAATGAGCCAGTCCTAACAAGTCAATTATGGCCTAATGAGTTAATCAAATTCTGAGACTTTACAGTATTTTAAGTAGCAGTGTGTAATCCTCTGGTTGAACCAACTGCCCTTTCCTTCCCTAGTACTATGGTGCCGATCAGGTTTACTGCCATTGCCTCAGTTCCTCATTTTGCTTCTTCATGCTTTTGCTTCTTTGATGGCGATGATTCACCCTCCTTTACTTTTTCTTGTGTTTTTGGTGCTAAATAATAAGTAGGATCCTCCATTTGTCAAAATTCAGATTCTCATCCTAATTATTCTTTTAATGCTCCTAACACTTTCTGAGAAGGACATTCACCAGCTTCAAATTTTCACTTCCCACCTTAAATTGTGCTGAGGTTGCAATCTGGCACCTGAAGTATTCTAATAAATACTGCACTACTTAAGGTAGAACTGGAAAATACAAACAAGAAGCTGGCAGGTCAAATTGTCAGTGCCAGAATGTAAATGTTGCAACATTTAAGGTGGATCGGGAAAATTTGAAACTGGCAAATAAGAATCTGATTCAGTCTCATCATTTTGATAAGCATAAGGAGGAACAATGCTAAAGTTTTATGCACAGAGTAACTACAAATATGCGCCACGGTAGGACATTTGTTTTTCTTTCAGCTGGTGCTATAGCAGCACAAGATTCAAAGCTGCCCCTTCAATCTAAGAACGTACAACATGAAAGGTACTCTCTACAGCCAGTCTGTGGTTTGTCCATTCAATTATACACTATAATAAAATAAAAACATAGTCAACATAAAAAATATATATACACCAATCAGGCATAGCATTATGACCACCTCAATGTATCTACACTCTTTATCCATTTAATCAGCTCTACTGACCACATAGGTACACATTCTAGTTCAACAATTACAGGCTGTAGTCCATCTGTTTCTCTGCATACTTTGTTACCCTGTTCTTCAATGGTCAGGACCCCAACAGGACCACCACAGAGTAGGTATTATGTGGGTGGTGGGTCATTCTCAGCACTGCAGTGACACTGACTGTGTTCATGTGTGTTGTGCTGGTGTGAGTGGATCAGACACAGCAGTGCTGCTGGAGTGTTTAAACACTGTGTCCACTCACTGTCCACTCTATTAGACACTCCTACCTTGCTAGTCCACCTTGTAAATGTACAGTCAGAGACGATAGCTCATCTGCTGCTACAGAGTTTGTGTTTATCATCCTCTAGTCCCTCATCAGTGGTTACAGGACGCTGCCCACAGGACGCTGTTGGCTGGATAGTTTTGGTTGGTGGACGATTCTCAGTGCAGCAGTGACACCGAGGTGTTTAACCACTCCAGCAGCACTGCGGTATCTGATCCACTCACACCAGCACAACACACATTAACACACCACCACCACGTCAGTGTCACTGCAGTGCTGAGAATGATCCGCTACTCATAATACCTGCTCTGTGGTGGTCCTGTGGGGGTCCTGACCACTGAAGAACATGGTAATAGGGGGCTACAAAGTGTGTAGAGAAACAGATGAACTACAGTCTGTAATTGTAGAACTACAAAGTGCTCCTATATGGTAAACAGAGCTGATAAAATGGAGTGTATGAACAAGGAGGCAGTTTTAATGTTATGGCTGGTCAGTGTATATACTGTATGTCATTTGTTCAGGCCAATGAGCCCACACTTGCATGTAACTGTAAAAGTTAATTCAAATGTCAGTAAACGAGTGTAACTACATGTAAGTAGAAAGGACAAGTTCTAGTAAAAGTCATTTAAAAACAAACACTTCTGCCTTCTGATCCAACACTAGTAAATCACAGAGTAACTTGGCAAGATACCAACCAGATTACATTCAGAGCACGCACATGCTCTCTCGGCCTCACACGCAGACTCACACATACACAACACATTCACACTCGAGGGCAGCAGAGTGCAAAGAATCACATTATAAAAATATTCAAATTTTTGCAGAATGCTATTCAAACAGTCATTAGAGTCTGACTAATCGAATTCAGCGCAAGCTCTATTGCTCTCGCACTTACTCACCCACACAGACAGCAATAATACAGTTGACCCCTCCCCACCACCACCCTTCCCCACACTCCACCACACCACACACACACCAAACGACACTGCATGACTCCAAAAAAATAATGGAGCTTCAAATGGCAAGAGCATCAGCCATGGAATCCTATTTGGAGAGGCGTAGGCATTTTTATTTCTCTATTCATCTGCTGAGGAAGTAAATTGTCTTCAGTCCTCCTCTCACAACAACCCCCTACTATTATTTCTCCACCCCCACTAAGGCTTGCTTTCATCAAGTAATGCGACTGGTAATGAAGAAACTATTATCCCCCATAGCTCAGCTCTGGAGTGATGATATCCGGCATGCTGGCAGCGGCACTGCGATCAATACAGCGTGCCTGATGGATGGCATAGTGTGGTACGGAGAGTGGCAGCTTCCTGTCTGCTCGAGAGGAGAAGGAAGAAAGACAGCACAGATTGGATTTAGACTTGTGGCGTACCGTAATAAAATGTCTGAGCACGACTAGAATAGTGTGTCAAATAGTTTAAGTGCACTGAGAAATGTTCTTCAATGAATACCACAATGTATTAACGACTCAAGTAGACCCTTAAAATAGGGGTTCTTTATAGTTCTCCATTAAAGGCAATGGTTAATTATTTAACCATTACCACCGCAATGCATAAATTGTCTTTGCATGTTTGTATCATTCTTCTCCATGACGGACAATCTATATACACCCATCGTCAAAAGGATAGCTGCACCCAGAAGGAAGTGTAGGATTGCAATACTATTGGGAAGGAAGATAAAGGCCACCAGGAACAATAAATGATGATACATTTAGACTGATAGGGGCAATATTTATTGAGCTACACATACAGAAGTAGTGTCTCTCAGTATGGTGTTGGGCCACCATGTTTGCTCAGCATGGAGTTGTAGAGGTTCCTAATGGTGTTCTTTGATAATCCATCCCATGCAACTTGAATATTCTCACACAGTTCCTTTAGATTGTGAGGTAGGGGTGGAGGTGGATTGACACCAGGCCTTCCGAACGTGTGACGCATGACAATAAACTGTTCATCTTGGAGCTAATCATCCGGTGTCTCCACACACGGATTCGTTGGTCATCTCCACCAAGATAAAAGCAGGGTTGTCACTGAAAATGACCCACTACTATTCTGAGTCACTCCATGATAGTCAGGTACAGCAATAAGGCCCATCCTTGGTTACGTGACATGCATGGCTGAGCGTGAAACTTGAATCATTTGCGTGTCTCACAATGTCAGACCTACCCAACAAATTTCATTCCTGTTGTGTAATTCTTTCTGGGTTCAGCTATTTGTGCAACTATTTCTGAGTTAGCAGCACAGCAAAGCAATCCAGGAGCAGAACTCTCAGAACAGAATTGAATGAAACTCTAAAAAGAGAAAAAAGAGATGCAACTGACTAAAAAGTGATTACTTTTCTTATAGATATACTAGAGAATAAGAAAAAGTACAAGCATCGACCTAATCCATCAAACGTATACTGCAATTAAGTGTTTTCTACCCACACAAGCTTGCTTGTAATGAGTTATGGAGCTGTTGAGCAATTGTGCTTGGCTACTACACTTGAGCACTAAGTATTATTGACGTTAACGTCTCTGAATGGTCCAGCACCCCTTGCTGACCTCCTTCTCCCCTGTACTCAGAGAGGTCCTCTGATGCTGATCAGTTTTTCAGGCTCTAGATCAGGGTTGGGTAATTGAGTACCAGCAGAGTTTGGTGATTTCCCTGCACTATCACACCAAAAACCTTGCAATTAACAGATGAACCAGGTGTGTGTTTAAGAAGGAAATCCACCACACTGCACAGGAATTCAGCTCTCCAGGAATCGAGTTCCTAGCCCCTGCTCTAAATGAAGAAACTCATACTGTATTCTTTACCTAACAAACCTCCTGCTGATTAGTTGAGTTCCTGTGAAGAATTCTTTTATTAATTATGAGTAATGACCAGTACCACAGATTAACTCTTGGCACGACTGAATCATGCACTACATAACAAACAACATTTTTCATTTATTTAAACCATAAGCAACGATTTGGGCATGTTTTATTGATTTGTGAACATAAACGTAATTTAACACATCCTTTACAGAGAACACACTTCTGTCATTTGACCAGAGTGTTCAAACTTGAAAACTGGATGTTTTTGGGAGAAATCGTGAGCTTGAGGTTAGGGAACCGGTCTTATGACAGGAATGTCGTTGGTTTGATCCCCTGAACCGACAGGACATGACTGAAGTGTCTTTGAGCAAGGCACCTAACCCCCAACTGCTCCCCGGACGCCATGGATAGGGCTACCGCTCCAGTCAATTGTGCTCATTGCTCCTAGCATGTGCATGTGGGTGTTTCACTGCATGATTGGGTTTAATGCTGAAGACAAATTCCACTGTGTGTGAATACAATTGACAAATGGTTCTAAATTCTAAATTAGAAATTCATATGACTGTAAGTATACCCATGCTCTTCACAATTATTTTTCCACCCCAAATTACTTTTTCCCACTCTCTAGTAATAGAGAAACTATGACTCATTAGATGGCATGTGGCATAGAAAGCAATCTGGGACATCTTTATGTGAAGGCGTGAGTGTGCGTGTTTCCACTACACTGATATGGGTCCTTGGATGCTGGTCCCTTTCTATTGTTGGTCGGGGTAGAGCAGAGCAGAAGAGGGACTTGTTTTCAGACCAGTAGCTGCATGATGCAGACCAATTCACGGCCACGGTACTGATACCTTGTCTTTTGGCAGAGCTTGCTGCTGCTTCACATAATTCATGTACGAAAATGGCTCTATTGGTAATGCAATGACTGAATAAATGGATCAATCAATCAATTAATTAATCAATCAATATCGATAGATAGACATACCTGTCAAGTTTTGGATTTAAAAATAAGGGAAATTTTCCGTTGCGCGCTTCGAGCCGTCCCACCAGCCCAACCGAGGTTCAGTATCCCTTACATTTTAAGACAGGTTTACAAGAAATCTAAAATAACCACCTGTGAACCACTTACAAACTACATTTAGAGGATCAGAATCTGATAGGCCTACCTTTGTTGACACTGAAATGCTGTGGACATTCCTACAAATGTAATTCTTATAATACAGCCTAAATGAAAACACAAAAGGGAACTGAAGCACATTTATTTATTTTACATATTTTCAGCATATATACACATTGCTTGTCTTAAAGTGAAACACATTTTATTTTCATTACACATTTTTAGTATCTCATGTTCACTCATGTGGTTCTCTGGCATTCACTGACTTATTATACAGAGTTGCTGCAGACGTTACATCCTTTAACACTTTTTTGGAAGGAATGCCTGCTCTCTCCTTGCATCCATCCATCTCTCCCTGTTCCAGGTTTGTTCCCGCTGTCCGCACTAACCTCGCGAGAACTGCCACTTGCAGCAGCCTGGGTGGCAGTTCTCGTGAGGTTAGTGACATTTCAGTTTGGAGAGGCACAGGAACGTTTTTTAAAATTATAATATAATACAGGAAATTTACGGGAAAATACTAATACGGGAGGACGGCGGGAAAGAGGGTAAAATACGGTAGTTTCCCGGCCAAAATGGGAGACTTGACAGGTATGTAGATAGATAGATAGATAGATAGATAGATAGATAGATAAACTTGGCAAAGCATTGCCTGTTGTATCAGCCAGCACCCAGATTTCCAGTCACGCTGTGCTTATATGCATGAGTTTACTGGCCCAAAACGCTACCCCAGGAGAAATCACACCAGGATTTCTCATGATTCTCCCAACTACCCATTCCGGCATTGGGCTAGAGGGTAAAGGTGGGGGTGACGAATTGCACAACAAAGTGCAACTGGTGCAACAGTGCAACTGGTAGGTGTTTCTGACACAGTCATCAAAAACACGTCTACTATCCATGGATGGAGGGCGAGAGACAATCAGAGAGAGAAGGAGAGAGAGAGGCAGAGATAGAGGATGAAAGACAGAGAGAGAGGTGCAGAAAAGGGGTGAAAGATAGAGAGGTGGAGATATAGTGGGAGAGTGATAAAGTGAGACAGAAGAAGAGATACAGAGAGAGAGGATGAGAGAGAGAAAGGCACAGATAAAAAAAAGTACAGACGGAGATCAGAGATCAGTCATAGCACAGAGATGCAATACACCTTGTTCCAGCTCAGTGAGCTTTGGAGGGCCTCAGCTGGTCCTAATGCATTTCAGGCTTTTGTGAGTCATCGGCATGCTGAGACCTTGTCTGTCGGAGCTAATGGAGAGCTGCTCAGAGGTCAGCTCAAAGAATATGGTGGGCTTCTGCTGCGCCGGTCGAGAGCTGGCTTGATTAGCCCTCCACGGAGCTGCCCCATGTCAGCGCAGCCTGAGTGGGCTAATCGAGAAAGCAGTCATAAATACAGGCGCGAACGCTCTCAGGCTGAATGCCTAGCCGCCGAGACGAGGAGAGGGGGCCGCTGGGAGCTGAGAGGGTCAGGTGGAAACCAATGCGCTTTAGAGAACTCGCTGTACGCTGCGGGCTAATACTAGGGAGAAAATGTGCCTATAATGTAGAAGGTTTAGTTGACCTATGCTCTTAAAAACGAAGGCTCCTTAAGTGTTCTTGTTTCACATGTAGGCTGCAGGGAAATGCCTTTAACCGGCACCGATTTTCTGCATTTTCTGGAGGTTCTGCAAACTTTAAAAAGGCCCTTCACCTAGAAAAATGCCACTGTAAAGAACCCCTTTATTTTGGTGTTCAAATCAAAACATACATCTCCTCAATGCTATAATGCTGTGTACATTATTTGGCAACGTTAGTTTCAATTATATGTAAATTGCACTTGATTTCATACACATAATACAAATATTATATTACATATTACATAATACAAATATTACATAATACAATTATAATACTAGTATACTATAGTATTTTCTCAAACCCAGATAGATAATATTGGCATAAAGGTCAATATCATGGTAAATGTCTTATGTTATTAGAAGATGTAACAATTATGTCCTCTGATAAAACCACATCATGTTACTCCTACCAGTAATCGTCAAAATGCTTAATAATGAGAGCATATGACATCTGCCACAACTTGCTCATGGCACAGCTATATACATTTTATGTAGCAGGGTTCAAGTGAAGTCTTACCTATATATTAATGATGTATGTGACCATGGGCTTCCCAGCATTTGACTTTGCAGGCCAATTCAGTCCAAAGTCAGCAACAGTGCAATGCCTCAAACAGATGCTTTGGAATTGTTCGAAGACCCATACTGTAGATCCTCCATCAACCACAAGGTGGCACTCCAAGCCCGCTGTAGAACATAAGACTAGTTCTCAATCCTTGCATTCAAGTCCATACTTTTGATGCTAGCAATCGAGATGTCTGACACTGGCTACACTGCAATTTCACAATGCAATTAATATTTATTATGTCGCCACTTAGACTATAACAAGGGCCCATCATCCCATTTGGAGCCTAAATTTTAGTTGACAGCGGTTTTCAAACTGCTCCGAATGCAAGCAGCTTCATTTTCTCTGGGGGGATATGAGGTGCATAAATACAGCAGGAGCCCATTAATAACGCTGTCAGCCAGGTGGCCAGCGAGACAAGGCGAAGCACAGACAGGCTTTGTGCGTGTAATAACACACCTGACCTGCGCTGCTTTCACTCACGTCTGGCCACCAGACCACCTTTTAGCTTGGAATTGGAATAACAAAAAAAAAAAAGGCTTTGATGAGGACCTGGTGTCTGCACACTAACGCACACGCGCTGTGTGCCAACATGGCAGCAGAACAGCAGAAAAGGAGGCAAAAGGCAAAAGAAATGTGGTTCTTTACTATGAGGGTCCCCCATGGGTGGGCAAAGCTTCATTGTGAGCAAACCTTTACTCTGCTGGTGTTCATTGGGCACCTTCTTTCAAATGGCTCCTGTTTTGCCTCTTCTATAAGTGGGCTGGGTAGTGTATTTTGGTCTTGGCACCAGATGGAGGTGAGAAAGGTCGATGGCACAGTTGTACCAGCTTTAGGAAGAATCCCAGTGCAGTCAGAGGCATGTGAGTGAGCAGTTGTGAAGAGGGGAGGCCAGATGAGCTGCTAATGCTCTGCGCTTCCTTTCATCTGCTCCTGCTGACCTTTAGCAGGCCGATGAGCCTCCAGGGGAACACCTAAACACAGCTCAACTCTTAAAGCCCCTACCAGGTCACGCTGCAACTGGCTGGCAATAGTAAACAACAAAAATGGGCCTTCAGACCACAAGAACAATGATGACAACAACCTTTAAAAGTGACGAAACAACAGCAATTAGGTCAGCAGCAATGACAGAGTCAGGACTGTCCATAAGGAGAAGAGCTAAAGGATATTTCAAATGGACAGTCCTGATGTTTGGACTCAATTATGCAGCTTACTGAAAAACATTTCTGCATTATGGAATACTCAATAGTGCTGTTTTAACAAAACAAAGAGATTTAAACCAATAAAATAGAAGATTGATAACAGAACACGGATAACAGAACAGATAACATGGAAAACAAACACAGCAAAAACAGTAAAGTAACAAAAACAGCAACAGCAGTAACAGTAACAGTTAGCCAGCTAGTTTTTTCCAACAGCAGAAAAGCTAACGGACATTTCTATCGGACAGTTCCCATGTTTGGTCTAAGTCATCTAGTTAACTGAGAAATCCAACAGTAATAAGATCAGCAGCAACAGCAAATGGCATGTGGGATTAGGGCTGCACACTATACTGTTTCAGCATTGCCATGCGCAATAGTCACATCACAGGATGTGCAATGTCAAGTAAGACAAACCGAATCAAACACATGATGCTAAAACCTTTTTACCGCTTGATACAAAAACACATATGCAGTTCTCATTTCATTACCTAACCTGCAAAGGTCTGTCTGACATAATTTACTTTGATTTAAGAGTTCTTGGATACACAGAGAAGAACAGTCATAGCTCTCACCTACTTTTGGTTCATTTGGTGCAGTGAAACCAACTGTATTGCACTAGAGTTCAGTGAAAGGTAATTCATCCACAAACACCCACAAAAGTTATTTTTTAGGTTTTCAAATGACTATTTTATTATTATTTTCTATGCAGATGCACTACCCTACAAAATTACCCCAGTCATTCCACAAAGATGTATTTATTTCTAAATAGAGCTATTCAAGTCATTTAATAAAAATGTATGTTTTTTAATATCGCAGTATTTAATATTGCAGGAACAAATATTGCAATGTCACTGTTTTTTCCCAATATGGTGCAGCCCAACATACAATATTTCGCAAGGTAGGATTTCTCAGGTAGCCAGGATTTCTGGCTTAATCAGCTGCCTTCAAGCTTAGTTCTGCCTCACCATGAATTGCCTCTATCATGCTTATGGGTCACTTTTTGAAGATACATGTCATAATGACAACTTGTGATGCATATCTAACCTGCTCTATGTCAGGTCAAACTACTTTTCAAATCAAAGTTTTTGTCTTTTGACCTATCATGGTCACCCTTTTGACCAATCAGGGACAGGCTTCTGCCCAGTCCAGGTCCACCAGGTCTGACCAGGTGCCCCCCAACCCCACAGATGCATACACATTCACACACTCACACCTTGAGGCAATTCAGCAAGACTGCATGGTTTTGGACTGTGGAGGGAACCTGAGCACCCAGAGGAAACCCATGCAGACACGGGGAGAACATGCAAACTCCACACAGAAGAGCGACAGTGCTACTCAGTGCGCCACCGTGCCACCTATCGTTGAAACTTATATGATATCTACATAAAGCAATGGGTTTTTCAATACGTCCTAGTATAGGACTAAGCATAAGGATTAATCGCAGCCTGAATATCAAAATGTTGGTCAATAAAGAAAGTTGTTAAACTCTGCTGTAACACCAGTTAACCACAGTAGCATTTGGTAGTAAGCAGTCCTGTCTAACTGCAATGTGCTTCACGAGACAGGCCCAATATCAATAGCAGGAAAACCAAGAAACATTTCAACAGGACAGTCCAAGCTTTTGGCCATCCAACTCTTGGACTGGTATATAAAAGGTATATAAAAGTCTCTATGCTTTATGGAATACTGCTCAGTATTATTATTCAATAACAAGAACAACAACAACAGTATAAAAGCAGACAAACCAAAAAAACAACCTAACATTAAAGTGAGTTAATGAGTTCACTGTGTTGCGACCTCAGAGCTGTTTGGAGCATTCATAGCTATAGCTGCTAATAGGCTGTTTGACTCACTGTGTGGATGTTTTTGTGTCGAGTGTCCCCTAGGGTGCTGTTTTTTCGGGAAAATATCCTCTTCACAGTTTCTTAATTTGCGGGGGAGGCATCCTTGCCCCTAATTAAAGGGCTGTAGTGGGAGGAGCGTGTGGGAGGCAGCAGAGGCGCTGCATTTTTCCACTGCGCTGAAAATCAGAGTGGCACCCCGAGACCTCTGAGGGTCAGAGTAATTATAGCTGCAGCACTGATTCAAATCATGTCCAGTCATGTAACGCCGCACAATGCTCCAATCTCGTGGCAGAGAGTATAACAGGCGGCGGGGCACGCCCTGGTGATGATTAAGGCATGAATAAGAAGGTGAGTCGATCAATTCCGCAGCAGAGCTAAAGGTCAGGCTTTCCATGGAGAAGGGCCTGCATCAACTCCATAAAGTTCTGCGAGTGAATGTGTGCCTGTGTGTGGCAATGTGTGCAATTGAGGCTGTAAAGAGCAGGTCTTGCGAAAAGGTCACGCAGGGTTTCTCTCCTGCAGCTTTTATATGTGCCGTTGTTCCCACTCACAGGTTCTGTGACATCTCCATCAAACCTTAGTGTAAACACAACAGTTCTGCTCTAAACCATAGAAAACATGTTATGAGTCACAGCTGAAGGTCCTCTGACCAGCACATTTTGGTTTTCCTGCTCTAACACACTTCATACTGGTTAATATATTCTCATTAACAGCATTGGTGTAACACAAAAACACTGAATTTTAGTTTTAGCTGTGTTGGTAGGTGACAAAAACTACCATGCCTGTCATTTGCTGGGTGTGAGTTGAGTCTTGGGGTAACACTGGAATAAGCCCAAGTCAAATTCTCTGCTCTCTAAGGCAGAAGTACAAGTTGAGTCTCGAGTCCCTGGGGTAAGATTGTGAGCCAAGTCTCTGAGGTGCAAAGTCAAGTCTCGAGCCTCTGAGGTTCAAGTGCGAGTTAAGTCTCAAGTCTCTGAGGTGCCAGCCTAATCTTAAGTCTCTGCAGTGCAAGTTGAGTCTCAGAGATGCCAGCCAAGTTTTGAGTCTCTGAGGTACGAGTGAAAGTGTCAAGGCTATGAAGTATGAACCTGAGTCAAGTGTTAAGTCTCTGAGATGCAACTTGAGGCTCTGAGGTGTGAGTCTGAATTAAATCTTGAGGTGTGAGTCTAGAGTCAAGTCTCAGGTGTGAATCTGAGTCAAGTCTTGAGGCTCTGAGAGACTTGACAATGGAGTCCTCTGTTTTATAAGAATAAACAGAATTATAGTTAAAGAGAAAAAATAAAGACGAGAGAAAGAGAATAAGAAAATAAATGAATATTGCGTACTACTACTACTACTACTACTACTAATAATATAATAAATACTAATAACACATAATTGTTCTTGGCTACTAAGTGTGTTTTCTTAATGTCTTAGGCCTAAAATGTACTGAAAATGGCTATTGGTCCCCAAAATCCTTGCTTTTGTGGTCAGGACTGTGATGTTGTTTTGAAAAGTTATCTATTCTCTAGAACATTCGCGATACATTCAGTGCTGAGTAGACTTCAAGTAGCTTCTGGAACTGTGAGAACTCAGAGAAGTTTATAGAGCTGTCTAGAATTCTCTAGAACTTCTCAAGAATTTTTTAGAACTTTCTATAACTGTCTGGGATTGTCCAGTAGTATACTAACAGTATAAATACATTTTGCGAGTTGAATCTCTGAGGTGCCAGCCAAGTCTTGAGTCTCTGAGATGCAAGTCGAGTTTCTGAGGTGTGAGTCTGAATTAAGTCTTGAGGTCTAAGTGTAGAGTCAAGTCTCGGGTGTGAATCTGAATCAAGTCTTGAGTCTCTGAGATGCAAGTCGAGTTTCTGAGGTGTGAGTCTGAATGAAGTCTTGAGGTCTAAGTGTAGAGTCAAGTCTCGGGTGTGAATCTGAATCAAGTCTTGAGTATCTGAGATGCAAGTCGAGTTTCTGAGGTATGAGTCTGAATTAAGTCTTGAGGTCTAAGTGTAGAGTCAAGTCTTGGGTGTGAATCTGAATCAAGTCTTGAGTCTCTGAGATGCAAGAGACTTGACAACTGAGTCCTCCAGGTGTAAGTCTAGTAGTATACTGCTAGTAATATACTAGCAGTATAAATACATGTGCAATAAAAGTGCCATTTTAGTTTATGTTCCAGCTGAGTAAGTGGATAATGGATACAGAGCAACATACAATTTAGATGGAATCAAGAGGCTGCAGCATCTGGCAGACGCATTCTGCTACGTATGTGACCAATTTATCAAGACAAGAGCGAAAAAGTACTTTGTGAAAGCATCTGCTGAGATGTGTTAGGTCTACAAAGCATACCCCGGCATGCCTGTCAGGGGTCAAGACTAGCCGTGGGCTCCTTATTTCATGTGTGAGAACTCCAGGAAAACTCTTGAAGGTAAGGTGGACTAGTGCTGCTCACTTCATTGAAGATTAAAAGCTGTTATTAAGAAATTTGTCACAAACAATAAGCTGGTAATATCTCAAAATAACTAGAACCAAAGTAACAAAGCTCCAACCAGCACCCTATACCCCCATACTCCCTCCAAACTACTGGAACCTCTATTAGAAGTCTGTTTGGATTGTGAAGCAGCTTGCTACATGCCAGACTCTGAATGGAATTCTAATGAATGCTTTCTAAAGCAGATTGCCTTGTTTTTGCTGCGTGCTGCGTGTGCGTAGTCCTCCCTGCATGCAGTCGCTCTGTGCGCTGTTTACTGGCTGCTGGGAGTAAACGGCAGGCTCGCTCAGAAATGCGCTTGGCTCAGTGATGCGAAAGGTGAAGATGCTGAACAGCAGTGATAATGAAGAGCAAAAACCTGCAGAAGCAGGCAGACCTATAGAAGTGGCGATAAAACAGGTACTGGGTAAATAGAGCATGTAGAGATGACGCAGGTAGTGCTAAAGTAGGTAGACCAGTTGGAGGTAAAGCTGGTGGAGGTAAATACGTTGGTAAAAAGATGGCAGAGAAAGAGATGCAGGTAGATGCAAAACAGGTGAAAATAAATTATGGGGAGATAAACGAGGCAGAGATAATGCAGGTCAAGGTAAAGCTGAAATAGATACTGTAGAGGTGGAGCAATTACAATACAATAGTTATAAGTAAAGTAGGTGATGGTAAAACAGGTAGAGGCAAAGCAGGTGAAGGTAAAGCAGGTGGAGGTAAATAGGGTGGAGACAGAAAAGGCGGAGGTAGAATGTAGGTAGATGTAGACCAGGTGAAAGTAAAGCAGGTAGAGGGCAAGTGGAGACAGACAAGGTGAAGGTAAAGAAGGTGAAGGTAAAGAAAGTAGAACCAGAGCAGATAGAGGTAAAAAAAAGGCAGAGGCAGAAAATGTGGAGGTAGAGCAGGTGAAATACAAAAGGTGAAGAAAGACAAGTAAAGTACCTGGAGATAGAAAAGGTGCAGCAGGTGAAGATAAATAGAGGTAAAGCAGTTAGAGACATGAAAGGTGGAGGTACAGCAGGTGAAATACAAAAGGTGGAGGATGAACAGGGAGAGTGAATGAATGCAGATAGAGGCAGAGCAGGTGCAGGCAGACAGAAGTAAAGCAGGTGTAGATAGAAAAGGTGGAGGTAGAGCAGATGAAATACAAAAGGTGGACGGAGAACAGGTACAGGTAAAACATGTGGAGGTAAAGCAGGTGGAGACAGACAAGGTGGAGGTAGAGCAAGTGAAATACAAAAGGTGGAGGAAGAACAGGTGAAGGTAGAGTGAGTAAATATAGGTAGAGGCAGAGCAATTGGGGTAGAGCAGGTGCAGATAGATAGATGTAAAGCAGGTGTAGACAGAAAAGGTACAGCAAGCAGAAGAAGAGCAGATGGAGGTGAAGCAGGTGGGGAAAAAACGTTTAGGTAGAGTAAGTGAAGGTGGAGCAAGCAGAAGCAGAGCAGATGGAGGTGAAGCAGGTGGAGAAAAAAAAGCGAGTAGAAGCAAAACAGATGGAAGTAAAGCAGGCAGAGACAGAAAAGGTGGAGGAAGAGCAGATGAAAGTAAGGCAAGTAGAAGCAGAGTAGCTGGAAGTAAAGCCGATGGAGACAGATAAGCTGGAGACAAAGAAGCTGGAATATCGAAGGTGGAGGTAAAGGAAAAGAAAGTAAAGCAAGTAGAAGGAGAGCAGGTGGAGATAGTATAAGCAGTTTCATTACGACATGATGACGCCAACCCTCAGCATTTTTCCCTTTTCACTGGAGAACTGAGCTAGGTGTTTTATGGAGAGTGGTGAGGGGGGCTCTGTTACAGTAAGCGTTGTGTCTCCCTCATTCAGTACAAATATTCAGATAATACTCAGATGGTGTGCCTGAGATATTCATTAAAAATAAATCAAAGCAAAATCTGGTTTTCATCAGTCGCAGAGCTCTCTTTTTATCTCTGTGTGGTGGTATATGCGCATGTGTGTTTGCTTGTATGCTTAAATAATGAAAAGCGCGAATGAAATGGTGTGTGGCGCAGTGGTTGGAGATGCCGGCTATAAATTGGGTCAGGGTTCAGTCTTCTCTGTGTTGCCTGTCAGCAAGACATTCAGGCAGTTTCTTCAGGCTGCTGTTCCTGCAGCTACTGAAAGCTTTTACATAGCAGTGGCAGCAGCTAAGCGACTAAATGCAAGCACGCTGCTGTACAGGGAGATGCAAGGAACGACCCCAGCCAAGATTCGTTCAGAAACAAAACAACAGTGGAACCTTACATTCTTTCTTATATCTGCATTCTGACAATGCCATATTGATAGCAGCGTCTTGCGTTAGGTTCCCTTTCTTCCCTTACAAGAGATATCATTCCATTAATTCACGTTTCCGTACGATAGCGAGCCCTGTCGTCAGCAGATAACTGGCTGCATTGTAGCTGCCACAAATGCCTTGGTTTATCGGGACAGAGAGCTTCTGGGGCTGTTGGGATTGAAAGCGTCACCTTTCCCCAGATTTTCTTTATTCCACACCAGCGCTTACACACACACATACACACATATCTGATATTTACTCAAGGCTTCCCTGGCTCTGGCATGTCTGGGCCCACTTCAAACAGGAAAAAATACACAGGACAAAACAAACGCTGAGCTCCCGCCGCCTCATTTTAATTGAAATGAAAAAAAAAAAAAAGCACGGATTCATAAACATGTTCTGCTGTGGCAAACAGCCCTCCGCTGTGTTTGCAAACCATACAGAAACATGGCTGTTTTCAATACCCACATAGAGCGCATTTATGAAACTAACGTCTCATTAGCAACAATACATTCTAAACCCACATGCTTACATAACACACAGGTTTATTTTTATACACTGTCAGGATGTGTGACATATATATGCTTAGTCATTACGTACTGAAACAATATTGTATTATATAGGCTTTGACATTCATACTTCTGAATATTGTGTTTTTCCTAAATATATGCTCATTCCAAATTTAATGCCTACAACATGTTCCAACAGGAGCATGTTTACTGTTGGGCTATGTTACCTTTCCTTTTCCTTGCTATGTAAGTCTTCAGCAATGCAATAATATAGAGCTATTGTTGTCACATTTTGAGCTTAAACAGAACCTATTAAACACTGTTCATAATTTTATTTTGGTCTACTAGTATAGATTTAAATGCTTCAATTCTGCCTGAACATTTTTCTCATACATCTGTATTCAATCTCTGTCTGAAATGCTCAGTTACAGCTTCTATGGTTTTAAGTCTGCCCCACCAATGAACCCAGTATGGTCTGAGTTGTCAACTCGCCCACTCTGTTCTGACTGGCCAACTACCAAAGCTACAAGTTCTGCCCTCACACCGCTGTGGGTATTCTTACAATGTTGTTGGTTCTGTTGTTTCAGTTCGAGCCAAAATCCCATTCTGAAAGTCATGTAGAATAAGCTTCTACACCTGATCCACCTTCACAAGCTAGGCTGGAGCAGGGTGGCAAGTTTTTACTGTTTCAGCTCTCTGTATGTTGTGTGAGGGTGTGTTGAGCTTGCCAGTAGGCGGGCAATAAGGATTGCGTTACGAGATGATGTCACCTTGTAACAGAGAAAAAGGGGTGGAATCTCACTGAGGCGTTTCATGCAGCTGAGAAAAGAGTTTCTTCTTTGTGGCATGTAATATAACCGTTTACATCCATTAAAAGCTACATAACACACTAAAGGGAAGGAAATAAGAAAAGCATAAAAGGTCTCTGCGTCCTCCACTTTCATTAAAGGCACCTACATGCTGTGATTACACAGCTACGCTGTTGTAGCACATTCAGAATGTATGCACCTTGGTCATGCTGAAATAAGCATAGGTGTCCCTGAAAAAGACGGCATCTAGAAGGCAGCATATGTTGCTCTATAATGTGCTTATTGTTAATGGTGCTTTCACAGGTGTGCAAGTTACCTTCGAATATACCCCATAGCAAGACAGACCCTGGCTATAGAACCTTATGCTAGTAACAATATGGATGGTGCTTTTCTTCTGTGGCCCAGAGAACTTGACATCCATTATTGCTGTTTTTGTCTCATCAGAACACAGCACAGGTGCTTCAGTCCATTTCAGAAGAGTACTCAGTACAGATGAATAAACACTTATGAATAAATAGCACTTAAAGCTTTTACTTTTGGGAGACAGCAAAGAATCAAGCTCCATTAGATTCTCAGATCTGGAAAAAAAGGTGTTTCTGTTCATCCTTTCACTGTAAGAAGATATCTCAGTGCTATGGGTCTGAAAGGATGTGTAGCTATCAAGAAACCTTCACTGAGAAAAGTTTGCAAATCAAAAAAGCTGTCGATGTTCTCAGAACAATGAAAAGAAGACCAAAAAGTGTCCAGACCTCAACATCATTGAATGTGTTTGGCATTACTTTGATCGTGAGAAGCGGAAGATGCAACTGGTGGTGGTGGGCTGGAGGTTAGTGAACTAGCCTCATGACCAGAGAGTTACTGGTTTGATTCCCTGAACTGACAGGACATGACTGAAGTGCCCTTGAGGGCATCTAATCCCCAACTGCTCCCCGGGCTCTGTGGATGGGGCTGCCAACCGCTCTGGGCAAGTGTGCTCACTGCACCCTAGCGTTTGTGTATGTGGGTGTTTCACTTCACGGATGGGTTAAATGTGGTAGACAAATTCCTTTGTGTGCAAGCGCAAATGGTTCTAAATACTTTAGAAGTGTGAAAAATAGCTTTGGAGATTTCTTTAAAATCTGAAAACCAGTTTCCTTCAACTAACAAACCCCATAATAAAGTGTGGACACACTAAAACCAACCTGTTTGGTTTTAGAAACATAAACACGTAGCTTAGAAAAAGGCACTCTTCAAAGTCAGGTCCATTTTGTTTATCCTGACATTGAAGGTTAGAGTCTGTTTTCCCCTGGCATGGCTACAGAGTCAGGACATGTGTCTGCGTTTCCTGAAGAGAAGGCGACGTTTTAGATCACCTTGTCTTGGCATTGGGTTGGAATCTGTCAATGCAAACCACAGAAACATCCCTACGCTCACGGTTAGATGCTCATTCATTCACTGTGAAAGCATGGGTGATTTTGTGGCCACTGCTGTCCAACAGAGGCCCAGGAGTAAACAGCAGATGGGCCGTGTGTGCCAAGCTCCTCTCCCCAGCACCCCTCACACCAGAGCCACTGCCTGGGTAAAGTGAGATGGATTATCTGCGTGCTCTCTGGCAGGACAAGCACGGTAATTCTGTGATTAGATATTCAGGTTCATTCACAGGGAAACGCTAGGCTGGAAGTCAGCCTCCCAGCCACAAACAGGCCTTAACATTTGCATTTGTCTGCCTTGAGAGAAAAAGAAAAACACTGCATATAGTGTACTCTTTAATGCTACGAGATGTGCATGGAAAATGCGAGTGGGGCTTTGTTTGTTGACAGGTTGAATTTTACCCTGGTCTGTGCATGTGTATGTCTTTATTAGAGGGATGCTGATTTGTATATAGAAGGGGATACTGCTGGTAAAATGAGGGATGCATAGTGAGAAGCGTGTGGGTGTGCATGCATATCTGCGTGTACACTCGCTGCCGACTTATTTATTTATTTATTATGTTATTATGTATTATTTATCCACAGAAAATAAATGAAAGGCATTGGCTAGAGGTGTAGAGCAGTGGATCTGCAATTACTAGAGTGACGGAGCTCTGTCCAATATGTCTTGGAAATGCATAAGAGTGAAGATTGTGATCCAGAACTAGTCTTCCAACCTCAGCAGCTAACTTTACTAATGCTGTAGTGGGTGAATGCAATCAAATCCACACAACAATGGTCCAGCATCTAGAGTAAATCCTTCCCAGAAGAGTAGATGCTCCCTTTTAATACCCTCAATCTCAGAAGAAATGTTGGATGAGCAGATGTCTTCAAATGTTTGGACATACAGTGAAGGTACAGACTTTAGCCCATCTGTTGTTTATTCACATATCATGGATGCATATCATTCAGCCATTGATCTTAGATGTAGTAGTTTGCATTATTTGTTAACTATTTGTTAAACCCTATTTATTATTTATTTGGTTAGGAATGAGATTAACTGAAGTGTGGCCCCACTGAAAGTCCTTTAGGATTTAAGGGGCAGGCTTGGCAGTGTGGATTCAGGGACTCAGGAAAGAGGATTCAGGAAAGAAAGGACACCCTGAACATGAATTAAACTGAATTTCATTTACAGATATGACGGAATGGCAGACGTTCTTATCTAGAGAGACAGTCTAATCATATTGCACGGGAAAGCAAACATAGTGTTTTTTCCCAAGCCAGCCTAAAATATTCTCATTTCTAACTGAGCATGGAATTGTATACCAATCTCCAGCTTACAGGGCGGTGGAGAAACTACTGGGGACTTGCATACGTCGCATAGGAATTATTTTGTTTACAATAATACAAACACTTGATTTAACAAGTTACACTCACCACTGCACCCAGAAGGAATCAACCGACAGGAATAAAACCTGGTAGGTAGGTTTGACATGCGAATGATTCAAGTTTCACACTTGGCTGGGCATGTGACATAAGCGAGGATGGGCTTTATCGCTGTACCTGACTGACTATATAAGGTCGTCCTGTTGCGTGTGCTTTCCATTCTGCTCGTGCTGTTGTGTTGGTAGCATCCTTTGCAAGCGAAGTATGCCTCAGAGAAGAGTTTGAAAGCAATTTGAACAGCTGGAAGAGTTAGAGAGGGGTTGCATTGTCGGGCTTTGGGAAATGAGATGGTCATATCAACATATTGTGCACCATACCAGTCATGCGGACACTAAGATAGCGAGCACCAGCGGCATGAAGAAACTGGGAGACCTACAAAACCACAGAGAGAGAATCGTTGAATTGTCCAGCATGCACAAAGTGACCCAACAGCCACAAGTGCAGACATTCAGTGAGCAGGGATGCCCTCCATGTGTTACGACGACTGCCCTCAACACGTCAACGTCACCAAAGACTGCAATGGTGTTGCGCCTGACTGTCAAGGAGTGACTCAGAATGGCAGTGAGTCATCATCAGTGAGTCCCGCTTTTGTCTTGGTGGAGACAACCAACAAATCCGTGTGTGGAGGCACCGTGGTCAGCAACAAGGTGAACGGTTTGTTGTCATGCGTCACATGAGAAGGCCTGGTGTCACTCCATCTCCACCCCTAGCACAAAATCTGCAGGGACTGTTTGAGAGTATTCAAACTGCATGGGGTGGATTATTGCAGGATAATATTAGGAACTTCTATCACTTCATGCTGAGACATCTGGCATGTTGCATTAGCAAACATGACGGCCTGATGCCAGACTAAGAAACACTACTTCTGTACGTGTAGCTCAATAAATATTGCCCATATCAGTCTAAATTTAGCATCATTTATTGTTCCTGGTAACCTTTATCTTCCTTCCCAATAGCACTGCAGTCCAACACTTCTTTCTGGGTGCAACTATTCTTTTGATGAGTGTAGCAGCATGTTTTACTACTGACATTTTGTTTGGTTGTTGTTCGAAATAACGACACTGATGTAAATTTACTACAATCTTAAACAGACATTCTCTATACGAGCAGTTTTTGCAAAATGTATCTAACCAAACAGAAGCAAAATAAAATATAGTTATACATAATACATATATAATATA
>CM067479.1:4612449-4635560 GCA_034552555.1 Semaprochilodus insignis
TAGTCTCTAAGTGCACAGTACAGAGCAGTGAGTGCTCATTTTCTGTTCTCACACACCACATTACAGCACATTCTACTCTACTGAATTCTCTTTGTTTTGTCTATGCTTGTTTCTCTCGGTTTTCTCAGATACAGCGGCCGCTTCACTTGTATACGGCCACGCCTTCAGAACCTTTCCGTTTGACATTTTACATTGACTCGCTCTGAAAATATTTTGGCAGAACAATGATTTTTAGCAGAGAATCAATAAACAATATTTGTGAAATTTAACATTATATTTGGTTAAATCTCTAGATTGTAATGATTTTTTTGTGGTGAATCTGATGATCTGATGACCCCCTACTAATACCAAAATGACCCACTGGGCAACCATGGCCCCAAGGTCAAAATACCACTTCAATAGGCTATTTCAAAGACAGCCAAAGGCTCACCAAATGTGGGCCAAACCACTGTGGTTTATGCCAATGAGAAGCTAGAGAATTATGAATTCTTAAAATAGGAACTTTAAGGTTTCTTCAGTAAAGACAATGGTTTTATATAGAACCATGAATCCTCAAAGGACTATTTGCATGCTTAAACTGTCTTTTTGCATGGTGAATTGCTTCTTCAGATTGAGGGAGAACGTGAGTCTATGTGGAACCTTTTTAAAAACAATATAGCACCAAAAAGGTTTAGCTAAGGTTACAATAGCAACCTTGTAACAATAGAAGCACCCTTTTCGGTGCCATGTTGTCCCATAGCTTTTATAGTGAGGAGCACTAACAATCCCACAGATTGCATTTTCAGCAGGTTTCGGCCAATGCCCTGACGTTCAAGGCCAGTTCTTGAAGCTTGGCAACCCAACCCAGCCCTGTCCTGGCACGTTTGTACTGGACATATGCATGTGAGGGCATGGTGCTGGGGGAACACATGGAAAGGTGCAGATCAGGGCTTGGACTCCTTATGTAAGCATGTTCACACACACTGGGGGGCCGAGGTAAGGGCCCTCTAGCCACATGCCCTCGCTCCAAAGGCAGAACGTGCACAGCAGGGGACCTGTACAAGCAGGAACTAGAACAGCACTCATGCTGGGAAAGACTCTCCCTACGGGGGCAGCAAAAGGACAATGAAAAGCTAGGGCATCTTTCTAGCTCAATAATATCTAACAAATATCTGAGCAACCTCAAGGCCTATATGCACCAACAGGAAGCATTTCAGCCTCCCCTCATTAAAATGTAATATTTCAAGCTGTGCTATAATTGACTGTAATTGCACACCTGCCACCATAAATAATGAATCAAATCATGTGATAAACCACACTTACCCATGAACACTTGTAAGGGTGTAAAGTGCTTGCTTAAAATATTTCATACATGAATAAGAGGGTTTCCACATAATGTCTTGAATGAAATATTTATTGTTATGTTAGTCTATTGCATAATATAGCAGTTCTAATATAGTCTAATTTATAATTCTAGGACTATGAGAGTATATATATTGTATTATCACTATTATTATTTTATTATTGTCTATAAAACAACCAAAACTATCCATATAACAAGTTATTCCAATCTTTTAAATGGGAGTGTAAATATAGATTAAAATGATTTTATTTGGCAAGGTATCATTTTTGAGTAGGTTGTAAAAAAGTAGTTTTTAAAATTATTATTTTATAATATTTAAGTAATATTATTATAAACAAACTATTGGTTTGTTTTACTATGTGAAGTGTGCTATGTGTAAATGACAATGGTGTTATGTAAAAGGTTTCTGGCATTAAATGTTTGCTTGAGGATTTTTAGTTATATACAGGGCATGTGCTTTCATCCATATCGGGGAACTAGTCAGTCATATAGAACAGCACCTAAATAAAGGTGGCAACACGTACCAAATTATTTGATTCCGTCACCTCTGAGGAAAAGAATTCTTAATTTTACAAAGCTAAAGAATGTCAGCCATTACAAAGGCTGCCCACAACTAAAACCCCACTTAAGAGAGTTACATCTGAAAAGAGTGGAGGGGTAAGACACAGATTAAACAATGTGGAAGACTGCATTACCAAGATGAGCTGAGAAACATAAACTACAGTACCAGTCAAAAGACTACAGGCTCATGGTTAACAGTTCAAACTGATGAGGTGTCTGAAAACAGAACTATCAGGTTATGCCACATATCATCGCTGTCCGAAGCAAAACATGTATCTCCATTTTTGTCAGCGTTTACTTTTATGCATCATTTGAACACAGCAGCTGCTGTTTACATCGAGTCAAATGATGAATGGACCAACAGAAAAAATGGTCCAAAAAAGAAAGTCTGGTTCCATTGACTTACATTCAAATTATATTAGGATTAAATTTGTTTTTTGCCCTCTCCTGTAAAGTTACCATTTCAGAGATAGTTGTTTTTCTTTGGACAGGGATGAAAAACGTTTGATGTATCACAATAATATTATATTTTTGCCATAACGCCACCTCTAATATATATTTTCTCTTTTTTGCATAATGTAAAACCTCTATTTGCCCTTTCAATTTAGTAAAATAAATACATTTAATATAAAAGTTAAATATATTCATGATGGACAGACCAATAGAATCGGTTCAAAATTGCTTAGAAAAAATTCTGGTTATAATAATCTCTATTGCAAGGCGAGAAAGCTGTTTTAACCTCCTATAAAGTTTAATTTTGGAGCTTTTTTAAGGTGGACTGCATAATTCCATGAATGCTATTTTATAGTTTGATGTCTTCACTTTTATTTTAAAGTAAAGCATTAAAATAAACATGAAGAGAACCTTCTATGCACATGGAACATGTCTGGTATGTTGCCATATTACTGAACTAACAAAATAAATTAGATTAAATTAACAAATTTAAGAAAATGAAGAAACTATTTGTAACAGATAAATTATCCATTGTGGTGCTTTGCGAAAGGATAGCCGAGCTCCTGAATAATCCAGTCTCTGGCTGTAACATACCTGCAGAGATGTGGAAAAGACCCCATGATATGAGGCCAAAATGCTGATGTGCTTCAGAATGAAATGGAGAATGTACACTGTTTGCTGGCACGCTTGGCTAACACTAAACACACTTAACATTATGTTATGTGCATGTATTGCTTCATAGTGAGAGATCAGTACAAATAAACAGACAGAGAATTTTGCAGGTTTATCTTAACAGACACCAAATTACTGTATTTGGAAACAAGATTATTGGGCCGAAGGTGCAGAGAAACATTTGAAGGGTCATTTGTGTACTTAACCATGCATCGCCAATCTTGCAGGACTGAAGTTGGCTGCTTTGAGTTGTTTATATATAAATATAATTAGTCTATGCATATAATTAATGTTGTGTGACAAACTGTGTCACCAAGTGTGGATCCGACTAACACTACCTTATTTAATGTCATGCTTATGGATGGAGCATACATTTTTGTGTGTCACTGTGCATTGCTTGTGATGTGGTAAATCTGGGGTGGCACATGGTGCCCCTGACTACACACTCATCAACCAAAAAAAAAAAATTGTGGCACAAATAGTTGCACCCAGAAGGAATCAACCGACAGGAAAGAAACTTGGTTGGCAGGTTTGACATCATGACACATGAGAATGATTCAAGCTTCACGTTCAGTGGCGCATGTGACGTAAGCAAGGACGGGCCTTATTGATGTACCTGGCTGACCCAACAGCCACAATTGCAGACATTCATAGAGAAGTGATGCTCTCCATGAGTCATCCTGTTACGGCCAGCACCATTGGCAGATGGCTGCATGATGCACACAGACGATATGGCACACTTAACACCACATCAACATTGCCAAAGTTAACCAGACTGTCTCAGAATGGCAGAAGGTCATCTTTAGAGTCCCGCTTCTGTCTTGGTGGAGACTGAATCCGTGTGTTGAGACACTGTGGTCAATGCGGTTTGTTGTCAAGCGTCACATGTCTAGAAGGCCTGGTGTCACTCCACCTCCACCCCTACTGCAAAATCTGCAGGAACTGTGTGAGAATATTCAAGCAGCATGGGATGGATTATCACAGGACACCATTAGGAACCTCTACAACTTCATGCCGGGCAAATACGGCAACCTAACACCATACTGAGAGACACTACTTCTGTATGTGTAGCTCAATAAATATTGCCCATATCAGTCTAAATCTATCATCATTTACTGTTTCCGGTAACCTTTATCTTCCTTCCAAATAGCACTGCAATCCCACACCGGGTGTGACTATTTTTTGACCATGAGTGTGTATTACTGTAAGTTATAAAGTACAATTATTTATTTACAGTCACTTTTTTGCCATGTTATAGACCTAAAAATATGATTACTGAATTTCAAGTTTGACACAGTTTGGATGTTTAATTCATGCTAACTTCATTCTACACTGCTTTGCTCAGAGAATATGGAATCATCTAGTAAAAACATTGACTTAAAGGTTTTGAACAATACAGAACATTACTCATTTTGTGAGTTCAGACTGTGTATGTGGAAAGGCTGATAGCTTGTAGCTAGAAGGCCAGACCCCTCTTGTAACCGTGGTAGAGTTGGGAACCGGAAAAATACGGGGTGATAGATTAGATGTAAGAGGGACTTCAGGCATGTGCCTCCCCCGAGACTTCAGTTATTACATAACTCCATTATGAGATTGTGTGAATTGTGTGATTTATTCTCCTTCTTCTATAACTTTACCATTTTGTAGGAAAGATGTGTTAGAACAGCAACAATAGCCAAGCTAAGCGAGTGAATGACTGCAATTCTTATGTCTTACTAAGCTTTTGGGGGACATTTTCTAGCTATCCAGCTGGCAAACATCTTCCCCAGTATTTAAAGATAAAATTGACTATCACAGCAAACTAGTTTTGGGTGAAGTGGCTTTTTATTTCTCTCTCCTTCTCCATCTCTCTCTCTCTAATACCTGTTTGCCCGAGGCTATCATTGCAGTAGTACAGGTGAGATTATATACCATTACCGCCAGTGAAACAGGGGAAGTTTAATGTCCCTGTGTATCTCCTGTCAGGATCTCCAGCTTATACACATTTAATGAGATTTGGCACTGAGCTGTGAGAGCCACTAAAAAAAGTCATTTAATTTCAATGCTTGCTGCATACAGTCATTGCCCCCATCCCCAGCCAAACGTATAAGCTCCTTAACTTTTATACAGTTTCCCTTTACTGTGTGCTCCTGGCACCGGCTGACCCAGTTACACAAACAGGTGAAGAGGCCTACTTACTACATTAATGGGCTTCGGCTGTTGAGAGGTGGCCATTAAATATGTCTGTCAACAAAGCTGTTCAGATTCGCTTCTTATCAACTTTTGGTTGCTGTGTGGTTTAAATGAAAGTCAACTCGGCGCATCACAATTCAAATATGCAAATCAGCTACTTGTCTTTGTGCTCCATACAATGCAGCGATAATGATGGACTGAAAAAAAGACTGCTGATTACAGAACAGGATGTATTTGAAAGTGAGCCTGTGATAAATCTGGAAAGCCGTGCTGGGCTGAGACGCTGACAAATGTCAAAGTCTTGTTCCTTTCTTTTCTGAATGGATGGGTCTGACAGTGGCGGGGGAGATCTCTCTCGCTCTATGGCCCGCCACGAAGCAGAGCGACACACTATGCCTCCAGTGTTCCGCCACAGTGCCAGAAATTTGCGCCACAGACCTCAAAGTCCAAACTCATTATGTGCAACACTGCTTCTCACCTGGGGCGAAGAGGGGCCCGTCTGCTGAGAGCAAGCTCAGACGTCCCAGAACATCCAGCAAGCCAGCCTTCAGAAACACACACTATTAGGAAATAAAGGTGCCAAAAAAGGGTTCTTTTCGGTGATTTATAAAAGAAGAACCAATTTTCAGTCACCAAAGATTCAGTGGGTTCAATTAAGTTTCTTAAAAGAACCATCCATCAGAACGGTTCTTTGGCGATACAAAGGTGGTTCTAGTACCCCTTTGGAATAACAATATTCTTGTAAAGCGTTTATGTATGGCTTAAAATTAGTTTATTGGTATTTATTAATTAGATCATAAATACACTATAAACCATTAAATTATATGTTATTACTAATGTGTTAATTATATGTTATTACTCAGCGTGCCTGACCGACATCAGCTCATGGATGACAGCTCACCACCTCAAGCTCAATCCCAGCAAGACTGAGCTGCTGTTCATCCCCAGCACTACGGGTCCTCACCATGATCTTGCCATCTCATTCGGGAACTCCTTGATCACCCCGACTGAGGATGCAAGAAGTCTTGGAGTGATTCTGGATGACCAGTTATCGTTCTCGGCTCATATAGCGAACCTGACTCGGTCATGCAGATTCCTCCTCTACAACATCCGGAGGATTCGACCCTTCCTCACCCAGGAGGCCACCCAGCTGCTGGTCCAGTCTCTGGTCATCTCAAGGCTAGACTACTGCAACTCGCTCCTGGCTGGTCTTCCTCTACGGGCCATCAGGCCCCTGCAACTGATCCAGAACGCAGCAGCTCGACTCATTTTCAATCTTCCGAAGTTAACCCATGTGACTCCACTGTTGCGCTCCCTTCACTGGCTTCCTGTAGCTGCCCGCATCAGATTCAAAACTCTGACGCTCGCCTACAAAGTCAAGAACGGACCAGCCCCTCCCTACCTTATGGCAATGGTGAAGAGTCGATCTGTACCTCGAGCCCTTCGAGCTTCAAGTACAGCTAGACTCGAACCACCATCCCTGAAGTCTCATGGAAGACAAGCGTCCAGACTCTTCTCTGTCCTGGCTCCCAGATGGTGGAATGAACTCCCATCTCTTCATAATGCACTTAAGTGAGTAAGCACTAGTAGAGGTGTAAGTTGTGTATGTACTTGTGTTGTGTTGCACTTATATTGCACTTATAATGACCTTTTCTTTTCTATAGGTGTGAGCACTGGGCTGGGGTTGCCAGGTAGTGCTCTTTTTGCTCTATATGTGTGTATTGATCTATCTAGGTATCAGCACTGGCCCCCTGTTCGGGCAGGGTCTGAGCTCAGGGTGAGTTTTAGGCTCTAAACTTCCTGTACTAGCTGGAATATTATCCAACGGAACACTAAGCACGGTTGTAAGTCCCTCTGGATAAGAGCGTCTGCTAAATGCCGTAAATGTAAATGTAAATGTAAAAATGTAAATGTTATAAACGCTTATTAAAACTTTGTAAAGTGCTTATGACTTAAGTATTAACCTTAATAAATTAATTTTAGTACCACTTTAGAGTAACACTATCTTTATTAAGGGTTTATGAATGGTTTAAAGTGAGTTTATTAGTGCTTATTAATTAGATCATAAACACTTTAAAAATATTAATAAGCAATTACAACACAAATAAGAAGGGCAACAGTGGGCTGCTGTTAGAATAATAGTGAACCCACATTTTCTTATACTGTTAAAACTCAGATTTTGGTCTTTTCTGATTTTAGGATGTATTTTTCAGTCAGCATTAAACATGTCAACTACAATACGCATTCATATTAATCTAATAGAACACCTCAGTTTTGCCCTTTTTATTAATGTGCAATAAATGCTTAGTAACACTTTGTAAATTGCTTATGACCTACTAACCACCTAATGAACTAATAACCATTAATAAACTTTTGGCACCACTTTAGAATAAGACTACCCTCCTACCCTTATAAAGTGTTTATGGGTGGCTTAATGTTTAATAAATATGAGTTTATTAATGTTTATTAATTAGATCATAAACACTTTAAAATCATTAATAAGCAATTACAATACACTGAAAACGAGAAGGGCCTCAGCAGGCTGCTGTGAGACTAACAGTGAACCCACAGTATTTTACACTGTTAAAGCTCAGATTTTGATGTTTACTGAAATTACCATCTGTCAGTTATTATTTTCCATCAGTCAGCATTAAACCTGTCTGTTCAAGCTTACACATTCGTATTCATCAGATAGAACTTAATTAATGTGTTATAAATGCTTATTAACACTTCGTAAAGTGCTTATGACCTAACCGACAACTATTAATCAACCAATTTTAAACCATCCATACACTCTTTATAAGGGTAGCTTTGTTGTAAAGTGGTACCAAGGTTGTTTTTGGCACCTTGAGGTAAAGTGTGCATGGGACCTGCTTTGTATAGCATGTGTTTAATACCGATTTATCATTGTCTCCATGGAAACGGAGAAAGGATTTCATATAAGAGCAATTTGCAGTGTCTGCCTAATCAAAATAAGTGAGGAATGTGCAGGAACCCTTGAGTATGCTCTGCTGCTCAATGATTAATGGCTTTTACTGACCATGGCCTTTGATCTTTTCACTTATAAACTAGCCTTCCTGGAATTGCATGAGTGATATTACGTGAGTGATGGAATATTTTCACTCAAAAGTCGCTAATAATTAGTGTCCCAATACTTTTGGTTATGTGTATATGTGTATGTTAGGCTAGTACTGGAGCTTATCCTAGCGCTTACTGGCTGGAGGGCAGGAAACACCCTGGATTCCCAGTTCATCATAGGAACAATTACTGTTGAATATAATGATTACAGTATGATTCCAAAGTTTGGAACAGTGGTATCTATAATGCTTTCCACTGTAACCCAGAATCTAGCTCCTGGTTTGCTCTGCATGTTAACAATTAACACAAAACCAGTTTAAGTCTTATGGCTAAAACAATCAAGAACTCTTGATGTGATCCTATAAACTCTCCTTCATATTTAATTAGGTAATGAAACATGATCTTGGATCTTATGGGAGGCAACGATGGGGGCACAGTGGGGCTTAAATCTCAGACGAAGGTTTTGCGCTGCGCCCGTATGAGAATTTCACCTCTATCTCTTTTGTTTGTGCTCATCATCTCTGTAGCATATTCCACACGCACTTCCTCGGGGCTGAGGGGGAGCGAGGCTCGGCAGAGTGTCAAGTGTCTATCAAATGTGGCATCTGCTGCACCAGATTTCCCATCCCTGTGAAGCACCACAACCCTAATGCATTTAGAGAAGATACGTGCATGTTTTCTTAATTTGAAAGGATTGTTGTAAAGTCTGCATAAATGACTTGCACATTTTTTATCCATCAGTATTAATTAATAACGAGATTATGCAGACCAGGGGGACAAACGTGTAGATCAGCATTTTTTATACTACCTGTTAATTTGTTGCTTAGAATAGCAGTCAGATATTAAGAATGATCTATTCATACAAGGGTTTTCTGCATTGAATGGACTTATTCAGTGACCAAACAAAAACAATTACGTTAATAATTTCAGTATAGCCTGGCTTTGTCTTGATGCAACTCTGCACACTCTTGCCATTCTCTCAAACAGCTTCATGAGAAGCCACGTGGATCCACCTGGGCTTTGATACTAACAGGTCTGAAGAAGTTCCACATGAGATACTGATACCTGAAATAAATTAATTCACTGTATTCTCTTTTACCTGGTCCCAGGTAAAAATTAGATATATTTTTATTGCACTAGAAATGTACTTTAACATCATCGTTTTGCATCCCAAATATATAAATATATTTTTAAATATATATCACTTAAGTGTACTTAATGTAAGTATATAATTATATTAATTACATATTTTAATGTAAAAGTAATGTACTTAAGTATATCTAAATGAATCTTAGTGGTGTCTCAAAACAGTGCAGTTAAGTACAATTAGTTCTATTTAAGTATATTTTTAATAGCACTAATAATTATATATTTGTGTACTAAGTAGCTTATTAATTAGTACATTAATCATGATTGCAAAGACGTATACTAACTGAAGTATACTTCAGTGCATTTCTTTTTTCCTGAGGTCATGAAATGGTTCTTGGCTTGGATGTACAAATGAATACCCTTTGCCTAGGGCTGAACATGTGGAGGTTCTCTCAACTTTACAAATATTCTTTACAGTCATCTGTAAAATGGTCTATTACTATACATGCATTTGATAGGTTCTTCAGGGAATGATTCTTGCTAACACCGGCTTGGTATGGAAGTGTTGAGTAGCTCCTGCAGGGGTGCTCTTATCAGGCAACATGGAGAGGATCCACAATAGCTCCATGCAGAGTCTCTACCGGTGTCCCACAAGGCTCAATGCTGGGTCCTCTACTGTTTTCTCTTTACACTCACTCTCTTGCCTAGGTAATATCCTCTTACGGCTTCCTCTACCACTGCTATGCTGATGACACTCTAATCCTTCTTTCATCGTCTGATACTCCAGTGGTTTCCACACGCAGCTTGCCATTTCTGCCTGTGTGACATCTTATCAAGCAGCAAAATACCTAGGTCCTCCACCTCCCTGGAAGTACAGGGCCCCATCATGATCTTGCAGCTTCACTGAAGAACTTTTGGCCATTCCGCCTTAAGATACACAAAGCCTGGACATAATTCTAGTTGACCAGTTACCATTTTCAGGCCAAGTTGAGTTCCACCCTAGCATGTGAGGACATGCAAATTTCACCTCCACAACATTTTATTTTTATAATATTTGAATGCTGCTGCTGCACCTATACCAGATTACCATAGCATATTGATGACTGAGTGCTGAAAAGCCAATTGCTTCTCACCTTCAATGTGCAGTTTGTTTTATCCATGTTGTTTTTCATTTGACCATTTTCAAGAAATTGCTTTAAATGATGTCAAAAATAATATGAAGAATGTAAAGAAAATGAATAGACATACAACAATAACTTTCCAGTCCAATCCAAATCATAATAGGATATCTCTCTTTTGAGACTTAATGCCAGCAGGACTCTTGGGGGATACAGTGCTACAGCAGAGAGTGTTTGAGTGAGCAAGTATAATTGAGTAGAATGGAGTTGGGGGTGGGGGGCTGGGGTGTTAGTGGCAACCGCATTAATTAGACCACAATTTTTTGTGCAATCTAAATAAAAGAGCATAATACAGAGATGTAATGCTTTTAGACAGGCAAGACTTTAAACATCTAGAGAAAGAGAGAGGGGAAGAGGGCAAGAGAGAGAGAGAGAGCAGCATTTTGACCTTGGTCTAGATGCGAGAGGCAACAGTATGGTTGAATACATACATTTTCTGCCATTAAGTGTAGCAATCTGTCTTACTGCCTATTCATTATTCCCTAGTGGAATGCACTCAGCATTATCATGCAGCCAGACATATACAGTGTAAATTAGTTAACGAGGAGGCATTTAGTTTCAGCAAACCACTTGAATGGGAATGAGCAGAATCACACTCTTTGTGCTTGGTAGGTGGATACTGTATAGAACTCTCGGGCAGGTGACTAGAAAGGCATTCTAGTACTTATTATACAACTACAAATTTGATGCTCCAGATCAGTGGTTCTCAACCCTGGTTCATTTCAGCTCAAGAAAGGGTTGTTAATGATCTGATTAGTTGGATCAGTTATTCTGAGAGCAGGGAAAGCAATAGATTTGCAGAGCATGGGGGCTCCAGGACTAACTAACTAATTATCTATCTATCTATCTATCTATCTATCTATCTATCTATCTATCTATCTATCTATCTATCTATCTATCTGTGTTGCTCAATCAACAAATGCAATTCTTAAAACTTCTAAGAAACTTCTTTAAAAAAGTAACTGCAATCTGATTTCACTTTTTAAAGACATCTTACTCTGATTACTTAATTTCTGTAATCTAATTGCATAATCCAGATTACATTCAATCCATAACTACCATACATGTTTGTTTGTTTTTTTATTTAAAAAAAGATATTGGTCATATTGGTCTTGACTGAATTAATTGAATTTCACATATAAATAATTGATACATAAATAGATAGATTATAAACTAGTTTTAAGACCTTTAACATGTCATTTTTTAAACCCATTTTCCAGATGTGAATTTTTACACGTACTGTAAATGTATATACATTTTTGCATGTACTGTAAAGTTCTATACAGTTTTATACACACGCATTTTCCAGGTGATCTATTAGAGCTAAGCCATTAATGGCACAGTTCACTCAAAAGAAGGGAAAAAAACACCTACAATAATGCTAATTTCTGCTAGCGGCATTATGGGATTTTAGTAGGATGTTAACATCAAGCTAATGGAGAATAACATTTTAAATTAAACATGGACATTTGATGCCGGCCATTCTGTGTTTTATTTTCAGCTTGTAATAGATATATTCATACATATTTTACTGTAATAAGTTGCAGGTTTACAAAGAGAGGAGCCTGGGAATAAAGCTCCCACTGATTTCCATTTCTGACTGAAATGCACTGGTTAGACTACCTCTTGCAGCATGCGAGTTGCAGCATGTGAGTCATCCTTTATTTTATGCATCAAATTTCACTGTTTTCTAATTGGTCAGAACTGTGAACTGCATTGCAAAAAGTTGCTGAAATAAATCAAGTTTATTATTATTATTGTACAGTGGCAAAGATTGTAGCTGTGGTCACATGAGCATATTCTACATTTGTGTGATCACATACTATTGATGTTTACTTGTGAACGCACACCAAAATGACATATGATCCCATGTGAATTAGATATCGGATCAATAGAACTTTCTGTTGGATCAAAAACCTGCTGATAAATACTATTCAGTTAAAAAAAGATATTCCATCAGCATGTTAGAGCACAGGAGCTGCCACTCAGTTGCTTGTATACAGTTCAATTCACGGACATCTGGAGTTTAAGGAGATACAGAAAGAGAGGCCACTTGCTTTCTGGGAAGTGTTCCGGAATGCCTCTGTATGAGTGAAGCGCCCCAGCTGAATTGACTGCGAGTCATGGCCACGTTAATAAAACATGTCAGGTCGGTAGGATAAAGCTGAGTGGCAATCGGGAATTTATTTTCCTCGCTGTACTCCCAGTCATGATTTGCTCATCGACTGATGATTGCGGAATTGCCTTTGTGCTGCACTGGAATGATCTGACCTTTAAAGAGATGAAAAGAGTTACGATTCTTTTGGCTATTCTGGTCACAGGCATGCTGAGGATCTTTCATGCCCCCAAATTTGGAGAGTCCCCCTCCCCAAATCTATGTATGTATATGTATGAACCTATATGCAGTAATATTTCCCATTGGTATTATATATTTATATAGTCATGTGAAGAAGATATGAAGGACAAAACATTAGTCACCTGAAATAGTGTGTAATACCTCCACGAGCACGCATGACAGCTCCTTAGCATGAACTGGACAAGTTTCTGGATGTATCAGTGTTCAGACACTCTTGTGTCAAAGAATTGAGCAGTTGGGCCAGATTTGGTGGATGCCTTCCCTGGCACAATTCTGAGGAGAATTTCATGTAGACTGGGATTTTTGCCACTGCTGGTAGACCTGTATGTCCACACGCTTCCATAAACCTGCAGATACAGCTACTTCCTTCACACTATGGCCTACTATGGCCACATCCAAACGCAATCACCCCTTTTAGCCACACATCAAACGAGACATTCACTGCACTGTACCACCTTTTCAAAATATATGAATCCCATTGCACACCTCCCAGGTATTTTTAGCCCCATACTATGACCTTAAACTATAGGGCCAAGAAGGAAAAAAACATTTGCTACTCACAGTTGAGATAATTTAGCACGAAGAAAGTGGCTAAAATGTGTGTACTTACTTTCCAACAGGCCAAACAAGAGATCTCAGTTTATTTATTTGTAAATAAATATTGGAAAGTCAAATTAGCTTTTTTATTCTATAACATAACATTTGTTATACATCACTTTAGCTCATAATGAAATACTTAGGTCCACATATAAAGCAGTTTAGTTTCTTTTTCATGTTCAAGAGTCCAAAAATGCTGTTTTAGCACTGAGTTTATTCAAAGAATTCACCAGGCTAACAACAGGCTTTCTGTAGGTGCTCAAAAAGGATAAAAACATTCAAAAAGGTGAACAAAGAATATAAAAATAATATAAAAACAATAACGATTACTGGTGCCAAAAAAATCAGAAAGAAAACTAAAAAGCAATTGAATTAAAGTAAAATCATAACAACAGAGCGAATTCTGATCCACTAAAGTAAGAGTCAGTCATTCTGAGCAAGGTTTTCGCCCTTCCAGTCAGGCCTAGGCTACTGGCCTTCCCAAAAAATGGCATCTCAAAACTCACCCGGCCTTCTCTGCCCTAAAACTCTTCACTCTCTTTCTGTTGTAGGGCTTCCAGATAAACCAAGAGCTCCCGGTCCTCAACCAACCGAGTTGGTTGAAGTCATGCTTGACAGTTCAAATCACCCTCGCTATACGTTCAGTTCAGTTCTAATAGAAGTAGTTTTATTAACACATCAGAGAGAGATACAAATTATACTCACATCAGATATTAGTGTGAGAATGGAAAAGTGAGAGAGGGATTGTTTGATGTAAATAGATTTAATGAATAAACAAATAAATAAATAAATAGATAGATAAAAATTCTGTGCACCATATCATCAGGAAATGTCAGAGACTATTAATATGTAACATCCGGCATGGCTTTCCGAGATGCTCCCGACGACTCCAAAAGGAGAGAGAGCTGCACTTTATCATGCCGGTGCAGAGCCACGGGTGATGCTATCTGCAGCGCTTGAGTAGATTCCATTAAACACGGCTCTGCTCTGTACATATAGCAAAGTGGAAAGTGGACACATCTTTGGAGCATGTGCAGAGAGAGAGAGAGAGAGAGAGAGAGAGAGAGAGAGAGAGAGAAATAAGTGAGTGAGAAACAAATAAGTAGAAAGGCTAAGTGAGAAAGAGAGAGAGAGAGAGAGAGAGAGTGAAGAGAGAAATAGAGAAAAGTAGAGGGAAAGAGGAAATAAGAGAAAATAGAGGTTTAGTAAGAGAAAGAAGAGAGGCTGAGTGTGTGTGTGTGTGAGAGAGAGAGAGGGAGAGGGAGAGAGAGAGAGGGAGAGAGAGAAGCAGGTACATGCCTGTACTGCTGAAAGCATTAGACTTCATCATCGTTCAGCCAGGAGAGCCTATCAGCTTCCCCACATTAGCCTACAGGCTGCAGGCTTGTGCTGGGGGAGATTAGGAGAGAGGCCAGAATCATACATCTGTCTGTGTGCTCCACTGACAGCGCCCAGAGACAGAGCACGGCAGAAGGGCTGTGGAGCGCTGTTCTCTGAGCCAGTCCCAGCCATGCACTTCCTCCAGCCCGTCCCATATAAACAGAATTCCCTCTCATACATTCACTGTTTTACACGTCTGCTCTTAGTATGTAATACGCTCATTCAGCTGTTCACTCAATTCAGTCTCTGGACTAAGGCACCTTAAAACACTATTATTTGAGATATCTCTTGCATGTACCTGATCTATATCACTGCACATACATATATCAAGTCATGTCATGTCAAAGTTTATTTATATACCACTTTTTACAACAGACGTTGTTACAAAGCAGCAGAAAACTTGGGTGCCATGCGCAAGCCAAGGTCAACAGTGACAAGGAAAAACTCTCTAAAGTGCAAGAAGAACAAACAAGATTCCTCCACTGGACAACACTGGAGTATCACCGATAACACAAAAAGTTGAGGGCAACATGATGAGGATAAGATTTTACAATGAATGTATACACTCAAGAGAAAAGCTTGCACAAATAGCTGCACCCAGAAGGAATGAAACTTGGTGGGTAGGTTTGACATTGTGAGACATGAGAATGATTCAAGCTTCACATTCGGCTGCACATGTGACGTGCCTTATCGATGTACCTGACTGACCCAACAGCCACGATTGCAGACATTCAGAGAGCAGTGATGCCCTCCATGGGTCATCGTGTTAGTGCCAGCAGCATTGGCAGATGGCTGTACGGCCCAGGACTATATGCACACAGACCGTTACAACGACTGTCCTTGACACCAGGTCAGCATCATCAAGACTGCAGCAGTGTTGTGCCAGACTGTCATGGAGTGACCTAGAATGGCAGTGGGTCATCTTCCCACTTTTGTCTTGGTGGACACAACCAATTAATCTGTGTGTGGAGACACCTTAGTCAGCGTCAAGATGAACGGTTTGTTGTCACACATCTCACGTCCAGAAGCCCTGGTGTCACTCCACCTCCATCCGTAGTGCAAAATCTACAGGAACTGTGTGAGAACATTCAAGGTGCATGGGATGGATTATCACAGGACACCATTAGGAACCTCTACAAGATGTCTGGCATGTTGAATTAGCAATGATGGTGGACCAATGCCATACTGAGAGACACTACTTCTGTATGTGTAGCTCAATAAATATTACCCATATCAGTCTAAATTGATCATTTATTGTTCCTGGTAACCTTTATCTTCCTTCAGAATACTGTTGCAATTCAACACTTTCTTCTGGGTGCCACTATTCTTTTAAAGATGAGTGTGTAATAAAGAAAACAGTCGGAACAGAAATATGTAGATTAACCAATGCTAACTGATGACGACTGTTAGAGGCCTATCAGAGAAACAATAAGAAACTATGAATGTCAGTAGAAAGCATATATTGACGATCTCCAAATATGATAAGAGCTCAGAGTACTGTGAGGCAACGTCTATGATTAGAAACTTCGTGAAGCGGTTGCTGTCACACTGAATGTGACATGACAAAAACATGAAAATGTGAAATAAATTACTTTTTTAAAACTTTACACATCAAATGCAACACAATTTTTTTGAGGACTTTTACTAATCTTTTCACATCAGAAAAAGAGACAGACAGACAACACCTATGAGATACGTCCTTTACTTCTCACAAAACAGGCAAACTGTCACACCGTGCAGGATTTCCAGTGTGAAAAGCAGAAGGAGATTAGGAAGTTTCTCCACCTCATTTCGAGAGCTGAAACCTTTTGGAGATTCTGATCCTTTTAGCTATATAAAAAAGTTCTATTTGATGAAAGGACAGCTGTTCCGTCAGCTCTGCTCTTCTGGGAAGACTTTATGCTAGTGGTTGGAACATTGTGATATGCTAAATGTGATATGCTAACCAGTTTGGTTAGAGGAAGGGAAAAGCAGTAGAAATAAGCAGTATTTAGTAGAGGTGGACAGTAAGGTAGTAAATGTAATTGGTTACATTAAGTACTTCTTTACTTAAGTATTATTTTAGTGTGTATTTACTGAAGTATTTCCATTTTGGGTGACATTTTTTAAATCAAATCAAATCGCGAGGCCAATCATTCTCTAAGTAGAGAGCTTTTGAGCCATTTTGTGCCATTTGTGATTTTTCACACAGAGGAATTTGTATTCCGCATTTAACCCATCCGTGAAGTGAAACACCCACATACACACACACACACTAGTGAATACACACACAAGGGGGCCGTGAGCACACTTGCCCGGAGCGGTGGGCAGCCCTATCCACAGTGCCCGGGGAGCAGCTGGGGGTTAGGTGCCTTGCTTAAGGGCACCTCAGTCGTTGCTGTTGATTCAGGGAATCGAACCGGCAACCCTCCGGTCACAAGGCTAGTTCCCTAAACTCCAGCCCACGACTAGTTAACAACTCCACTACATTTCAAAGTAGTTATTAAGAGACATCTATCCGTCCTTTTGGCTTATATGTACATGAAAACATGTCAAAACAAAAGAAGTGTTTAGCGAGCCCAACAATTAGGGTATAGCACTCACTTTGTTTTGAGCTTGTTTTGACCTGTTGGACAGAACTTGGTTCTAGCTAATGGAAACTGTTCTCCTTCAGTGTTTTGTGCTTATGATCATTTGAATAGATGTCAGAGTCAGACTAACTAATGACCTTCTATAAAAAGACTGGCGGACTGACAGTGACACTAGAGCTTCTTCACCTAAACTGAGCTGATTAAGAGTCTTGTTGCAGAATGATAATAGGACATTAGAGCCATAATAAATCATGCTATCTCTACTTTAACTCAAGTACATGGTTTGTCTACTTTGTAAACCGCTGGTATTTAGCTAGGAACAAACACAAAACTAAAAATGTGTCTTAAATTCTATGCTCTCCCCTCATACACTGCTTAGAAACTTTTGTACACCATTACCTCACTCAAGCTTTAAGTTTTTAAGGAGCAAGTCAGAGTTTCCTGTGAACATGGTTTGAATTTGAAGCTGCAGATATGGTCAAAAGATGCGCCTGGGGGGCCTGTTAAAGCACGGCCCAATAGCCCAACAGAGCAGAATCTGTTGTTTTCTACCCACATGTTGTTTCAAATGAAAAGTTTGACAAAATGAATCAAACTTCCCATCGCTACAGATAACAGGCCCTGTTTGCAGTCAAAACAATCTCTGATATAAAAAATGTAGGATAGTATATACAAGTAAGGAAACAAACTCTAGCCTCCCGTGTGCAGAAGCTGTGTTATCCATAAGCAAGATTAAATACTTAAATGTTAGAGTTTATATTAGTAATACACTCATTGCCAAAACATTGTTGCACCCATAACAAAGTGTTGGATTACCTTTTTGGAAGAAAGGTAAAGTTTACCAGGAACAATAAACGATGATAAATTTAGACTGATATGGCAATATTTACTGAGCTATACATACAGAAGTAGTGTCTCTCAGTATGGCATTGGGCCGCCATGTTCGCTGACGCAACATGTCAGACGTCTCAGCATGGAGGTTCCTAATGGTGTCCTGCGATAATCCATCCCATGCAGCTTGGAAATTCTCATGTAGTTCCTGCAGAGTTTGCCTTAGGGGTGGAGGTGGAGTGACACCATGCCTTCTGGACAGGAGACGCATGACAACAAAACATTCATCGCTGACCACGGTGCCTCCACACATGGATTCCTTGGTTGCCTCCACCAAGACAAAAGTCCCTCCATGACAGTCTGGCACGACACCATTGCAGTCTTTGGCGACGTTGATGAGGTGTTAAGGACAGTCGTCATAACGGTCTGTGTGCATGTAGTCCTTTGTTGTGCAGCCATCTGCCAGTGGTGCTGGCACTAACAGGATGACTCACGGGGGGCATCACTGCTCAGTGAATGTCTGCAATCGTGACTGTTGGGTCAGTCAGGTACAGCAATAATTCTATATTGATATTGTAGTGCTACTAGCTCAGGGAACCATGGACGCATGACAGACATGGTCACGCAATAAGAGAATAGACGTTAATTAGTGATGGTTTTTTGTTATTTTATTTTTATTTTATTTTTTTATTTGTTATTAATTTGTGTTATTCTGTGCTGGGCTGTGTGGAGCCAATATCTATCTTTTAGTAGAGTTGTGAGGTCAAAATTAGCTGCTTGCTTCCTAAATATATCAGCCAGTGCTTCTCCGCTGCTGCTTTGTTCAATAAAAGAGCACTCATTTGAAGAAGTCATGTTTCCCATGTTCTACTTTAAGCTGACACCACAATATGATAACCTCATGATATTGCAGTAATATGTTTTGCGATGCTGTATTGCTTTGTGTAGTGAAGCTGTTTGTGGTCTGTATTATGTACGCACCAAGTCAATTCCACCAAGACAAATTTCTACTGCATGCAAGCGCACTTGGCCAGTACAGCGATTCTGATTCTAATTCTCATTCTGACTGTACTGTTGCAGAACAGAGGACAGGAGGCACGTAGATCATAGCTGAAACAGTATTGTGCTAAAAAACAATACTAGCTTCTTGGATATTTTCCACTCCTCCTCTTCCCTCTTCCTCTTCTGGGTCACACTCGCTGACTGACCTTGTGCATAGAACTGCATCTCAGCAAACTCTCAATGGCTGCTTTTAATGAAGGTCTCTCGGCTGTATTTTGCATTATGTATAAAGAGCTGCCTTTCTACTTTCCATTTCTCAGATTTGCATTCCAAGAAGGAAAACAGTTTTCTTTCTCTTTTTCCATTTTTTTTTCTCTTCTTAAAGCAGGTCGAGTGCATAATGAGGCACTAGATAAAGGCTACGTAATGTCTAGCGCCTCCTTTTTTAACCGTACGCCTCTCTGGAGGTCAAAGACGTGAGGCGGTGGAGCGTTGTTGCTCCAGCTCCCTGCTCTCCTGGGGCAGGCCGAAAGCAACTGTTCACCAAGCAGAGCAAACGCAAAACCTAGACAGTCTGCCGTTTGCAGTCTGCTATTACTGGTCGCTGCAGGAGACACGCGACTTTAATGCAAGGCCTTGAAATGTTTTATGAGTCATGTGGAATATCCATGTGCTGTACACAAAAGGAACTGACAACTACTACTGGCAAAGAACACATAATAATGGCAAAATGCTAGCCATAACGCGGAGGTGGGCTTGGGGGACTCAAACTGGCATGGCAAATTAGCCCAGCTGTTCTTCTCTCACTGTGGTCCTCAAATTGTGCCACCTAACTTTCTCAGGCTGTTATTGCAATTTTCCAAGCGTTACCAAAACAACAGGGAAAAAAAGCACAGCTCAAAAGAGACCCCCTCCTTCCCCTTCACACAAAAACAACTCAAAAGACCTTTTTCATGTCCACAAATCACAAGCGAAATCAAACCCGCTCTTGCATCAAAAGCAAGCTGCAGACAGTGAGAGTTCCTCAAAGAGAGCCAGTCAGTCCATCACAATAAAACAGGTGAGACATGTAGCAGTACAGGTACAGCAACATTCAAAGGTCTGGAATCACTAGTCATGCTGAAAAAGAGGTATAAACAATGTAAATGCATCCTCAATTATGGTTCAATATGGTTCCTAAAGGGGCATTCCAGCCCTAGCATTTAATATTTAATACTGTGCAAATATGTCATACAACTACTGAGAATGAGTGAGTGAAATCCGCTCACGTACAGGTTAATAAATACAAATGTGATTTAAGGCTTCCTAGCAATAATGTTAGCTATAAGTGTTAAAAAAAACAAATAAATGAATAAAGTATTAATTAATTCACCCATTTATCCACCTCAAACTGCTTTTAGTTTTTCAAAATTCCTCCCACCTTCAAGATACATCATCAGAAGGGGGGGTTTCCTAATCGTTAAACCAGAAAATCCCATTCTAGAGACTGCTGTGGCATCAACGTAGGAAGTGCATAGGCATGATTACACAAGTAGCAATAGTTAAATGCGGATGGCCTGGAGTGCCCTTTTAAGGTCCAATTGTGTACCTTAGAATGTGTACCCTAAATGAGGTAGTCAGGACTACACTGAAAGTGTTTTGTGAACAACAAGAAGTACAATAACATAATAGCGTAATATATTTTAAAGGTGCCACAGAATAGTACTTACATTGGCCTCTTAAGTCTTTACACCCCCATCACTTACAACAATACATACAACAATGGAGCAACAGTAATGAAGAAGGTGGACAAATCTACCGTTCCAGGCTGTGAAGGGGATTTAGGCACTTTTCATACCCTCTTCCAAGGAATAGAACTGTCAGTGGCTATTCGCCAGCTGCAGGAAAATTCTCAAAAATAAGCTGGCAAACAGGAAGACAAATATTTAACAAGATCCTGCAGAACCTATAATTCAGAGTTGTTAGGTTGATCTGCAAGCTACTAGTAAACTCCAAGTAATGGCTAATAGCATAGCTAACCAAACAGTATGTGGACTGAACTTACTTACATGGAGGTTCACTTTATTTTTCACGGGTCATTTAATTCATGTTGCTTCTGTGTGATCATTGCAGTCTCATTCATCTTCTAAGGCACTTATCCTTTATGGTCAGGTGTGGGGGTTGGGGGGTGGTGGGGATAGAGGGGTACTGGAACCTATCCCAGAGCTCATTGGGCGGAGGGCAGGAAACACCTTGAACAGGCTGCCAGTCCATCGAGGGCAGACACACAAACATACATACATACTCTCTCTCTCTCTCTCTCTCTCTCTCTCTCTCTCTCTTTCTCTCTCTCTCTCTCTCTCTCTCACACACACACACACACACACACACACACACACACACACATACAACACCTACAGGCAATTTCCAATCAGAGCAGAGCTCATCAGTTTATTCATGAGCTCATCATTAAAGGCAAGAGACCAAATCATAGGGCTGTAATTGGGCATCTAAAATCATATCTGGGATTTTTTTTACCCTGACCAAAGTCACATATTTTTTATGTAGACATCAGAGAACACTTTAAAATACTGAATACATGCACAGGCACCTTTAGTTAGCTCTCTTTAAAATGATGTTTGCGTTATTTCAGGAAGTTGCTTGAGATATGCATTTTAGGTTCACACTGCATGACAACCTACATCTTTATATTACTGCAGATATTGATTTATTCTGAACAGTGATTCCAAACTTTTGAACAAAAGTATAGAGAAGCATCACACTTACCCAGTGGCTGTCCCGCTATGATCCGGGCATTTTCTCCTGCCACTGCGGCCCGAGCGTTGCGCTCGCTCATGTACTGGACAAAGGCGTAGCCTTTGTGCACGGAGCAGCCCGCGATCTTGCCGTACTTGGCAAAGATGACCTCGATGTCTGTCTTCTTGACGATGGCTGTGTTGAGGTTGCCGATGAAGACTCTGGAGTTGAGGGAGCGGGGGTCATTCTTGTTGGTCACGTTGCTGGTCTGACTCTTACCAGTCATTCTCCTCTGCTGGGTCTCCTGAAGTACACACACAGGAGCATGCTTGCTTAGAGATTAGACCAAGGGTAACCTCAGAAATATGTCCTTAATGATAACGACATGCATTCTGTTCCAGTTTAAAAAGAATGTACATGGTTAAATAGCAACTATTCTGTGATAGTATCAAAATGGAAGATTCCTCAGGGAGGAGAATGGCTCAGACTGTGTGGGAGTTATTAGAGATGACTCATTTTCACTGCGTACTGTAGATGTAGCTTCTTGTTGTAACACATCTGTTTTTCTTCCAGGTCACTGAATACTATATTATATTATACTATATTATATTATAGCTTTTCATTTCATTGCCTGGTTTTCTTAACCCACTGAACACCACTGTCCCTTAGTTTTGTTCTATGAGGTCATTTGGAAAGCAAGTTGTCCAATTAACTTACAGTTGCTCTGCCTACTTATGCCTTCTTTCTTAGCAACTACTGCAAGGTTGCCGTTTTTACCAGATGCTTTAAAAAATCCCATTCAACCTTATTAGATGCTGCACTACCCAACATTTGTCAAAACACCTAAAAAATGTGTGCATCTGTATATTACTGTGATTGGTCATCATATCCACAAAGACAAAAGCGGGACCTGTCACTGAAGATGACCCGCTGCCATTCTGAGTCACTTTATGACAGTCTGGCACGACACCATTGCAGTCTTTGGCAATGTGAAGTGGTGTTAAGGGCAGTCGTAACGATCTGCGTGCATGTAGTCCTTCATCATGCAGCCATCTGCTAATGGTGCTGGCACTAACAGGATGACTCATGGAGGG
>CM067479.1:4638975-4651927 GCA_034552555.1 Semaprochilodus insignis
CTCTCTCTCTCTCTCTCTCTCTCTCTCTCTCTCTCTCCCTCTCTCTCCCTCTCTCTTGCACATGCTCACACATTTATATACTTTATCTGGTTGCACATATGTCCCATGAGTATTATACACCCACCAGGCATGTGATTAGGTACAGCTTTATCTATACTCATTGTCCATTATATCAGCTCCACATACAATTCAGGGGCACTTATAGTTCTACATTTGCAGACTGTCACATTTCACCTTGTTTTTTAATGGTCAGGAACCCAACAGGATCACCTCAGAGTAGGTATTGAATGGGTGGTGGATCATTCTCACCACTGCAGTGACACTGATGTGTTGGTGTGTTAGCGTGTGTTGTGATGGTGTGAGTGGATCAGACACATTAGTGCTGCTGGAGTGTTTAAACACTTGTGTCAGGTGCTGGACTGCATCCTGTGGGCAGCGTCCTGTGACCATTGATGAAGGTGTAGAGGATGATCAACACAAACTCAGCAGCAGATGAGCTATTGTCTCTGACTGCACATCTACAAGGTGGACCAGCAAGGTAGAAGTATCTAATAGAGTGGACAGTGAGTGGACACAGTGTTTAAACACTCCAGCAGCACTAATGTGTCTGATCCACTCACACCAGCACAACACACACTAACACACCACCACCACTCTGTGGTGGTCCTGTGGGGGTCCTAACCACTGAAGAACAGGGTATTAAGGGACTTACATAGTATGCAGAGAATCAGATGGCATACAGTCTGTAATTGTAGAACTACAAAGTGCTCTTATAGAGTAAGTGGAGCTGATAAAATGGACAATGAGTAGGTTGGCTGCATGCCTCTGTAAGAGGTAGCTGTAATTCAAATCTGTGATCATAGCAGAGCCCAAAACTGAACACTTCTGTACTTTGTCAAACTAGCCAAACAGCCAGCAGTTCTGTGTCTAATAAGCAGATAAAAGATTAGATTTTCAGGTTTGGTATTAGCAATATGGAATCTGTTGCTGTTAACTCTCAATCTGAAGTCCAAAGTTCATTGCCAGTGAAGCAAGCCTGAAACCTCAAAACATATCCATCACAGAGATAGATACATGGCACACATAGGTTTGCCCAACCAACTCTTGATGAAATAATGCACTGGTCAGCTCATACATGTATATGTGTCGGTGTATATATATATATATATATATATATTTATAAAATATACTGCAGCCATAGTTGGTTATCTGGTTATCTATTAGTTATCTGGTATCTATTATGATTCCCCTATTACTATGTGTCATATTGGAGTGTAATGATACAAAACAAATGCATAATTCAACCATTTTCTAAACTTTTCATTGACCTCTGAATGTTGCCGGAACTTATTTAACCTACAGAGCTCACTCTCATCGTCTCATTCAACTGCACTTCCTTCAAAGAACTACAAGTTTTCTTTATAAATTCACCTGCAAAATGTAACCTTTACACTGACTAACAAAACAGGATCTGTGCCTCTTACTGTCGGTCCGCTGCAGCAGTGGCCCTGAAACATGAAGATTACATCTATTTAGCTTTTACACTTAATGCCTGAATAATGGATCCCATACCAAGTAAATAGGATTAGTTGCCAAGGTAACACACAAACTGTAGAAATCCTATTGGCTGTGCACTCATGAGCTCAGTCACTCATGGAGACAGGAATTGAAAAATAAAATTTGCCCCGTTGTCTGCAGTCCGTCAGCCGCTTCCAGCTTGCCCTGGAGTCCCCCCCTCCTCTCGCCTCGCTTTCACTCAAGTGTGACCCTTGAGGATTACTCCCATCAATACAAATGACCCTTTTATACTGTTAGCCATATATATGCTTCATCAGATTACCACACACACCCGTAGTTTTACAGCAAAAGTTTGGGCACATTTTGTAGATTGTCTAAATGTAAGTAAGTGAACACATCCTCTACAGTGAACATAGTTCTGCACATTTTAATGCACAGCTGCTGTTTATTTATTTATTTATTTATTTATTTATTGTTTTGATTTAGTTTTTGCTGAGTTTAACATACTAAAAACAAAAACACATTATAAAATGCAGCCTGTGCACTACATATGTCATATTTGATATTTTTCATGTTATGTTAAACTTGGTAACTAAATATTAATCGTGCACTAAGATTTGCAAAGAAATCCCACATTTAAGTTTGTTCCCTGTAAATATTGTGTTAACTTATTATCATGTTATTTAAGTCTTCGCATGCAATTTTTTTTTCTTTGCATACAATTGTTGAGACTGTAATACATCCACATACAATATTTAAAGTTTTTTGGTAACAATATGGAGCTGTGTCATAGTAAAAACATACCAAGTGTTTTTAAATAATAAACTTCAATTATCTAGTCATTATATTCTCATGAAAATTGAATTGAAGTTCAAATATAAGGAATTCTGGTTTGTTAATTGAATCATAAGTTAATTCACAACACTATACAACTTTCTCAGTATACATAGAACATTCTAAAGGGTCCACAATGTTACAAGCACCACTGTATAACTATATGTAATAATAAACATGTATTACATATATATGAGAGTTCTATCCCTAACATTTACCTCAGGGCCCAAAAACAAATAGTTTTGCCCTTTTAGTGAAAAGAAATACAGATGAAGCTTTTGTGAAAGGCAGAGTTTCTTTGCTGGCCCTGTATGTAGGCCCTGTTCTTCTCTGGATTTCCTACATCAGACAGTTTTGTCCTGAAAATGTATGAAAGCAAACAAACAAACAAACAAACACCTACATTTTCTCTCTCTCTCTCTCTCTCTGAAAGAACTCCAGTTAACTTCATTGTAATATGTGTTCACTGAAGGTAAGTGCATTAGGAACTCATTATCACACTGTGATTCAAAGTTATTTCCAGGCCCATCCAGAGGCTAACTCCTCTTTGATAATCACTGCGATGTTCACGACAAACCTTCTTAAGCACAGCTCACTTCGCAGCCGCCCAAGACCCTGAGCGAGGGTTGTTCACTGTGACAGGCATTAGAGAGAGGGAGGTAGTCTGCAGGAGCGAGTGTGATACAGTGTGTCCTACAGGCACCTGAAAGCCGAGACTGTAATTATTACAGCTGTTCAGAAGCGTGGGTAGGACAGGGAGCAGAAGAGCTTTAATGTACTATGCGGTGTGTGTTCCTAAAACATACATCTCTTTCACCCACACACACACACACACACACACACACATGTGCAGTGATATTCACACCTTTACTGAAGCACTGATAGAACTGTTTGTGCATGCAATGATCCAGCCATACACCAAGTGATACCAAGCACTTATTTGTTTCCACAACATGTCAAGACAGAAGGTAATACAGTAAATATGTCTGAGACGTGATGTTGTGTATAAAAATAGGTATAATACGTAAGTAACTATCTATGTGTATTATGTCCCATATGATCTATATGCTATATATGCATTCATCTAAATATTATAACATCCTGGGTTACGTACCATATAAATATCTGTACTGATCAGACCCAACATTGAAACCAACTCCTTAATTCTACACTGTTTTTATCAGCTCCACTTACCATATGGGAGCATCTTGCAGTTCTACTTGCAGTTCTACTTTGTATGATTATCTGCATACTTTGGAATCCTGTTCACACAAGACTTCATCCCATTTTTACCATGTTCTTCAGTGGTCAGGACCACCACAGAGCAGCTATTATGTGGATGGTAGATCATTCTCAGCACTGCAGTGACACTGACGTGATGGTGGTGTGTTGTGCTGGTGTGAGTGGACCAGACACAGCAGTGCTGCTGAACACCTCAATGTCATGGCTGAACTGAATATAGTCCACCAGTGTCCTGTGGGCAGCGTCCTGTGACCACTGATGAAGAATACTATAGGATGACCAACACAAACTGTGCAGCAGCAGATGAGCTATCGTCTCTGACTGTACATCTACAAGGTGGACCAGCAAGGTAGGAGTGTCTAATAGAGTGGACAGTGAGTGGACACAGTGTATAACACTCCAGCAGAACTGCTGTGTCTGATCCACTCACACCAGCACAACACATCACCACCCAAATAATACCTGTTCTGTGGTGCTACTGTGGGGGTCCTGATGATAAAAGAACAGGGCAATAGGGGATTAAGAAAAATATGTTAAGTAGCTGATACAATGGAAAATGAGTGTAGATACAAGAAGGTGGTTTCAATGTTACGGCTCATCTGTGTATATTTAATAGAAATGTGTTACATATACACTATATGGCCAAAAATATGTGGACAGAGGTATGTGCACTGATCATCACACCATTATGAGCTTATTGGTCCTTCCATCCCAAACCATGGGCATTAATACAGAACAAGCCCCATCTTGTGGCTTTGACAAGCTTCACTTTTCTGGGAAACCTCTCCACAAACTTGTGGAATGTGCCTGAGGGATTTAAAAATAAAATTAGGTGAGGCCAATCATTCTCTGAATAGAGAATTTTTGAGCCATTTCTTGCCATTTGTCTTCCGGATTTAACCCATCCGTGAAGTGAAACACCCACATACACACACTCTAGTGAACACACACACACTCGGGGGCAGTGCGCACACTTGCCCAGAGTGGTGGGCAACCCTATCCATGGCACCAGGGGAGCGATTGGTGGTTAGGTGCCTTGCTCAAGAGCACTTCAGTCGTTACTGTTGGTTCAGGGAATCAAACCAGCAACCCTCCGGTTACCAGGCTGGTTCTGACGACTGCCTCCTCAATTTGTGCCCATTTGGCCAAATGCTGCACTTCACGTGTCTTGGGGGGTGCTAGCCTTCACTCACCCAGCTTAGTAGCATTGTGTGTATGGGGAAAACCGAGCTAGCATGCTTGTGGAATTGAACATGACTACATTTGCGAGAATAAATGTGTGGTAAAGGCAATAAAATCAGATCCGCTTTCCACAGAATAATGCCCAATCTAGATTAAAGCACTGCAGGACCTTGATGTTTATGCCTGCATGGTCATTTAGGAGTACACAGGTCAAGCTTCACCTCCTCCCTTCCTTCCGCTCCTCTTCCTCAGCTCTTCTGTGATTCGATAGAGTTGAGCAGTGCAATAAGCGGCCCACTGTTATTTAGGGCCTTGCACTGACACGCGTATTGATGGCAGTGGACAGAGAGGCGAGAACATTCGCAAATCAGCGGAGATGTGTTAAATTGCCTCTCTCGTCAGATAAATCACTTTTGTGGAGCGCTTGCGCGACAGCCCCCTCACACCCCCTCTTCCGCCCTCTCCCTCGCGCCTCAGTGTTTCATGTCAGGTGTTCGGAGTGAGGGGCTTTTGCCTGAAGTTAATTGATTTCATCTCCCCACTCTACCCACGGCCTCTGCTGTTTTTCTTAATTTACGGCCCCTGTAATGCCGGGTGTCCAGACCAATGTGAGCATGGCAGGAGAAACCTCTCGTGGAGCTCATGAGTGGAGAGAAAGAGGACACAGCGGGAATATGATGTTACAACAACAATGATAATCTAACTGAGGTCTCAATATTGCTCTTCTTTGAACTTCTACACTCCACTCTTCAGAGTGACAACACTTGTTTTACCTCTGCCTTCTTTTCAAATTAGCCCCTCAAAAAACTTCATTACCAGGGTGCACGTTACCCAAATCAGGTTGTGCTCTGCTAGTATGTCCTACAGTTTAATTACCTCCAATCTTTGTCCTTTCTGTTTTTTCCCCATAAGCATTTAGGCTCCTAAATGAAAGGAACTTCATCCATCGTTGACATTGTTAGCCTGCCTAATGTACTCCCACAAGCACATTTTTAGCATTTAACATGTTTATATATAGGCTATAGGTTTAATAAGCTCCTTCATGTTAATGGCCACAATCCCTTGGTAGATCCAGATGTTAAGTGCACACTTCTATAACCTAAGAGCAATTCAGTCAGTTTGCATTGTTTTGTTTCATGTAATTACTATAAGCCAGCAGTCTTGGATTTTAATGGTACAAGCTAATGAAGTTAGCATGCTAACCAGCTAGTCCCAGCCCATCCTATCTTGTAATACCACTTTGTACCTCAAGAGGTAATAGTGAGTCACTGCAACTTTGAGATAAATCAGTCCAGTCCATAATTTAGATAAGATAGGTAGCCAAAGCAAGGAAGAGTAAACGCAATAGTGTCTGAAGCTCATCCATTATTTGCAAGAAACCATGTTTGGCAGCAAACAGAAGTGATATAAACAAGAAGTAACATTGGCACTGCTGTCCACCACTAGAGATGCTCTTGGCAAGAAAAGAGATGAAGTTTGATATTGAACTGCCAGTGTTTCTTCCAGACTGGTAAGGAGTGAAGAGGGAGGTGCAAGGACTGTGCATTTCCTTGTCTCATACAGTAGGGGTGGATGCCATAGGTTTCCGTTGCTATGCCCCTATTTGTTTGGAGTATGAATTTGACAGGTTGCATCATCTTACAAGTTGAATATCACACTAAGTTTGACTACAGGCTAACGCTAACCGTTCCTTCCATGACAAACTAAAGCACTGCTTAAAGACTTGTGCTTTTTAGGGTGCACGTTATTGAATTTGACTGAAAAGTAAGTAAAATCAAGCGATTTCAAAACGGAAAACACACACATAAATACTAAATCTCTTCAAAGCGACATTAAAAGCAAACTATTGTTCAAAAAACTATTAGCTTTTCTTCCATACCGTACAGTACACAGGCCGGAGGAATGCTTTTGAGTCATGGTGCATGTGTCTCAAGAGACAGCATTTAAAAGAAGAGTACTTGGGAGAGTTTGAAAAAGATTTGTCTGAACATCCCCTTAAGCAGGGCATATACTGTCTTACTGTAGCCTGTTTTAACCCTATAATGTTCTTCTCAACTTTTTGGTAGAGCATATTTTGTCACTATATCTTCACAAAGGACGTTGAACTTAACTTAAAGGTAAACTTATTTTTTCAGCTTATTATAGTTTTGATTGGGAGGTTTTGATTAACAGAATTATGTAACTTTATACAACAATAAGGAGTCTAATAAGGGTAAAATAATTATTGAAAATCATGTGTTACCAAATGGCCTATTGTTTCTTCAGCTCTAAGATGCACACAAAACACACACACACACACACACACACACACACACACACACACACACACACTCATAACCACTGACCCTACACAACAGAATACACATATGCTAACAAGCCACATGTAACACAAAGTCTATATATGCTGATTTTACTCTGTCTGACTGAACTGAACTGAGAGGTATTAAAGTTAATACAGTGAGGTTTGTAAATTGGTTTCTCAACATTTCGGGTTGGTACTCTGGAGTGAAGCACATTGTTTCGAATGAAACCTCTGGAAATTGTCCATAGACAGAGATGTCTGTAGGGGTTATGTTTCACATCGTAGCATATAAATTGGCCCACCATTTTTGTAGAGCGTGAGCATATAAATCATAGCCTTTGGCCTTTCAAATGTGCAATGCGACTTGTCACCAATGAATAAGATTTCGATGTATGCCTTGCCCTGTTCCTTGTTCCAAAAACAGACCATATATTGAGGCTGTTACAGGACTAACACTACAAAATAAAGCAAAATGCAGATTAGAAAACAAACATGATTTAGTTTCATGTACCTTAAACCCATAAATAGCCATAAATCACCCAACTTCAAGGCCATGGAAACTTTCATCAATCGGGTCAGGCCTAACAGTACAAGCACTTATTCATGGCTTCAAGAACCGGCTACATCCATTGCACAGCAGACACTTTTCAAAGCCTAACTGACAAGTGGATATGCACAGTATGTCAACCATTCAATAGAGTGGCACATCGGGCCCTCCACAATGCATGAACGGGGGTGAAAGATGGCGTCCACAGTCAGGCTCTAAGTAAACGATGGTAAAAGATGAAGTGGTGAGAGCAGCATGTGCGTGGAACTCTCTGCAGTAGGCATGCCGCAGCGTGAGCTAAGCGAGCTGGTGTTTTATAAAACACTGCAGCGTTGGCCCTGGAAGCGAATGCAACTGTAATGAATAGTGGCACACTAGAGAGGCTGCTTAAAAGACAGACGTCAAGCATATAAAAAGCCCTGCCCGGGCCTTCATTAACATGGTCTCACGAAGTCCTTCAACGCACTTCCTGTGTAATTTTCACCTCCACAAGCGCATGCTTGCACCGCCCCCCAGCAGAGAGGCAGCGCCAGTCAGTCGAAGGGGCAATCAGCCCGCGAGGCCACTCAATCACACACAAAGCGGGGGAAAGTGCAGCCTATGCCTTCTCCACAAAGTGTCAGGTGGAGACACTGTGACTGCGCATTGTGTTGAAACGCGGTGCTTAAAGATGCCGTGCTATTAAAGGCAAAAAAAGCCTCCCCTAGGAGCCCTCTCTCAGCCCTGCCACCTCCTGATTCATGATCACAATCTGTTGGCAAAGTTAAAATAATGAGAATAACCACGTTATGTGCAGCGCTGCTATGTGTGTGCGTCCACTCCCTGCAGGAGAACCCTTTGGAACAACATTGCCTTATCACAGATCCTCATTCATCTCCCCGGTGCATCAGCTTAGTCTCTGCCGGCAGCGGGCTCTCCCCTCACCCCAAGCAAATTTCATTTCACTAGAAAATTGCTTCTTGTTCGTGGCCACCCTCCTCTACTCCTGCTCTTCTGCCTTCTCTATCCGGTAGCCGCGCACTAAATTCTGCACTCATCATACCGCCTCCAGCAGTAATCCAATTAAGCAGGAAGCAAATGAAGCTGTCTCTCATTCGCGAGGTGCAGTCACCTGCGCTGTGGAGATGGGCAGCAGAGGCGAGGCAGGACGATAATGCCACACTTGTTGCGGCGCTACCTTTAATTGCTTGAAAGAAATCCCTTGTCCAAGGAAGACAGGGAGACACGTTTGCAGTGATGGGATTTAATTGCCTCCACTGGCGCACTGCTGTGGTATTTACGTTAATCTCTGTAAATGCTCATGTAGAAGGGAATCAATGTTTTCCTGTGTGAGAATCGAGCTGACGCTGATTCAACCTCAACTTCCTCTGCTCCAAACCCAGGACATAGATATTCACCCCATGCTCTGCTGTGCCAAGGTGAACATCATCCAAGGTTGCCACTGATCTAAAGCAAGAAAGCACAGAGCTACTGCATCCCCCCCTACACACACTCCTGTGTTAGATCTCCTGGTGGAGTCCAGAGCACATCACCGGGCAGCTCTTTGACCTTAATATCGCCCCCCGCCTCTGCCCGTTCGTGGCCGCAGGTGCACTGACAAGTCTCCCTGGCCTTGTTCCAGTCCATTATTCAGCTCCAACATGGGAGCGACTTCACAACTTGCCCCAGTTTGCCCTTGAAAAGCCTGGAAATCATATGCTGGCCATAACTCCAGCAAACACAACAGCTTGTGCCAGCTGCTCCTGGCACTGCTAGCATCCAGTTGCTAGCGTGGACAATCACAGCTGGGCTTGCACTGTCTGATCATCAGAATCCCATCAACAGCGCACTTAGAGCAACAATCAGCACCTAAATAATAGTAATCAGTGCACTTACTTCGAGCTTGACAAATATGGACTGGTGCCACTCTTCAGCAGCGCTCCTCGATTTTACTCCCAAGCGGCCACACCGGGTCCAAGCTTTGGTTCCAGGCAGCCGGGAACACACCTGATTCAACTAATTAAAGACTTGGCTGATGACAATTATTGCTTCATCAAGTGAGTCAGTTGTGCTACCTTTTGATGAGAACAAAAGCCTGGCTTGTCAAAGGGAAGCCTGGGGTCCACAGCTCTATGGGTAATTTCCATGGCTTTGTGGGAGGCTCTGTAGTAAAGAGTATAGTCTCAGTGCTGTGTGAAGATGGAAGACTCTCCGTCCCTTATCATGGATCTGACCGTGTCGCGCTTCTCTCATTAAAGCAGTGTCCTGTGCAAAAAGCCCATTAGTACTCGATAGCAGGTGTATGGTGAAAAATCACAGCAAAGCGTTTAATGGGTGCAAATTAGAGCTTGTTTACATTTACTCTGCTCTGCAAAGTAAAACACAACCAGTGCTCTTAATTAGCATGGATAATCCCTGCTGGAGAAAAAAGAGAAAACAAAAAAAAAAAGAAAAACAAATGCACGTTCATTTGTAAAAAGAGAGCTGAGCCATCGTTTAAATGCACGATGTAGATGCAATGTGGGCTATGAAAAGCTTCCCTCTGATCAATTGGAAACATTTAAAAGCGTAAAGTCGAAAAGCTTTTTAGCAGTAATTGTGGTGGCAAATTACTTGATCTATTTGCACAGTTCTGGACGAACACTTAGCAGCTAGTTGGGAGAGGGTTTGGTTTTGCTGGCCAAATGCAGACCACACGCTAGAAATATGCATTCAGAAAAGGAGGTCTGATTTTGGCAATATAATAAGAGTACTAATAATAATAAAGGATAGGTGGGGGTAGAAAAACATCTGAATCCAGAGAAGTCTTTAAAAAGTTGCCTGAAGACCTTAAGAGCACGGCTTTCAAACAAGCCGTCAGTCTCCGGCTGCATGATGATGACAGCCCTATTAATGCCTCTTAAGGCCTGCCAGCAGCTCAGGCTTATTGGACGAAAGGAACGCAAATGTAATGCTCTGGTAATTGGGAAAACTGCTTTGGCAGTGGCAAAGCGCCACACAGTAATGACAGCTGTGAATACGGGGAAGAAAAAAAAAAGGTTCAAAGAGTTCTGAAGTGCTACATAAAGTGGCTGTCTTAATAAATGGTGGAACGCACTTCAGCTTTATAGATATATAAATATATTTCCAATGAAATAACAGCTATTTTTAAACAAAAAGACACATATGTGTCATTTATTATTAGCATTGTTGGGTCAAAAAAAACTAAAAAACGTGCTTCCAAAGAACCACTCTAAATAAATCAAGCTAAAAAATTCCTAAAGATATGAGCGGATACCGTATCAGCTGTCTGTTTGATTTCCTTTGCATTTGATTCCTTTCATTATCGCTTATATCAGCCTTATGCTTAACTGTGCCATGTGCCTGTGTGAGTAGTGCAAGGCCTTAGCGAGTGTGACGGTGTCTGTTCAGTATGTATGTGAGTGTGTGTGTGTGTTTGTCAGCACAGGCTGGCCTGCTGCCTTTCCCTGCAGCATTCAGTGGCTCTTTGACCTCATGCTGTGTGTCGTGTTTGGAGGTCAGCCTCACGCGCTTCCTGCTTTTTTCCCTCTGTGCAGATTTCTGGTATGAACAGTGGTAGTGATACGGAGCGAGCAGCCGCAAGCAGGTGGGCGTGGTGCTGATTTTTCTCCCCTCGTTTTCTTTCTGAAATGAAAGTTGTGAGGGCCCACAGCCCCGAGGCAACAATTTTGTATGGGTGCAAACGAGTGTGCAAACGTGTTAACGTCCCTTCTTGTCTATATCTGAAACAATGTGAATGTGTGCATCTCCTTGCCTGTTTTAGGCAGGCATTTGTGTGTGTAGTTGTGTGCATTTATACACAGCAGAGGCCTGTTCCTCTTACTCTGTGGAGTCACTAGGAGAAGAGGATGCACATCCCAGCCTGCCTTAAAAACCCTTAGAAACCACAGGTGTCATTTTGGAGATATGGGAATTCAAGCCTGTTGCTCTGACTTAGGGTTGCTGCCTTGGCAATAAGCTAAAGCCGGACAACCGTCTGCCCCCAACACATCCATTTAGTCAAAATTCAATTATACGTTTTTTTTTTCTTCAGTTGTACTTTGTATTAGACCTTGCTGCTGTGAGCTGTTTGGTCTTCAAAACAAACTGTCAACTTTGACAGAGTATTAAAAAAGCCCGCTGCTCATTGTGTGTAAATTCCATGATGAATGGACCAAAAGAAGTGACCCAGAATTATTTACAATTTACATTGATGTATATTGAAAGTAAAAAATCTCCTGCCATCATTTTGGAAGTTTGAGATGCTGTTCTGACTGCAGCGCTATACTGCATTTTGCTGATATTAATTCATTTTCATTTTTAGTAATCCACACTTTGAGTTAAATTTCGAAGGCATTCTTCTTGGTAAAAAGCAGTAGCCTTGGTTATCCCTGGACAGTTTTGCACACTTCTTCATTTTACACAGATACTGTGATTTGTAGTAGCTTTCTATATATTTGGCCAGTGTATTAATAACCCACCCAGTTATGCTAAATTGCACACTTGGCTGAGAAGTTGGCGGTTGAAGAACAATGCCAAAAATCCAACCCAGCCTAAAAACTGGACTGTCTGGATGATAACTGGACGGGTAGTAACCCATACTTAGCAACTTGATTCAGATACAAGACAATGAAAACTGATTAAAAATCAACTGAATGTATGAAATGAATGAATGAATGAATGAATGAATGAATGAATGAAATCTTTTTAACCTCATGTGCCTGTTAGTTTTGCTAAGGTTATGGATGTTCATTACTGTAATGCCACTGAAGTGGAATTACGTTTGACGCAATTTCAAACAAGCCATCCATTACAGAAATAACCTGTCAGTCTGATAGAGAGAACACAGCACTACACGCAGTCAATAAAGTGTTTAAAAGAAAAGAAGATAAACAACTTAAAATGATTGCTAGCTTGCACAATAGCTATAGATGCAGTTTTACTAAATTAGATCACATTCCTTCAAAACATACTAAAGCTTCAGCTGGATTCACTACTGTGTTGGTTAGCCAGTATATGCGCCATATAAACAGAGTAACCAGCCATTTCAAGTTGCCTCTTCCCTTCTGCCCTTCTGCTACTTCTAATTTCCTCAAGCTGTGTCGGACCTAACATATTTTCAGTTTTCTTTCATACAACGCAATGGCAGCAGAAAATTATGAGACAAAATTAATATTCGTTACTGAAGACTCGATGCAGGCTGGCACTCTGGACACATGAGACTCAACTTGAACTCACATGAATCGACATGTAAGCATATCTGTTGTGCCTGAATATGTCCTGTGAATGCATTTTCATTCTTTTGTATATATATATATATATATATATATATATATGTACACACACGA
>CM067479.1:4652307-4685158 GCA_034552555.1 Semaprochilodus insignis
ATATATATATATATATGTACACACACGAGAGAATGAATATATATATTCAGTCTATAGTTTGGACATTTTCCTTTTGTTCCCACTTATGCATCTTCTAAACCATTTCATCCTTCTGGGTACGGGTGGTGCTGAAGCCTATCGCAGCGTTAAATATACAGTAGGCAGGAAACACCCTGGACAGGTCACTAGCCCATCACAAGACAATCATTTCAATGACATCAAATTCATATAGCATTCATAGCAATATATACACTCATATAACATCGAATTCGGTAATATATCCCCTCATATACACAATATGTCCAAAAGTTGGTATGTATCTGGAAAATAAGGAAATCAAACTCATTAACATAGAGCTTCACTAGATGTTGGGAAATGGCTGTGAGGATTTGATTGCATTCAGCTAGAAAAGCATTGGTGAGGTCAGGTACTGACAGTAGATGTTTGGATCTAGATTAGTATTGGATCACAAACTCAGCCCAAAGGATCTCCATTATTCCAGAGTCCTCTGCAGTTCTGCAGCTCCATAGCCCAGTACCCCTCTGGCCAATACCTGACATTGAGCATGGTGACCTTACACTTGCGTGGAGTTGCTCCAGAGTGCTCCATTCTACTGGCAGTGCTAATGCAAGCTGTGTGGGCTCAGTTGAACACCTGGGTCAGCAATGGTTGCTTCTGAAAGTAGCTGAACTGACTAATTAGGAGTCCGTATACTTTAGGACCTACAGTGCACTTACGAACACAAATGTGGTATCGACTGAATGTTTAGTATCTGCAGTTTCAACAGAATTTCTCCATGAGCTATAGAGTGGATAATAATTACTCTGCATCACTTTGCATTGATAAAATCTGCCTGCACTTTCGGTCTTTTTGTATGGTAAGATAAGTAAACAGCTAAATGTCTGCGAAACATGGCATAAATGTCATGCCAATCATTTATTAGAATTTTATAATTACCCATTTTTAGGCTGCCATGGTGACTACCCCTCCTTTTCTGTCATAAAATATAATACAAAAAATTGTAAATATATATATTAGCACTGCCAGTAGAATGGAGCACTCACAGCAATTTCCCAGCATCTAGTGAAGCTCTATATTAACAAGTTTGATTTCAGATGAAATGTTGGAGAAGCAGATATATACCAACTTTTGGACATATTGTGTATATGAGGGGATATATTACTGAATTTGATGTTGTGAGTGTATATATTGCTTGAATGCTATATGAATTTGATGTTATTGAAATGATTGTCCTGTGATGGGCTAGTAGCCTGTCCAGGGTGTTTCCTGCCTACTGCACAATGAATGCTACGATAGGCTCCAGCATCACCCGGACCCAGAAGGATAAAGTGGTTTAGAGGATCAACAAGTGGGAGAGTGAGTGAAATTACTGTTGTGAATTCATTTTTATGATAGAAAGAAAAGGAAAATGTCCAAACTGTAGACTGAAACTTATCCATACAAAATAAAATCAAATGGAAATACAATTAATTACAAAACTAACTACACAATTAATTCTATAATTATGCCATTCAGTTTAAACAGTACAGCAAAATGACAGGATAACTCTAGACTCCTAAGCTTTAAAGCAGAGATTTAAAGAGAGACCAATTCCAAAGCCTGCACTGACACTCTCCACAGGGACACGGTCACACTGAAACAGACCACAGCAGAACAAATTGACCACAGCAGCATGTTTGAGTGTGGCTTTGAGGTTTTTCTGAAGCCCATTACAGGAGTTTACGGTAGGATGAATTCTAGCTGCTCTCATTCAATGGCCACGTATGTATAAAATACTGATAAGACTTCAGACAGAGTGGCGCTCTTATATATCTCAGTTAAGTTATCCATGCTCTGCCCAAAAAATGCGTTCTTTCATAGCAGCCAGTGCTGGGTCGGACAAGATTGGCAAAAATCTTATTCAACCTAGTAAGTAAATGTAGCACATCTCAGTCAGTCTTTGTCAAAATGCCTACATTTAGAGTGCATTATTACTTTCAAATAACATTTATTCTGTATCAGTGTTCAGATGGACTGGCTGCAGGGCTTTATAGCCACGGTTAGCGTTCAAGATTGAACCATCTTATTAATTCATAGAGAGTTTTTTTTTTTTTTGATTAAAAGATTTCCATCAGTTATTATAGTCTCTGTGCATCCTGTCACCAAGCAGCTTGATATAACTTGAGGCAACAACTTACTCTTTTTTTGTTTTTGCAATAAAATCAGTTTTTAAGGTAAGCACTAAAGCGAAAACGTCATTGGCAAATCTCATCAACCAGTGGTCACCAAACCTCATCTGGAGATCTATTTTGCTCCAGAATTTTCATCAAGCCTGCAACTAACATGCTCCGTCACCACTTCTCTAACAATAATGCATCTGATCCAGCCAATCAAGAGCTTCTGACACATCTGATACAGCCAATCAAGAGCTTCTGACACATCTGATCAGGTCAATCAAGACCCACTGCCATAGACAAACAACCATGACACAGTAGATAGTAATAGATGGTGTAGGATGTGACAAAGTTAAACCAGCTGACACCAAACATTCTGCTTAGCTAATTATAGGCTTTTTCCTGGTGTTACCACATAAAACATGCCCCCATTGATGAGTAAAAGGTCATTAAGGCTCGTTCAATTATTGATTTCTTTCATTCGGACCATAAGAAGCCTCTAGTGTTCCCTCCATTAAGACATTTGAACTTTTAACAATGTCAAGTGAATTGATATCAGGGGTGCCCGACCCTGGTCCTGGAGATCTCCCTGCAGAGTTTCCAATACCAATGTAACACACCTGACTAGGTAATCAAGGCCTTCAGGGACATCTGCCTTTATGAGCAAGGAGTGTTGGATCTGAACTCTCTTCAGGGTGGTGGAACTCCAGGACCCGGACTGGGCATTTACTATATCTAGCACAGATGAAATCGTTCTGTAAATGCGGCTGTGGAGCTGCGCTATATGAGCAGTTTCAGACAGATATAATGTCTGTACAATAAGTGGTACAGTGTTTTAGTACATGCCACAGCATCAGTTTTCAGACGTCAGACAAAACAGCTTCAAGCCTTTAGGAAATACACATGAATAAAATCACGTCTCATCTCTTGTATGTCAGTATGTCAGTATACTGTTTCAAAAGGCCTCAGGAGAAATGGTTTTAGAAAAGAAAGCATCTGGCTAAGCAGTCACAAACTCTCTGAAGTCTGTGAGACAGTCACAAGTATGTTCTCTAGATTAATTTGTTTTACCGTAAGCATCAAACTCACATGCTCTGTGACTGGTCAGTGTGATTGCCATTTCTGTTTTGCAAAAATGAAATAGATAAGTAATAAATAAAGGGTAAGGCAAAAGCAAAAGAAATTTCCACAATGCCCTCCAACCAATTCCCCCTTCCCACTCCCATCATCCACTTGGTTTAGCTGTTTACCCTGGGTTATTTTCCACATGGTTACCCTGAAAAAAGAAGTCTGCTACCAGCTCAGGCCCAGTTTATCAACAAAAATGTGTCTTGAAAAATCTTGACCCAAAAAAAACCCTATATATATATATATATATATATATATAGGAGCGCCCTCCAAGAACTCCATATATATACCTGTTCTTTCTTAAATGTGTGATGTATACATACTATTTAGAATAATAATTAATAATGCATTCTAATTTTCATTTTTGAGTTGTACGCTACAATGTCTTGGGTTGAAGTACATTTCTTCCAGTGCTTGACTAATCTTGCACCTTGCCCAACAAGTAACTGCAAGCAAACACAAAGCCAAATCTCCAAAATGTCCAAAAAGTCTTCCATGTGTTTCAGGTTTGTGGTTTCATGGCCTTGGACTCATATTGGCAAAGCATGTCAGTGCATGTAGTTTCGCTGGATCACTTACTTTTCAGCACTCTGTAACGGAGTCTTAGAAGTACAGCAGAATGTTCGATCTTGGAACAGGAATACTATTCTGACATGCCTTTTGAAACCACGCCAAGAGCTCAGCTTCAAAAGGCAAATTTTCAGACTTCAGAAGCTGGGGCCTCGCGAGAAATGCTGCTGTATTTTCAATGACACGACCGCCGCCGCTTCAAGGGCGCAACACACCCGCAGGCCGCGCTGGGTGGGCCATCAGCTCCTCCTGTCCTTCACGCAGTCACCACAGTGATTTTGTTCTTTCGGAGTGAGGGAATGAGCGAGCAGGGGGCGATCAAAGGGAGCAGACTAATTGAGACGGAGGCTGCCCCCTGTCTGTGCGGATTGCCCTTGCCTGCCTGAAGACACTGGGATAATTACAATTGTCAGGGCGCTCCAATCAGTCAAGCTAATGTGCAATCACAGGTTGAGACCTGACATTAAAAGTGGAAGTCAGGGATATTTTGTTGTCGTTGGCTCCTCCTGTAAATACCAGCAGCTTGATTTACCACTGTGTCCTCGCTGTGTCTCCTTGGCCTGATTGTAATGCGGGAAACAGCAGACGTATTAAGGCCCGGCCTGGCCTGCAGAACTTTTTTATCTTAGGCGGCGTCTTCAGCTCCTTTTCCCTCTCCTTTGCCGCTCTGATCTTTTGCCAGCTTATTTAATATTTATCAAAAGTTGAGAATGCTCAAGTGCAAGCTGATTGAAATCTCCTGGCACACTAGCCCCCCCAAATTCCCAATTCTCCAAACTGCTTTTTTTTCTGTAACATTAAGAATCCTATTTTCTTTTTTTTTTTTCTTCCTGCAAAGGAGAAGTGCTCTGATTTTCCCCATGCTCTCAGGACCTGCCAGGGGGTGATTGATGCCCCTGGCTCTTGCAGAGGGTTTAACAGAGAGACAAAATAAGCAAATCTGACAAGTAGACCCTGTAAAATATGTCTGTCAGAGAGTCCACTGAAACTTCAGTATCTTATAACTCTGCACCTCTTCAATTTGATTAGCAGAGAGATGCTTGAGAACAGACAAAAGAAACAGGCTGTGTTGCGTTCAGATCTGGTCTTCAGTCTGATATGAGTCTAAACCAACCAGAGTGTCAGTGAAGATGATTTCAAAGAAGACGAATGAAATTATATTGTGGCAGGAGAGGCTTCAAAAACCATGCACGCAATATTGTAAGGTTGCACAATATGTCTTTTGGTAATCACAATACTGATCTTTGGCATATCAATACTGCAGAAGGCTTTAGGAGTTTTGTACTAAAGACAGCAATGGTATATAGTAGTACCCCTCAAATGTGTCCTCAGGGACTCCTAGATGGTCCACATTTTTGCTCTATCTGTTGCAATACTGTCTAGGGGTCCAGAGAACTGGTTTGAGAACCACTGTTATATAGAACGATGGCAACTTCAATGGTTTGTTGCCTGGTTATAAGGTCCATCTCCATGATGGAGAACTTTTTAAAAGGAGAACCTTTAATAATGTTCAATACTGTGTGTTTTTGGTACTATACTGAGCAAGGGCTGTGCCGACTCAGTCAAAAGGTTTTGGGTTTGGAGACAAGCACATTTTTATAGTTTGGGTTTCAGCTAGAAGCCCAATCTAGGCTTGATCATTTGCCCTGCTATTGAATCATGTAAAACAGGCATTATGCACAACCTGGTGCAATTTCAGAAGTTACCAAAGTCATCTAAATGTCTGCTGTGTGGAACATGAAGTGGAACGTGTAGGGTGTCTCCAATTGGAACAGCGTTTCCAATGGTTTATCCAAATTATGTCTAAACACTGGCATGTGAAATGTGAGCAAATGGCTACTTTTGCCATGTATCATGAGAAGCATGCCAACAGAGTTACATACAAATGACACTCCCGTCACGTTTTTCGCTCACAAAGCCAGCTGAAAACATGTTTATTGCGGAAACATCATGTTTTACCAGCTACATCACGCCAATTCTGGTTTTAAACCTCCATTAGCGTAAACAGCACGTTCACAACCAAGACAAAGAAGCAGACTACTGTGCATAGTTAGTGCTACCTTAAGGGAAAAAATAGGATAGGATAGATATAGGATAGAAACTCTTCAATGAATCAAAGCACATGGTCCAAAAGACACAAATGTCACAAAAGACTTATTGTAGACTACATTGTAGCAATGTATTCGCAATATGCTATTTCGTCCATAGTGTGCAGCTCTTTTACAACAGCTGCTAAAAATGCTGGACCTGATAAATGCTCAGGAGTGTCATATAACCCGTGTGAGTCTGATCTACACTCCAATCAAATCAGTGCTAAAGTTCAAATCTGTCAGAAACTCAAGGAAGACCTATGAGGCCTGGAGCTGGAGAGAGCCCAGCAGGACAAAGACATTTCAGCCAAACTGCAGGAAACAGCACAACACACTCTGTCTCTATTTCTTACATACACATATATCCTCATCACTTTCACTGCCCATCTCATCTACTTCACTGTAGTACGCTAGTACTAGTCTCTCTCTCTCTCTCCCTCTCTCTCTCTCTCTCTATTCTTTTTTAAGTGTTATCTTTTATTATTTCTCCATTCCCTTCCCACATCTACCGAGCACGTAGCTTCATCCTCTTTCCGAGGCTATTAGAGCCGGTGGCTAAAGAGGCGACGGAAAGAAATGGACCCTCAGCCCTGGGATCAAACCGAGATGACACCCAGTCAACCATCAGGATGACACCATTTAGACCCAATTTTGGCCGAGGGGGGAAATTACAGGTTGCATGGAGGTAAATTACATGTTAGACTATATTACTTAATTGGCATTGCAGTGCACGGTGGCTATATTTAGTGCTGAAGCCTAACCTGACTTTGTCAGCCCCTTTTTCAGAGGAGAGTGCTCTCATTACTCTTATTTATTTCTCTTGCCTTTAATTGCGTTTTGCTTGTGTGGATGAAGTACAAATAGCCCTCAATATTTCATGGCAGCCGGGGAGCCGGCAGTGTGGAGTATGAATCTTTCAGCAGAGGTGCATACCATGTCTGCTGCATGGTGAATTATTCAAGGCTGTTGATGAACTGTGAAGAGAGCAAGAGAGGGTTAGAGGGAGTGAGAGACTTAGTTGAGGGAGGGTGAAAGAGCTTGAAAGTTGAGAAAGAGACGTGTGTGTGTGTATGTGAGAGAGAGAGAGAGAGAGAGAGAGAGAGAGAGAGAGAGATGTGAATTACGGATGAATCAGCTAAGGTAAATAGAAAAAAAACACTGTGTAAAAGGATGCAATATATTCAGGCATTCCATCATTTTCTCTCCTTTTCTAATTTTCTGTGGCCCTCAGAACGCAGTCACTCTGTCACACTCTCTTTTGCTCCATTTGCATTCATAAATTACTCAGCTAATTACCTGCTTTTCTAGCAGCTGACCAGAACAGAATCATTCAAAGGCAATAATTAGCCAACAGACACGCAGGGCAGTGAGGGAGAGAGAGTTCAGAACTTTCCGAATATGCTCTAAGCACAAGCATAGCAGAACCTAGATTATTTGGCACTTCCGTCTCTTTGTAGCCATGCTTTGTTTGCTTTTCAAAAGCTGCTCTGTACAAGATTCCGGTGCTGGAAGTTAAAAGGCTCATGAAAAAACAACTTTTCCTTGCTTTTTAAAGGGTGATGTAGTATTTAAACACTTCTAATACCCCAGTTTTTGAGCTGTCCATTCAGGCATTTTGAAGAAAGCACGTGCTGTCTTTACCCTCCTAGCTTGTTTGCTGGTGAAACTGACAATGAGTATGTTTACATGCATGTGATAATCTGTTCATAATTGGATTTCTGCAGTTATCTGATTATTCTACTGCTCATGTAAACAGCATACTCCAATTCCTAAGAACAGATCTGGTCTGGAAATCCCAGAAATCTGATATAGAGAGCTGACCGGAAATAAACAAGCAAAACACTTTTGGAGTGACACTGAAAGGAAATATGAGCATCATGAAATGAAGTATAAAATATTCTTCATCTTCTGGAATATTATCCAATGGAACACTAAGCACGGTATTAAGTCGCTCTGGATAAGAGCGTCTGCTAAATGCCTTAAATGTAAACGTAATCTTCTAGATGATGTATGTTTCAATGTTGTTGTTTTTTTTAAAGCATCAGTAATTACCTCTGAAATTACTGTGTTGCATTTTGGGATGTGGTATATCACGAAGATAACTCTGACCCCATATTGGAATATTTAGCCAGAGTGAAACATCATCAGTCTATCTTTGGCACACCGGCAAATTCATGTTGGCCACATACGGCATACTACTTACTACTTTTAGGCACAATTATTACATGGGCAATATGCAGTAGGGTATTATTCAAGGCTGCATCTTAATTGCGTACTACACACTAATACTACACAGTGTACTGCTCTTAATAGTATGAGTATGGCAGGCTAGTGCACAAAATAATTAGTATACTAGGTTGTTTCTTTGCATTTTGTGTCTTCTTCTGTGAGTTTACTGGCCCAGACGTTTGGCAGAAACCCAATTATTGCCTAGAGTTTCACATTATCTGATGATTCAAATGCATATAAACACAGAGATTGGATTACTGGCTGAAAATGGAGTAAAAATGAATAAATAATGTAGGTCTTTCTGAAAAATCCGATCTGTTAGAAATTCCTTATATTTTTGACTCGCACAGTAAACATCACAAACGATCCATCAGAAACTGCTTGCTGGTGTGCATCTACCAGTCCTTTCCTCCACTGGCCCAGTCCCCACTAACCTGACAGAAGCACAGCCTTATACAGTAATTCCAAGGCTCTACACCAACTGACTTCTGTTTTGAGTTTGAAGGCCGGGCCCCGCTTTGATAAATGGTGGTAGTACTGACAGATAGGACTGTGGAACATGGAGGATATGGTGTGGTGGTGGTGGGGTGTGGTTCCACAGTACAAAACAACTAAGTATTCAGACCAAAGATATTTACAAAGTCCATGTGTCGTACTACAACACAAGGGGCAAGACTAGAACACCAACATCCAGGACTGAGCCAAACAGAACAATCTCAAGACCTGCCCCGTTTTCCTCAGCCCCTCAATTACTGCTTAGCAACCATTGCTAGCTAGCTAGCTCTTTTCATGTCAAGTCTTTAGCAACACGTGTGGATACATTTTGATCAAGAGATGTCACTCCACATGTAATCCTGAAAAGCTGATGTTGTGTGGATGGTTTGGTTGAGACCAGCTTAATTAAGTTACTGTGTAACCTTGTCTATGCAGTAAAGTAACTTGATTAAATTGACAAAGTAGGTAAACCCACTTCAAGACCAGCCAGGAAAACTGATGGGGCTTTACTTTAGCCCTGAGTGTAGCAGCGGGATAAACCATGAGATACAAGACTGAATCCGGGAGTATTAAATTGTTCTGAGCAAACCAAGCAACTACATCAGTAATTACGTCCTTCTGAAATAACTGCATTGTATTTTGGGACGCTGGTAAATATCACGAAGATAACTCCGACCCTGTAATGGAATATTTAGTCAGAGTGGGACATCAACGGTGGATCTTTGACATACTGGGAAATTCATGTTGGTCACATACTGCATACTACTTTCAGGAACAATCATTACATTAGCAGTCTGTGGTAGGTTATTACTCAACAGTCAAAGGCTGCGTCTCAACTGTGTACTACATTCTATGCTACCCAGTGTATGCTCTTAATAGTATGAGTACAGCAGGCTAGAACTCAAAATAATTAGCATACTACATTGTTTCTTGCTAACAGGAAGTGATGAAGCTTACTTCAAACCAAGCTGGACTCCGTTTATTTTTTTAGATAAATAAACACATTTACCAGAATGCATTTATTTTTTGAGGCTGATTTGACAGATTTGAGATGAACTCACATTTATACACTATTTCTGGACCTGCCACCACCACAGCCTTCCTGTTTCCTGATGCAATGTTGGACAATAGTGTCCATCATTACCATACTCAAAAATCTACTGGTTCTAAGTGTGCATTGTGGATTTTTGAGTATACTCAACTCTGAAATTCGTAACTACTATATCATTGCTGTCCATAGAAAAACAAGTATCTCCAAAATGTCAACTTTACAAGACAAAAACATGGCAAAAACTTCGAATCAAATTTTAATGTAAGTCAATGAAACTAGACTTTTTCCAAGCAATTTGGGCCCATTTCTATTGGTCCATTCAGAATTAAATTGGCACACAGTTTAAAGGGCAGCTACTGTGTTCAAATGAGTCAAAATCGACAAAAATGGAGAGCTATGCTTTTCCTTGGATAGCAAAGATATACTACATACTTACAAAACTAGCTAGTATTAGTTTTAAGTGTGCCATTGAGACACACCCAAAGAGTTTAAGTCCACAGGTGAAGACCTATTTTTAACTGCACCCATGCATTTTAAACCAGAAAGTGTGACTACATCTCTGTCCCTCATGGCCACATGGTGGCAATAGTTAGATCCCATTGTTTCCAAGTAAATGTCTGAGAGTCTGAAAGTCTGAAATTCAAAAGAGTAATGCATATTACCTATATAGCTCCAACCAGGCTACGCAGAGTACGCACTGACACCACATTCCTGAACAGCGTTTCGTTTGTATATAGTTTTTAGACCATGATCACATCTGGTTTACACCATGCCCACATTAGAATCCAAAAGCAGATATAGATATGTTGAGCTATTAACATATACAGACACAGACAGTGGTGTTGTGTGAAATCTGGCTACTCCAACATGCAGAACTCCTCCGGCCTCACACTGATTTCTCTTGCTCTCAGAGAAAAAGCCTCTTGCTTTCTCTTCCTTTTTCACCGTCTTCTTCAGCAACTTGCATTCTAACTCGCCCATGTGACATTTCAAAGGCTCCTGTCCTCATGTGGACTTTGCAGACTTTCGACTCAAATCTGTCTCCTGCTCTGATCTGGGCATTCCCTCGAAGAAAGACAGTCAAACATGAGAAACAAGCTGCGGGCCCATAGCGCTGCGCAGAAAAATTCCGCTTCATTCTGAGTACTGCGCTTAGATCAATGCCCCTCATAACACATCCACAAGACATCAATAATTGATAAACTGACACTCTGTAAGGCTCAGCTCATATGTTTTCAGCTCTCACTGCAGCCGCACTGACGGCCGGGATCCAGTGGGCAGCTCAGACGCATGGCACAATCAGGAGGGAAACATTTGGATTAAGTGTTTCAGCCGTCTACAGAAAACTGCAAAAATTATGTCTTGCCAAGTCAAATAATCCTAATTCTACTCAATATATGTGCTGTTCCCATTATGAGGATGTTGTAAGAGTCATTTGTTCAGTCTGTTTCTGGACGTTTTTATTTGAAATAATTTTCTTTCTTTTGGCAGATAATTTTGCATGCTTTGAGAAATGATACACATTAAGCTGTGAGTGGAATAAGATCATTTCACTAGATAAAAATACTTAAATAAGTAAAAACGTATTATAATAATAGTGTAATATGTACTATTCTTACTTTTCATAACAATAGATAAAAGAAACAGTACTGTACAAATGCCAATGAGCACTCTTCATTTCTTTAATCTCCATTTTTCAGGAGATATCTCAGAGAAGATTCAACATAAGATAATCCACTTGCATAAGGAAAAGAAAGGTCAAAGAAAAACAAGCAGAAAGAAAATGCCAAGAGTTTCCAAAAACTCTGGAGTTCAATAATAAAAAGATATAGAGAAAATGAGACTCCTAACAATCGCCCCAGACCTGGTAATGGACATTTTTGACTGGATTGAACAGGACTACGGCTGTATATTGACTTAAGGAAGACTTCACTTTCCAGCATCATTCATGCTGTGAATTTCTGCCAATTTCGTTGTCTGTGAAAAGCAACTAAGCTTCTAAAATCTGCATCTTGTTACCTGAAACTGTGACTTCTGAGCCCCGAACAGCTGGAGCTCTGATGCCATTAGATTTAAGCGAAGCAGATCAAACCCCAGAAAAGATATTTTTCTTTCTGAGGATTGGGAAATTGAAGGAGACATATCTTCAAAAGTTCCATTTTGGTTCTCAGATGAAACAGCAAATTAAAATTATGGGTGGATCAAACAGGGGAGCTTAAAAGTTCAGGCCTGGATGCTTGTTGCTTTATTGCTTCGGGGTGTATGTCCTAGAACACTTTGAGACTGCTTCATTTGATCAGCTCTTTTTAAAACATTGCAGTCGATTTGTTCAATCTAGATTACTGGCAGCAGGGTGCTTGCTTTGTGTGCTTGTGACTGAGAATCGGCACATCCTTCCCACACTTCTGGGTTTAATAGCTCCAGTGATAGTGAGACTTTCTATACTTCTAAAATCTATCAGTGGTGGAGATGAACGATTAAACACTGATCTCAATGATCCACTAATTGGTCATTTGAGATCTGTGTTACAGTGCTCTGAATGCTGATATAGAGAGCGCCACCCCCAGCGATGGTAATGACAGGTCATTTCGGAATCTGGGCAATATTCTTATCTGTGAACACGGCTAATTATGATTTCCAACATGACTAATTAAATTTAACATAAAATCCTGTTTAGGTCCCCCGGCAACACACTGAATATAGAATTTTTAAAAAAGTACAAAGCAATAAAAAAGGGATTTAGGACCTAATTAGATATGCATTGCATTATACTCCATGAATTAGAGCTAAATGAAACCTCTTAATTTAAGTCAATATTTCACCCAAAAAGGCTAACATGGCTAACAATGAATCAAACATAGAGAGCACCAGCTAGCACAGCCTAATTTACATAATATTACCATGGCTCTACAGGTTTTCATTATTTGTAGCTTTAACATTTTGCCAGAACATGTCAGTCAAATGGCTTATTCCTATCAGAGACGGCTGTTCTGAAACCTACCCTTTCAGCGCAGTGTCACACAATTTGCAGTGGTAATGGTTCCCCATTCATATTTTATGTTTTAAATGGCTATGAGAAAAAAATTTTTTTCGAGAATGTCAATTTCTACTATCCAGAAAATAATTCATGAGTTTAAAGCCACTGGAGATCTGCAGGGAAGAATACATATGTCCACACTGACCCCAGACACAATAAGCAGGATGCTTTGTGAGGCCAAAGGATCTCCATGATCACAGCTTGGAAATTCCAGACATTAGTCCAGTTCTGGGGTCAGCACATCTCCCATACTTCAATCANAGAATACATATGTCCACACTGACCCCAGACACAATAAGCAGGATGCTTTGTGAGGCCAAAGGATCTCCATGATCACAGCTTGGAAATTCCAGACATTAGTCCAGTTCTGGGGTCAGCACATCTCCCATACTTCAATCAAATGCCACCTACATAACACCAAGTTGTTTGGGAGGGTTGCTAGAAGAAAGAATCTTCTGTTAGCGACTAACAATCTCTAGTTCCTTCAGGTTCCTTCAGGTTCTTTCAGGTTTATCAGACTTTACTGGTAGTTTCAGTGGTCTATGATCATATCAAACCAAAATAGAGTTTTGTTGGAAACACACACCAGAGGTGGGTTTGGACACACATACCTCATCCCTACTGGTGGTTTATCTGTGATGTTGTGGGGCTATTTTCTAAACTGCCTAGTCCTTCTGGGTTGCAGGAGCTGTGGAGCCTATCCCAGTGCTCTGTGGGCAGAAGGCAGGATACACCCTGGACAGGACGCCAATCCATCACAGGGCAGACACACAGACATACACATTCTCACACACACACACACACACACACACACACACACACCGGGGGGAAATTTAACATCTCCAGTTCATCAGACTGCATGTCTCTGGACTGTGGTAGGAAACCGGAGCACCCAGAGAAAACCCACACAGACTCTGTGCTGCCCAAGCGCTATCATAATCTATCAAGCTCAATATTACTAACTAACTGATTTTAGCACTGTTAGCATTGTAAATGCGCTTTCACACTTGTCCCGAACAGCTTGAGTCCACACCAAGGACCAATTCTGAGCTCATTACTGCTGGTTTGCATTCACAGACAAGAATTCCAGCTGAACCGTGGATTGATTACATAATTCCAAATGGACTGATTGCATAATATCTGGTTTGCAAAATGGTAGGCACGAGCTTGATCCGTTTGCAGTCCTTTCTTTGCCATCACGAAACTTCGAAGCAGTCATGTTACAAAATGAACCAATCATGCAATCCCACATGCAGCGCCAGGAGCGGATAGCTTCCACCCACACAGCAGACCACACTACAGTTCACTCAAAGTCAGCCCCAAACAACAGATTTCAGGAGGACACACACAGCAGCAAGAGGGTCTACAAAAAAGCTCTAGTGTGAAAACACCTAGTTACTTGGATATAGATTACCATGGAGTCGCTTTGCAGTAGTTTTGACATTGAGCCACATACATTAATCTGCATGTTCAGCTTCAGAAATTAAATAAAAACTCCACCTTCCAGATGACAAACTAAGTATGCATCTGAATGAAAAGTTTTATCAGTGTCACATTTTCAAGCACCTCATCCTAATAATTTGGACTAATTCATGTCACTGCCAGAAGTAAACTGCACAAGTGACTTGATACATTGTCCCCATTTTATCCATGATGTCTATGTGCCTAATGCTAAAAAGAATTATTTAGGCCCATCAAATCCACAATTATGTGACAATTCTTAAATAAATCAGTTTAGATTTTCCCCCTACTGTTTTTCTTACTTAGCAGCACTTAAGTTGCTTTAATGGATGAGCTGTCCATGATGCACACACCAAGTTTGTGAGATCAACATTCCTAATTTTCCTCTGTTCTTCTGAATGCATTAAGCATCAAGGGGAATCTATCCTTGTACCGCCAACCACTTTAATGCATTGTTAATGTGGTTTCACAGCACTGCATTTTTTGCTTCATCCAACCAAGAATTCACACCACAGGACAATGCTATCAGCAGCTGAGATGGGAAGACGCATCAACAGTACTTCAACATCTTGACATGATCATGAATTGAAGGAGAAAATAGAAGTGAATCATGAGTGGGACATGATTAAGATGGAATAGTGCAATTACTCCCATCCCTGATGGGCAGCATGTGCCTATTTCACACACAAGTACAAGTAAAGACAACTGCCAAGGCTGCCATAATGACATTGCTCAGTATGGCACTATAGTGTCATTATGGCGTATGAAGTGGATGCGTCTCGAAAAATCAAATCGTTTGCACGACCATCAGTCGAAAAGAAAGCACCTGGAAAGGCGGAGGGGGTCGAGGGAGATGCCTTATCTGCGGCTGCAGTCAGAAACATCCAGTCCCCAAAAGGAAATCAAAGAAAATAATAGAGTTATAGCACAACTTATGATCGCTGCAGCATGACCCGTAGTTAGACCGGCAAAAATGATGCGTGCAAAGCACAAAAAGCAACTTGCTTTTAGGAATTGCCTTTATTATTCCACTGACATGTCTTTCCTCACACACAGCTCTTATATCTGCATCTGAGCTATGATTACAACAGTGTATGTACACATTAATGTACTCTTCTTCTTCTTATTATTATTATTATTGTTATTATTAGATGATGATACATCAACTTTCTGAGAGTATCTAAGATATTCAGTGTTGCCAGGCAGCTTTGCCAAGGTGGCCAATGCAAAAGCATATAGAGATGTCTGTGTATGCTGTCTTATCACAGGCTCTGATCTAATGTTCTCTCATCATCCCATTCCTCCTTTGCATCAATATCAAAAGCACACGTAATGCAGTCAGCAGCCCACACTGTAACGCTGAAAAAGACCAGGACCTCTGTGTTAGCTACCACAGGCTGCGAGATAACAAGATAGGGTAAACAGAATAAGTCAAACAATTTACATAATTAGCAGTAGCTTCCAATATTGGACTGGAAACTTATCAACAAAGTGCAGTACTGTAGCTGGTGAGGCGATCAAAATGAAAACACCCAAACAGAAAGAAAAAAAGTGAGTCATCGCTGCAGCTAAAGAATGACTCGTGGACGTTTTTTAATTGGCCATTTGATAAACGGTTTGTGTAGATGATGTGAGGTGAACACACAACTACAAAACATGCACTCTTGTTTGATTGGGTGGGGGTAGGAGGGGTGCAGTAATTATGTTTGTTTTGATTTGGCATGGTGATCAGCAGCCTGGGCATAGCAGCTGGGTGAAGTAATTTGTTGACATGCCGCCTGTGCACCGCACTTGATCTCTTACAAGTAGTTTGTTTGCAGTTGCACAAGCTGTTGACACGGGCGCATTTGTTTAAACATGGTCGGACCCATTTTATCACTCTTCCAACTCAAACTGTCATGTTGTGTTTGGTTCTTCTGAAATCTCGAGCAAAACACCATTTCACGGGAACAGGACAGGAGAAGCGGCACTCGGAACAAGCTTACACTGAACAGTGGCAGATGCTGCCATACCTGGAGGACAGGCACTTTGCATAAACGCTCAGAGGGAAGTAGTCAGCAGGAAGGAGCATTGTTTTAAAACTCACGCTAACTGACCTTCCCATCCTCACTGTCCACACTGCCTTCCTTCCTAGCAACTGTTACAAGGTTGCATGAGGTTGCACAAGGTTTACAGACTGCTGGAACCTAATGAGAGAACACTGAACTCTGAGAACTCTGTTTTGTCTCTCTAAATATGGGAATTCATAATGGATTATCAGTTTCAAATGATGTTAGTTCTGTATGCGTGTTGTCCCATAGCATTGTGGCAAATTTGATTGGGGTAGCACAGACTCAATATACAACTCCAACCTAAAGTCATTAGTAAGTAAGATTTGATTAAGATTTTTGGCAAATTAAAGCCTACAAAGCCCAACACTTGCAGTAAAATCTACATTTGTGGATGGATATGTCAACAACTGCACTTAGAAAGTATAACGAGAAAAAAACAATTCTTTTTGTTGTTCTACAGCCTGCTCTTCTACTGGGGTAGAAACATCAGTTTGCCACAGTCAACAAATATGATGTTTAAGTAGTCAGTAGTAGTGGGCACTATGACCAGAAAAATGTGTTTCTGTAAGTTTCCATATATACTGCATATATGGAAAATCTATTATAATAATTATTTAGATTGTAAATCTAAAATAGTTTTAATGTATAAATAGTAAAAACAGTATATAGATAAACCTAAGTACGTTAATATTGTACACTAGCCCCACAGGCTAAATGTTAAACTTGATTTTATCCAGCAGCTTTTTGTTCCAATTTTCAGTTCCACCTTTAAAGAACAAGCAGAATGTACCTGCTGCACCATTTAAGGTGGAACAGGAAATTTGAATAAGAAGACCTTTATGCTTTAATCTATTAATACATACGGCCCATACATTAGTGCGGATGACCATCAGACACCGCTGAAATTTGGACAGTATTAGAGTTGTTCATGCTTCATAAACAGCTGGACCAAGGCTTGTTTCGTCCACTGTCATCTGATGCAGCTGACCAACTCAGGTGGTCTCTCTGGCGGTGAGAGGAAGGTTGGTAATTAGTCTGTTGTCCATGTTAGAGTAAGGCTTACCCACAAGACCAGTCATGCCATTATGTCTGCTGGCTTGAATCTAGAAAACAGAAGTGGATTGATGAACTGCTGCTTTTTTTGCTTTCGTTTGAAATGCAACTGAAATATCCCTGATTCAGCCTTATGGCTAAATTGACTAACGTTAGCGAGGTTGCACTGTTTCTGCGTCGCATTATTAGTGATTATTTGCAGCATACCAGTATAACAGTTCTTGCAAAACATCAGTCGGTACACTGGTGAGCCGGGTGATCGAGTATACTGTTCAGAATTAGAATTCTATTTACAATATACTGTTCATTAAAATAGTTCAGTACACATCTTCATAGACACTGGTTAACTGTGTTGTTGCTTAGTAACTTGGCTTCTGCAGCTAGAGTGCTTACCCCTGTTATTTCTGACCAGTGTAGCCATCCCTATAGCAGTTGATGCTAAACCAGAGTGAATTGAGGAGAATTGCCACTTAGTAATGTCTATTAGGTTGGTCATACACTAGAGGATGTTCCCAAAAGAGTCCAAAATGAATGGCTTTCTATGGAACTTCAGGAACTTCAGCAATTTTACTTTTTATATAGAAAAATTGACCATTATTTTTTTGAGCGCATTTGAATTCCAGTTATAAGGCTTTCAGTTCAGTGTGCATATACTCACAACATTAGTTCATGGCCTTAGCAAACTGAACTCGCTTCACTCAACCAATGAATAAAATGACATACATTCATATATTAACCAATATTACAGGAACGTCCTGCACAAATGGATACAAATATGTTTAATTCTGTAGTTCTTAGCCATTTAGAGGACTCACGGGTGCCCTCTCTCATTTAGAGGACCGTTGGGTAAGGATCTTCCCTTGTGAGAACGACAGACTACTTCCAAGAGTCCTGTCATGGCAGGACAGCAAAAAGTCATCAGGGTAGTTAATAGTTAAAAGGCGGAAATATATAGCACATAAGGAAATAAGGCAGGAGCGCTGTTGACTTCACAGTAGTGCATTTGCTGAGATTCTTATTGCTGAGGTTCATTCAATTATCAGAGCAAACAATCGCTGTCATATCAAAACCTTGTAATTCTGTTCTGCGCATGTTGTGACATTCAATGACAAATGCCCAGATAGAAATAGTCAGAAACTGCTCAGAATTAAATCTTGTTACATATAACGTATTGTGACGTAAGACCCCTTTACCTTCTCCAATTATGTGCCCATTTCAGAAATATGAGAAATATGCGGCGACGAAATGTAATAAAAACCATGCAGTCCTGTGGTCAGCATAAGCAAAGCTCATACATTCCTCATATTGAAAACTGACAGTATCCTGCCAGAAGCGAGATAGACAAGGATAAATTCAACCCTGAAGCAACGGCTCCAGGAAGGCACCAATGTAGTGTACTGAGTGCGATCAGTTTATATTTTGCCTATCAATCTTTTAGCCATGAATTATTCATTATTCAAGGGTAAGAGAAGCAGCCTAACCAATATATTTCAACTTGACCCTGAATCAAATTTAGGGAATTGCAGAATTTACACCCATACATATGAAACATGGCCCGCCCCTCACACAAAACACAACCCTGATTGCCGGACTACTGAAAGCACATAAATTTCAACAACGTGCCCAAGAGCTTGAGTAGATTATTCCAAGGTTCTCATCATATCTCGGGCCAGTAATATTTATGACAGGGCCAGGGGCATCTCAGTGCTAAAGCCTCTCAGGACCGAGGTGTGTGAGGAACCTCCGTATTCTCCCACTTCCCTTCTCATCTGCCCGTAGCGTATTCAACTGGAGTCCCTATCGCAGGCCTGTCTGCTTCCACAGCCCGACAATAGCAAACATCATTCCCCCGCTTGCTTCGCTCCCCATTGTGGCCTCAGTCCCACAGACAGCTCAATCCTTTAGCCAGCGCTGCACTATTCAGATACTGGATGCATTGCATATGTGCGTATTTGTCTGTGAGCAAAAACGCCTGACAAGACACACTCAATTTGGGAGCCGTCAAAGGAATTCTAGTGAATGGAAAGGAGACGCCTGTTGAGAACCATTGACATTTCATGAGACGTTTTATGAGCCCTTGAACAATGGCACTTAGCGACCTACTGCTTAAAAACGGTGGACGATTTTTGGCGTAATTTACAGCTGAAACTGGGAACGTTGTGTTTTCAATTAATCCTTTAGCTATAGAAGCAGGCCATCAAAGTTTATGTTGATTTCATGACTTCCAGGGTGCACAGCATGGCATGCTTATACATCCCCGCACTCAGATCAGAGCACGTCTCCACACTGCTACCTTATTTCCACTCTCCCGACTCCTTCTCACGCCGCCCCTCCGGCCTCACGCATAGCTCTGAAAATACAGCGTCCGTAAAGGCCACGCCAATTAAGCGTGTTTGGCTTGGTGACGGCATCAGAGGCAGCGTGGTAATGAAGAAAGGCTGGTGGCAGTGCTGCAGCTGGAGAAGGATGATTAGGCGGCTGGATCCTTGGCCGGGATGAGGGCAGGCCAAGGCTGAGCCTCAGTAATGAATATATTAATGGCGAGTGTGTGCGAGTTTCCACCGCGCTTCATTATTCAGACTGCGGAAGAGATGTAATGACTTTCTCCCAGTAATTAATGGCTCTCTCTGGAGCTTTATTTATGAAAGGATATTGTCTGTAATAGACTGAGCAGGTGGAGGAGAGAGAATTTTTAAACATCCTTTGGAACAATGTGGAAGTGGGGCAAAACAAACAGAAAATAAATTAGATGGTCTGAATATGTATTCAGACAGTTTCATGGGAACTGACATTTCTTTAATTATTCACTGCAGAGCAATCAGAGTGGGTGTCGATCTGGAAAAATGCATCTAACAGTCTGAATTCGAAAGAGGTCGGCATAATGTCATCTATGAACATGGACAAAAGCATGGCATTCTTTCACAGTTCTAGGCAGCTGCTACTATTGCTTTAGTCTTGTAGGGCCAGACATTATCTCGTAACAAGAACATCTAGGGACAACCATGAGAAATTTTGTGCGACCGGGAACATAATAGGGGTACAGTCAAGGACAAGACCAAGACCATCCCAGCTAGCAGGGAACAATTCCTAGAACTTTGGCTAACGTTACCTACTAGTTCTCATAAAGTTTTATAGAAAATGCTTTAGTCTAATGTTCAATGAACGTTTTAAAGATGTTTACCATTTCAGACAATGTTCCTATCATGTTAAATGTTAACTAAGACATAACGTTTGAACTCCGAGGTTCAGAGGATGTTTTGAGGATGCTGTCAGGGCCACAGATTAAGTTACATGATAACAGAAGAAGAACATTCTCAGTGCAACATTCAGAAAATGTTTTATAGATGTTACTGAGACCTGAGATGACCTGAGAATGTTTTTAGAGAACCTTCTCCTACCTTTAGAAAGAACACTTGGGGAACCAAAAGAAAACTTCCTGCTGAAAACCTTAACGGAACACCGCACTGCACATTCACAGAACATTTTTAGAACTAATCATTTCTAGCTGGGATGATGAGTCAAGACAGAGTTTAAAGAAGGCCCAGTCAAGCCAGAGTTCAGCTAAAAGTGAGACCAAGTAAAGACTGAGTCCATTTTAAAGCAAGGCCAGTTCAACAATATAGAGTCCTCTTCAAGATCAGGGTTAATGAGTTTTAACCTACTTTAGTCACTGGAAAATTACTGGAAATCCAATTAATGGAAAAATACAAAAGACCACAAAACAAAGCCATGTGTACAAAAAATAACTCCAAAATCAAATTTAATCCATAATAAAATACCATCTTTTCTACTTACAAACACAAATGTGGTACCAATTATTATTATTATTTTTGTTGTTTTTGCATTTAACAACCGCTCTGAATAAATTCAACCAGTGCACACTCTCAATACATCAAACCCATGCCCACTCTGAATCAATCTAGTCAGTGCCCACACTGAATACCCTGAATTAATCTGCAACTAATCCTCACTCTTAATGAATTCAACTAATGCCTGTATCATGAAATGTGATTAAAAACAACAGCCTATCTGTTTTTGTCATTATGGCTTCATTAAGAAAATTAATTTACTTGACTGTTTTAAATCCAAGATGTCAGTTTTGGCATCAAAATTATATCAGGTTATATTCTGATTGCTTTCAGGCTTTAAATTAGCAAAAGAAAATGTTCCAAACTAAAATTCCATACATCTGACATCATCAACCCTTACTGTCCTTTTATTTGCTTGGACCATCTGCCCCTTGTTTTAAGAGAATACAAAACAATAAAGTATAATATAACACAATCTAGAAAACATGTGCAAAGGTACTACTGCACTAAGTTAGTAGTAACTCTGTTGTACAGTCATAACAGCACTGGATTTGATAGGTGAACAGTAATCAGGTGCAATTACTGAAAGCTAGCAGATACAAAGTTATCATTCAGTTTAATTCATCACGTCTTTGGATATGCCTCTGTTACTGACACAATGCTTTCGAGGACGGTACATACATGGTGTGACACTAGAATGGTCAGTCATGAAAAGGAAAACCTTCCTGAAAAGGAAAACCTTTCCTGTGGTTTCTACCTACAGAAAACAGCAAAGCAACAAGCTTAAAACTTTCCTGTCTCTCTTTTGGCACCGTGCCAGTGCCTCTCTTTATAATCACCTCTGTGATGCATGTACTTCCTGCTAGCTTACTGGCAGTGAGCGTGCCTTGTTTCGTAACGCTGTCACAACCAAGCCGCGTGGGTCCTGAAAACAGCGCCTGCTACACCCTGAGCATTGCCACAGGAAGAATTCCATCTCTTCCTCGGTGTGTACACCCTGTGTACACTGAATACTCCACACATTCAGCACATGATTTAAAAGCAAGCAGCATGCTGGTTAGAACAGGAGGGCAGCATCATTACAAAGAAACAGACATACTATTCTAGTCTAGCTTTTCCTCACGGTTAAAATAACTTTTTAGCAGGGCAGAGGTGAGGCGTGCTGCTGCCGAGAATTGCGTCGAATCCCAGCTGTGCCATACACCACCTGAGTCAAGCAGTCCTTGAGAACACAAAGGAGTACACTCTCACTTAAAGCGAAGAACAGTGGGCTTCGTCCAGCCATAAATCCATACCTCAGCAATGTACCAATTGGACCTCCTAAGGTTACATGTAGTCAAGGTGAGAGTTGAATACCCTGCGAATAAACTGCAGGGGCAGATGTAGAGTATTGTGCAAAAGTCAGAGACCACACCTCGTTTATTTAATTATCTGTCAAAACATCCTTTGACGCTTGACCTTCTGTAATAAGTCTTTCACACCAGATATCAGGTGCAAATAGAACACATTCTGCCCATAAAAAGAATGCTTCTTCCAGCCTGACATTAATGCACCATGTATATGGAAAATAACATTTCTCTCCCTCATACATATGCATCTGATGGTGCATCACGTAGGAGGATGAAGCTACATATTTGTGGAGGTATTGTGGATGATGCATTGAATGTACTAAAGTTTTGTCAGGGACTTCTGTGCAGAGTTTCACTTCATCTTAGCATAAATTGCCAATAGCATCTGAGAGCTGCCTTGTTAGTAGACTTCCTCCAACAAAGACAGGAGAATATTGACTAGATGGATCTACAAGCTTGGAAAATGCGCTGAAAGAATATTTACTCTGCTATTTCAACTCCCAGAGCTCCTTCCAAGTGACTCCTATGCCACTGACTGTCTATATTCGTTTTGTCCTAGAATAGATTTACATGCTTCCATTTTCCCAATCTGCATTTCATCTGTGTGAAATGCTCTGTTAGAGTATCTTTGTCTTTAGGCTCCTCTTCCTGATGAGCCCAGTGCGCTCTGATTGGTCAGCATGCACAATCTGTTTGACTGGACAACCACCAGAGAGGCATCCTGCTAGATGTTCTGCCCCCACACTGCTGTGGCTATTCTTCCAATGGTGTCGGTTCTGCCATATCAGTTTGAGCCAGAGTGCGATCCTGAAAGTCAGGTAGAACAAAATGGTAGACCTAATCCACCTTCGTAAACTAGACTGGCGCAGGACTTTACAGAGTAGCAAGTTTTTACTTTGCAGCTCTCTGTACTGTTTTGTGAGACCATGCCAAGCTTGCCAGTAGGCAGGCAATAAGGATTGTGTGAGAGAGTCTCTCCCTCTGGCATGTATTTCGGACTTTATAACTTCGCAGACCATTTAGAAAATGCACAAAAGGCTACATTACAAACACAAAAGGAAAAAGGGGGAAATGTAAAACACAGTAAGTCCCCTTTAAGCCTGGGTAAAATTATGTCCCTATAGTATATTCTAACTTTGCTGTCTCTTAGTCACAGGACTTTGTTGGAGCATTGTTGACAGCTCCACTGTTTCCCTGCGGTTTTTAAAGTCTGTGTCTACAGCATATCGCAATTAGTAAGTGGTCCTAGGCACAATTTGCATGACAAGCAGCCGCTTCAGGTAACGCGAAAGTTAATTTCAGACGCGTTTTGAGTGCAGATTGCCACAACAAGGCATATTTTGCATCGCTTTTTCCCAGGTATGTACGAGGGTGCACTCGGGCTGCATATTTGTACTCTCAGTCAGTTTGGTGGTACTGAGGTTTAAAGGCAAGAGAACTTTCTGTCATTCTCAAAATTGGCTACTGCTAAATTAGAAGGAAAAAGGGCTATGAAATAATAATAATAAAAACGAGAGCTCCTGCAGGGAACATAAATCTTTTGCTTTTGGCTATAAAAGTGGTAAAGTTACAAAATGCCCTATATACTTTTTCTTTTCATTTTGAGATGGTGCAGCAGGGTCATTGAAAAGATAATAAAAAAGGTAAAATATTAGACATAATTTCATTACACTAAAAGCAATATGCAAGAAGTTACTGTGACACAGAAAACACTATCTAACAGTCTAACATTAAGGAGTTTTGCCACTTTCAGTATGAGTCCTACCTTGGTGCTTTAACTGGCTGTAATTGGTCCCTTAAATACAACTTTAAGAGTGGGCCACTTTTTCGTCACCAATTTTTGACCACTGAGCTTCTAACTGGTGGTGAGATATGTATTGAGCATGTGTTCATAAAATGAATGGAGACTGGCCTTCTTATTAACGCAAGTCTTTGGATTGTAAATATGGACAGAGCTTCTTTTTGGTGCATGGAGCTCCCCCATGGAGAGCTAACATAGACCCAGCTAGTCTTTGTTGTGGGAATGTTAGAGCGGCACAAAATACATGAGATATTTGCCTCTGCAACGCTGATATGTTAAGAAAGGCTGCATTTTGCAAATGAGTGCTGGCACAAATTGTTTTGTATTGTGTGCAAGGAGACCCTGATTAGTCTCTGATGTTCCAAGTGCTTGCATGATTGCACAAGCTTAAAGAAGCTTATTTGAATTAATAAAAAACGATCTTTAAACAGTGAGAGTTTAACATATTTTGTACTTTGTCACATTCACATTGATTATCCGTCAAAGTTGAATAAAACAGAGCACAGATCTGCAACTCTGCGTCTGATTTGTGAAACACAAATGGCTGATAGATAGAGTCCAAGCGTTGAATCGGATTTAGTGTATGAAGACAAGCGCAAGCCCACCGGTACCTCATTTGCATATCATTTATATGAAGCACACCCTGTGTCTGTGCTTGTAGGTGGAGTTTGTGGTCAAGTAGTGAGAGCACTGCACATCATAGTGTTGAAATTATGGAAGAATAAAATGTTAAATAAACAAAACATCAAGAAGAAACAGAACAGAAGAAAATAGTCTGATTATTTTCTAAAAATAACATATTTAAAGACTGTAGTATTGCAGAGCATGAGGTGGTTCTGCACTAGACATGTACTGGACTGTTTGTTTATTAGTTTAGATGGTGTCAGTTGAAAGCACAGCACAGGGTAATATGTCTTTAATTTATTAGCATTATTAGCATTATTGTTAATTTCTATTCTTTGGCATTTGTATTATAGATTATATTGATAGTAGATTTGGTTAGTTAACCGCTCCTACCAGACATGATCATACAAATATGCCAAAAATGAAACTGATGAGTAACGAGACTGTCAGCAAAATTTGTGTGTGCTCGTTTTACATTCAGTTTTGACCACATGTGACTCTAATGCATAAGGGCAAATTTAAACAATCTATATTTTGCCTATATCATGCTGTCTTTAAAAGACAGCCTTTCAAGTGAGTTCAAAACATATAGAAATTAAAAAATGCCAATATTCTAAGCTATCTAGAGCTGTGGTTAAACGTCTTTAGTTTATTATGAAATATTCAACAAAATCTATCGTTTCAGAGAAAAGCACTTTTTGCTCATGTTCTTTGATGAGACTGAGCTCAGCTCATGTCTCACCTCAGCATTGGTGATACCAAAAATGGTGCCAGGAACCAAAAAGGCAAGTAGAGTTGAGTCAAGCTGCAGTGGAAAAGTGGCTAAAGTGTCATTTTCCATAATAAAGCCAATATTTTCAGAAGTGGGAGTTTAATATGTTGCAAAGTGCATTAAAATCACAATATATCATAATCGCAATATGATATTTTGTGCATATCATGTGGTTTTAGTAAGCCAGTCTCCAAAGTGTTGATGCATGCTGAATTACAGCTTGGGCTGGGGGTCCGTGCTCTCTGATCTGCTCTCCTTAAAGAGTTTATCCCCTTCAGCTTCACACAACAGAGCGGCAGAATAGCATCAATTCCCACCCAAAGCCTGCCAATAAAGCCGCTGTGGATTCGCCAGCAATATGTGGCGGACAGGGAATCTCATAACCAACTCTCATTAGTCAATATTTATTGAGCCCTGGCTGTGTGGGATACAGGTCTATAGGGCTAGGTCTCTCTGGGCTGCTGCTGTTGCAGTACGTTTGATCAATATGACCGCCAGTGTAGCACTGTGGTGTAACTGACTCTTAAGTTGCCTGCTCCTCTAGGGCATTTTTGGGGAAAGGAGGCTGGCACGTGCTTTATTGGCATTTCGGACGCACTCGATGGGCACAGTCTAGAGGTCTGCCCCGGGAACATGCGCACACGCATAAGAACACATACATAGTTATGAAGTTATTGCAGCAGGCTCTGTATGTAAATTTAAAGGGTCATTTTAAAGGCCTCATACATATTGACTGCAACTTCAGCTTGTTTGTGCAGAAGAAGGATTAAAAATTGACCTCTGAAAAAAAGAAACAGAAAAACAACAAGGCTTGCAAGAACAATAACTTGGAAAGACATTAGCACGCACACAAACAAGCAAAGAAAGAAAACAAAGGGATTAAAAACATCAAAACTTTCATGTCGGAAAGACATACAATGCTTCAGTGAAAAGATGTCAACACCCACCAAAACAAAAACAGCGCGCAAGACAACACACAGAGATAGACTCAAATAGGAGCTCTTAAATGTTCCCGGAAAATAGAAGCTAGTGTAATTTTCATCAATCACCCACACACAGGGACAAAAGTACACAATAGGGTCCAATCAAACGATTCAGGCCCTTCACTTCAATCTTTCCACCAGGTGACCACTTATGGCTGTCAATCAGAGGCTCAAATAGGAAATGGCTTCTCCAGAGCTCAGATTTGTTCCTTATAGACCTAACTTCCATGTAGCAGAATTCTAGGCATGGAGCAGTCAGTATCGCTTGTGTTCAAGAACACTTAGCGCATAATAAGCAGCACGCAAGAGTCTAAAAATACACACAATTCTTATTATGACTCTCACACATTACAACACATGATAACGAAACGTTACCACCAAAGCCAAGTATCTCCTGTACGGTACATGCTGGCACACTGTGATAAAAATGTCGGACAAAACACAATGTGAGGATGCCATGTAGCTTCTTATTTAGCATTTTACAGTATTTAAATGATTACTCCAAAAAAAGGCCTGTGTGTTTTCAGGCGAAAGCAAAATATAAAGAAGTTTTCCAAGAAAAAAAAAAAAACCCACATCATTTTGTGCCCAGGCTCCTCTCAATCCCAGTGCAGCGCCTTCCATAATGTTTACACTTATGGCTCCTCTGAAGAAGATGAAAGTGGGTCTTTAGTCTCATTTGCATTGCAGAATTTATGCCGGAATTCAAATCCCTCAAATTCGGAAAACACGGGATGAGGCCTTTTTATGAGCGCACGGCTCAGAAATTCCTAGTAAAGTCCAGTTGCTTCTCAGCTTTTAGTGTTGACTTTTCCACTCCTTTCGGAGGACATTTTCTGACTCAGCGACAGATGGCACTGAAGGTCATGAACCCAATTACCATGAACTCAATACTTTGGCTAGTATCAGTACCTTTAGATATTGAGCGCTTCTAGTGTTGGAGGCCCGTTGGCATTATTCCTGTCTTGCGTTCCCTCCACCTGCAATTAGCAGAGGAAGCAGCAGCTCCAAAATGCATGCCTCAATTTCCTGGCACAAGAGTCTCAGTTCTGATAGGTCAGAAGTGTAATGAGTTTTGTAAAGGCAATCAAGCCAAGCGATGAATGTTTGTGGAATTGCCAGTTCAGAGCTTTAATGGGATACTAAGAGTTGATGTCTTGCATTAAACCAACACGGCTCACGTTAAAATAGGAACTGCTCAGGGAATTAAAACTATTTTTTCCCACCCTTCAGTTATGATAAAGCAGATTTCTAATGTGATTGGTGGTGCTGCTCATTTTCCCTCTCAAAGTCATTCCAGTAACTCCAATAACACCATTTGCTACAATGACACACATTTTCAGTGCAACATAGCTGTATCCGAAGTCCCGTCTAGACGCCGCAATAAACTTTTATGCTTTAAAACTATGGTCTAGAGCCGTGACCATCACAATATCACAGCCGCAAATATCCAATCTGTTCTAATGACTGTCTCATTAAAACTATTTTATCTGGCTGGGAACGGCTTATTAGAATGCAATGCATATATGGCAATAACAAAGCCTGTATTCCATGTGAATTTAAATGACTATGACAAAAGGAGGAAATCCAAATGATTTCTAATGGTTACAATTTTGCTTGGGTGTTGGCAATGCCTTCCAGCAGACCATATATTTCTGTAATATGTGTTATTGTATGGTCCAAGCAAAAAAACACTAATCGTTAAAAAAATAGCTGTACCCAGAAGGAATCAGCCGATAGGAATAAAACTTGGTGGGCAGGTTTGACATTGTGAGACATGCAAATGATTCAAGTTTCATGCTCAGCCGCACATGTGATGTATGCAAGGATGGGTCTTATCGCTGTACCTGACTGAGCCAACAGCCACAACTGTGGAGATTCAATGAACTTTGATGCCCTCCATGAGTCATCCTGTTAGTGCCAGCACCATTGGCAGATGGCTGCACAATGCAGGACTACATGCACCAGATAGTTACAATGACTGCCCTTAATAACCAAAGACTGCAATGGTGTCGAGCCAGACTGTCATGGAGTGACTCAGAATGACAGCAGGTCATCTTCAGTGACGAGTCCCACTTTTGTCCTGGTGGAGACAACCACTGAATCCGTGTGTGGATGCACCGTGGTCAGAGCCAAGATGAACCGTTTGTTGTCACATGTCACATGTCCAGGAGGCCTGGTGTCACTCCACCTCCACCCCACCACAAGATCTGTAGGAACCTTGTGAGAATATTCAAGCTGCATGGGATGGATTATCACAGGACACCACTAGGAACCTCTACAACTCCATGCCAAGACGTCTGGCATGTTGCATTAGCAAATATGGCGGCTGGATGCCATACTGGGAGATACTACTTCTTTTATGTTTTCCAACACTCCTGCACCTGAAATGGTGCAGCAATTATCATTATAATGCCTCAGTCACCAGAATGTAGGTGCTGTACCATTTAAGGTGGAATGGGAAAATGTAAACTAGAAGCTGGCGAAGCTTTGCAGTTTTAATGCTGGTAGTATTTTTGCTAAGAAGATTTAAACTATCAAAGTATCCTATGTGTCAATTTAGGAACAGAGCTACGGTTAAATATGGTTCTATAGGAAAAAGATTCTTCTTCTTTTATTCTTCCTCCAACCATTACAGCACCACCAAATTCAAGCTGCTGCTTCAAAATAAAACACAAAAGGCACTCGCAACACCCAGTATGTAGTTTGTTCATTATAGGCTACTTTAGAAACATTGCGGCTCTTCTTGGTACCCTCTGCTGGATAAGGACACATTTGTATGTATATCGGAAGGGCTCGTTCTAAGCTGATGACAACATTGTTTTGTGTACTATTTTCCATTTCGGCTGATAGATCCTCCTAAATCTTTCACACGGCTCCTTCAGAGAACCATATATTTTCTCTATTATAGAAAAGAACAATTTTACCATGCAAATAATTATTCAAATGTATTAAATAGCAGTTGTCGTTCCTAAAAGTCCTTAAAGAATCCCCTTTTTAAAGACTGTATTGGGAAACCTGGTGCATCAGGAAATTCACCACTGCACAAGCTGGTGACTGTTAATTCAGGAAACCACTTAATCACTTAGTCTAACAGGGGAAACATTCCCAGTGCCATTCTGGATTCCAGTGATTGGGTCCCCTTGCTGCAAAAGTGAATCTCCTCCATGAGCTTACAGTAATTTGGCCTAGAACTGTTACATTTTGGGGAGGTGCTTTAAACGTTAAAAAGGTGCAACACACATATCTCATTGACATAAATGGTTCTTTAACCCTTTGGGGTCTGGAGGGCATTTTCTCCATTTTTACGTATCTCCATAAATTCGCCTTTCAACATCATTCAGTGTGATGTTTCAAAACCGAAAGACACTCATCTCCGTCTCTCTCTCTTTCTCTCTCTCTCTCAAACCACTGCAGCAACTTCAGCAGCTGAAAACTTTATGCACACCATGTGTTTCATATGTGTGGTCTTTAGTGAGTTCCTGAGCGTCCATGGATCAGTTTCACACAAAACATAGAGAGACTCACAAATCCACCTGTTGCACATGATGAGAAGCAAAAGACATGTATGTCAACCTCTTCTTCAAAGCCTCATAACTCCGGATCTGAGTCACATATGATCTTGTGATAAGGGCCATTCTAAAGATTCAGGAATGTTGAACCATATTTCTTCACCATTTCTCCATATTATTGCAAAGCTAGAGAAACGTATCATTGACGTCCAAAGAAAAACATGTGTCTCCATTTTAAATTACTAGATCATGCTCTTTACATTGTTTAGATGTTGCAGAATTGCTTGGTCGTGATGAATGGACCACTTAAATGTTCCTGAATTACTTGAAATAAAATCTTTTCACAAAAACTTACATTAAAAGTAAAGAACATTTTTGCCCTCTCCTGTTATGTTACTATTTTGAAGAGACTTGTTTTTCTTTGCACTACGATGATATACTGAAACATCAAGAAACATCAAACCTGAAATCAACCAATCAAAACCAACCAATCAAAGGTTCTTTAAAGCAATGATTCTCAAACATGTCCCCGGTCACCCATGAAAGTATGTATTTGTTATCTTGGCTTTATGTATTGGGAATTGGGATTCAGCAAAAAGGTACACGGTTCCTAAACACCAGTTTGAGAATGAATGCTTTAGGGCAGTGGTTCCCAGTCTTGGTTCAAGGGTTCCCCTTGCCCTGCCCAGTTTCATATTTTCCCTGTTCCCAGTACACCTAATTCAAGCAAGCAGTTAATTAGCAAACCTGAGCTGAACTGGGAAACGTACAATGTGCTGAGTAGGGAGAACTTCAGGACCATGGCTAGGAACCTGTGCTTTAGGGAACTACATATGGTTATTCTATGGTAAGGAGGAAAAACTGAAGATCAAAGTCCAGCACAGTTTGGTATTTTCTCTGCTTTATTACTCCAGCTAAACTTAGTCTTTGCTAAATCATAGTCTGTAAGTAATGACATGATTATCTTTAGATTTGAGAAAGTATCAGACTTTTCAGAGTCACTTCAGTCTTTTTAGAGTGCTCTAGTGTACAGGCAACTTAATGATCTACTGAGGACTTGAATCAGGTGTGCTTGAGCAGGAAAGCAACCCAACTGTACAGGAATCTGGACCTCCAGGACTGAAGTTATCCACCCCTGTTCTATCCCATCACCCCAAAGAACCCTATAAAGGAATCTATTTATGTGGGGGGCCAAAATGCCAAAAATGAAAAATGGAACCATTGCTATATTTATTTTAATCATGCTACTGGCCTCGTACAGCAGTGCCACAGTATTCTCTAGGGGGAGATTTTCCATTTTGAAGACACCAAAAATTCCCTTCTGATCATTTATCTTGGAGCTGGGATGAACTGCTTTGGGATAGCTTATTACAGACAGGCTGTTTTTAACTTTTGCCACATTATCTAGTAGATGTAGAAAGATGTCATTTAGCTAAAATTGCTCATATAGGAAGCTTAATATTGCAGCCATACAAGTGTGGTAAATGTGATCAAATCATTCATCTATCATCATCACAAGGAAGAGATTAATTATGGATCACTCATACATTAGAATCATACATTATGACTCTTTAGATGAGGAGGACAGCAAGCTAGATGCTAAAAGCAAGGTATACTAGCGATGGCAGTTATCTGGACACGTGGATGGTCTCTTTTCTCTGGATGAGAGGGTAAAAACCTTGGATCTTGGATCTAACAGCTATTAAGACAGAATAGCTGTTTTATCTACAATTTGGCTCAACAGCTAATGTAGAAGCCACACTAATGCTAACTTGATTTTATTTATTAGCCTGTAAACCCCTGCTTAGGCTAGGATTGGGATTCCCGGTGGTTTTATGGTAGCATTAGGCCCTTTTAAAGAGGGAAAGCACATAGAAAAAAGGCTTTAGCTGTATTGTCTAAATATAACAGTATCAAATATCTGTGTTTAGTAATACATGCCTTAGGATCCTCTAATCAATCAGACAATTATCTGAGGGTGAGCAATAGATCAGTTTCACACTGCTTAACTGCTTCAGCTAATGAAATGCTCCTGAACAAATGTAATCCATTCAACATGAACAAAAGCAGGACTAAGAAACAGGACAAAAAAACCTACATTCACAATCCAGGCTATTTGCATTAGCTGCATGGAAGAGAAATGGATATTTGTAGACAGTGAGAAAAAAAAAACAATAACTTTGCAAGAAAGACCAGAGCGGCATAAACCCATTAGATGAGGAAGTAAAAGGAGGTTTGAGAAAATCCTTTAATGCACTTATATGTATCACGCTTTTCCCCTGTTGGGGGAGGAAACAAGGCTTTGTTAAATGAGAGAGCTGAATTATTGCAGAGCGAAGCAACATTTTTCACCGAGTATGAAACCTAATCTTCATTTGTATGGAAAATAGCCTAAACCTAATCCCTCATTTGGAGAGCAGAAGTTGAAAATTCCAAAGAATAATCAAGCCCTGGCCCAGAGTACACAATCATTGACACTGTAGGGGAAAGTTTATCAGGCTCATTAAGTTACGTTGGTTATTACTGACTCTTTTATTGTGAAAGACTGAGATTATATAATGGGCTATCACTGGCTTCTGTGTTTCTACTAAAAGATTACTGGTGTGTAATTACCACACAGGCAGGCAGGCAGGCCTGTATATATATATATATATATATATAT